>JADWQK010001678.1:0-409349 GCA_017933935.1 Sesamia nonagrioides
TGCACCACTGCTTACCATCAGGCGAGATTGCTGTCAAGCATTAGTTTATGCTTGACAGCAATCCCGCCTGATGGTATGGTATGGTATGGTATGGGGTGATGTAGTCGTGGTGGCCTAGTGGTTGAAACACCAGCCTCTCAAGTATGAGTGCGCGGGTTCGATTCCAGGTCATGCAAGTACCAATGTAACTTTTCTAAAGTTATCGCATCGAGCAAGAGTGGTGATTACGCTCAGTCCTTCTCTGTATGAGAGGAGACCTGTGCCCAGCAGTGGGATAATAAAAGGTTGATGATGATGATGATGATGATCTTCCTGTCTGACTTCAGTGTCTTCAAGGCTAGAGTGAATGGGCTCGTAATAAACTAGCGCGCTATACCATCAACGATTGCATCACTGCTTACCATCAGGCGGGATTATTGTCAAGCTGTTTATAATGTACTGCCAAGCACTGGTTTATAATGTTTAAAAAAAAGTAATTTACAACGTTCCAAGTGTAGACGCAGTGCATGTTGGCAATAAACAAATGACAGAAACTTGTCAAAATGAAGCGAAATTTGACGTATTATTTGACAGATTGGGACTGAGATGCTGTTAACGTTTTTGACGTGACAACGTCTTATAAATTGGTTTGCCGGGTGACACTTCAAGAAACTGCGTTACGCTCCCCGCTCACGTTATGCGCTCACAATGAGAGCGAGTGAGAGGCACGCGTCCCTTCCACTCGGGCATGGTTAGCCCGCCTAAGAGCGAGAGAGACAGACATAAATAAAAAGTGAAAGGCACGCAAGTGCATAAAAAAAAAAGAAGAAACTTCTTCGGAGCTACTAGGCAAACATGATGTGGAAGGATATGTTTGATTCTATAAGTTTGATGTTATTGACACTTAGTTTAAGTCCATCTCCAATTTTAGTCAGAATTCTCGAAAACAGCTCGTCAGTTTGTCGAATGAATATTCACATTAAAATTATTTTACCACTCAAAGTCGTTGTCACGTAAAACTTTCGCCCGTATACCGACTTTACAGGCAACCAATTTTTTTAAAATTTCGAGGAGCTTTGTCGGGAAAGTTAAGATGAGTGTCGGATTTTGACGGCAAGCTAAGATGAGTGTTACGCGCATTTTTCATTGGACTTTTAAAATTATTTATAGTGTCGTTTACTAAATAAAAGCGCGTGATTTATGTAGTAAAAGTGCATTCAGTAAATCTATACTAATATATAAAGCTGAAGAGTTTGATTGTTTGTTTGAACGCGCTAATCTCAGGAACTACGGGTCCGATTTGAAAAATTCTTTTTGCTTTGGATAGCCCACTAATCCAGGAAGGCTTTAGGCTATATAACATCACGCTACGGCCAATAGGATCGGAGCATAACTAACTCCACGCGAACGAAGTCGCTGGCAGTCGCTAATAATTCATAAAGAACATTGAAACATCGCAGCGTAGTGGCCACATCATGACATTGCTTCAAACCTCCCTCATAAACGGTTCACGCGGCCGTCTTTTTCAACTGTTATTGGCGATATCCGCCATTATTGTGAAATAAAAGTTTTCAAAGAGTTTCTTTAATTTGTTACACGTGTTATTGGCAAAATTGTGGTAGGTATATATTCCACAGAGGCCATTGATCAAGAGTGGAAGTAGTATTCACTCTAAAGAAAAGAAAAAAAGACGAATCTCACCTTGAAAAAAGAAGAAATCCGGTTTATGACATCAGGAAGACATTGTTTTAATTACTTCATGTTTGAGTACGAGGCTTTTCAGTAATTATATATTTTCTTTTTTTTTTTCTTTATTTTGTATTATTATTTAAGTGTAGTTTATTATTGTAATGTGCGTTCTGTTTGTGCAGAATAAACAATTTATCTTTTTTTACACAAAAAAAAGAAAAGTTTCAAGAACCGACCACGGCACATGTAGCTAAACTTTCAATCGATCCATGTGAACCAAATAGCATAAACAAGTTTGTAGCATGCAATTACAAAGTCTAGCTTGTACCCAAAAGGCAATTTCTAACTATATAACTAATTTAAACGTCAGCCCGGAGCAAAAGGGTGAAAACTCGACGAAATATGATTTGAAATGCTACTACGGCGAGGACCCTGTCTTGACTAGTGAGGGGATGCTGTCGATAAATTTTGGTAAGTATCGATAAAATGAAGAATGTGGAAGGGGTAGGGGAGATGGTTATTTATGTAAGAATAATAAGGCTGGTAAAAAATATATAACCGGTTAAATGCCAGGAGTACTTTCTTAACCAGGACTCCGTACAAATCTGTATTCAGTATTCAATTTTCCCTTTACTGTACTAAAAGGCGTTGTTTCGTACAAAATTTCAACATTCTCATCATCATCATGATCATTTCAGCCGAAAGACGGCCACTGCTGGATCAGGGCCTCTCCAAGGATCTCCACGACGACCGCACCTGCACCTCCCGCATCTAGCGGTTTCCCGCGACCAACACCAGGTCATCGGCCTACCGACGCTGCGTCTTCCGGTGCGTGTTTACCGTTTGATCTAGAAATCCTTCACGACCAAACTCCCGACACAACAACATTTGGCGCATCGTACCCGGCACACATCGCAACACAACTGCTCAGACCCATCCTCCGTACGGCTTCATCAGACATCATGCCGGAACACGACGAATCACTTGCAAGCCTTTGCCTGGCGGCAAGACTTTGTCTGGTGGGTGGTAACTTCTGCCGGCAGCCGATGTTATGGCCTACCACCTAGAAAAGCTGTCAGACTTTCGAACTTCTGATTACGCGCAAGGACAACCAAAGATCTACTACTATTATTATTAAACAGCAAGATTTACACAAGTTTAATCTTCTTTCATCATCAACCTTTTAACGTCCCACTGCTGGGCACAGGTCTCCTCTCATACAGAGAAGGATTGAGCGTAATCACCACACTTGCTCAATGCGGGTTGGCGATTTCAGACTTAAAGTCTTAAAGGTCTAGGTTTCCTAAAGATGTTTTCCTTCAGCTCCAGTCTTAATCTTCTCTAAAAGCTAAAAACACAAATTCTTATAACAATCTTTATCACTGTCCCATCACTACCGGCGGCCTCTTTTAGTGAGGCGGCTAAGTGAATTTCACTTTGATCTTGCCGACGGGGAAATTGCCCCAGCTTCCGTACTCAACCGACTGCAGTAAAAGTGAGTTATGTGTTTGACACGTGAGAATTGCTCGTATTTTGATGAAGTTACTACCTTGACATTTATGGGACTTACTATTCTTGAAGGTTAACAATGGATAAGGCTGTCTGGAGGATATGTGTTGAATATCTTTTTTTAATAATTATAAACTAGTGTTTGACTGCAATCCCGCCTGATAGTAAGCAGTGATGCAATCGTTGATGGTAAAGCGCGCTAGTTTGTTAAGAGCTTATTAATTAAAAAAAAACAGATTGAATAGGTAGGAAAATGGCAGTTGAGCGAAGTGATGCAATATTAAACCCAACAGCACGACCAACGATGCTGCGCCAGAGGAAGATTGATCTAGAGACCCTCCAAGACCAAACTACCGACACAACAACATTTGGCGCATCGTACCCGGCACACCTCGCAACACAACTACTCAGACCCGTCCTACGTACGGCTTCATCAGACATCATGCCAGACATCATGCCGGAAAACAACGAATTGCTTGGCGGGCACGAGCGAGCCCCTCCACGCAACAACCGCCGCAAGTGTAGCTTCACCTGTGGAGTAATTACGTAATACACTATCAGTAGCAATGGGTTTCATTTTTAACCGACTTCAAAAAGGAGGAGGTTACTCAATTCGACCGTATATATGCTTTTTTTTGTGTTTGTTCGCGCATAACTTCGTCGTTTATGAACCGATTTTGATAATTCTTTTTCTGTTGGAAAGAAGACGATCCCAAGGTGGTCCCATGATAAGGATATCAGGGTTTGATGGTGGAAGACCAGAGAAAACAAGGGGAACTTTTAAAAATTGCAGGAGCGACTAGTTCATTTCTTAGCATTTTCATTAAGTATTTTAAAGCACTACAATTTAATAAAGGTCTAGAGTAGATCTGATGATGGAACCGGGAGACAGTCGAAGGAACTCCACAACAATTCACAGCAGCTACGTTGTGTTTGGGCTTGATTAATTTGTATTGATAAGAACTTTACACCTAGATGGGTTGTGACTGTCATAAGACCTCTGATGATGAAGACAAAGACCAGTTCCGGAAACTCCTCAACGGTTTACAGTAGCTACTTTGTGTTTGGTTTTAATTCATTTATATTGATGAGAACTTTGCACCCATTGGGTTTAAATAATGGTCTGCAGTAAATCTGATGATGAAGACCATAGGCAGTCGAGATAATTCTTCAGAATTACGGGTAAAATTAAAGTAAACAAAATTACGTCGTTTCCCAACTATATTTGCGTCAGAAAATACTATAAGAATACATAGTACCTACTTTTCACAACTAAAAAGTGTAAAATAAAAGCTTTTTTACAAAAAAACAACCGACTTCTAAAAACCACTACAAAGTGAAAAATAACTAATTTCAGAAGTCGGTGTCAAAAACTAATATACACAAAACCAAAGACACCGACTTCCGAAATTAGTTATTTTTCACTTTGTAGTGGTTTTTAGAAGTCGGTTGTTTTTTTGTAAAAAAGTTTTTTTTTATGTTTGTTCGCGCATAACTTCGTCGTTTATGAACCGATTTTGATAATTCTTTTTCTGTTGGAAAGAAGACGATCCCAAGGTGGTCCCATGATAAGGATATCAGGGTTTGATGGTGGAAGACCAGAGAAAACAAGGGGAACTTTCAAAAATTGCAGGGGCGACTAGTGCATTTCTTAGCATTTTCATTAAGTATTTTAAAGCACTACAATTTAATAAAGGTCTGGAGTAGATCTGATGATGGAGCCGGGAGACAGTCGAAGGAACTCCTCAACAATTCACAGCAGCTACCTTGTGTTTGGGCTCGATTAATTTGTATTGATAAGAACTTTACACATAGATGGGTTGTGACTGTCATAAAAGCTCTGATGATGAAGACAAAGGCCAGTTCCGGGAACTCCTCAACGGTTTACAGTAGCTACTTTGTGGTTGGACTTCATTCATTTATATTGATGAGACCTTTGCACCCATTGGGATAAAATAATGGTCTGCAGTAAATTTAATGATGAAGACCATAGGCAGTTGAGGGAATGCTTACGGGTAAACATGACAGTAAACAAAATTACGTCGTTTCCCAACTATATTTGCGTCAGCTTCCAGTCTGACCGGATGCAACTAAATACATAGTACTTTTAACAACTAAAAAGTGTAAAATAAAAACTTTTTTACAAAAAAACAACCGACTTCCAAAAACCACTACTAAAGTGAAAAATAACTAATTTCGGAAGTCGGTGTCAAAAAACGAATATACAAAACCAAAGACACCGACTTCCGAAATTAGTTAGTTTTCACTTTTGTAGTGGTTTTTGGAAGTCGGTTGTTTTTTTGTAAAAAAGTTTTTTGACAGTTCAACAACATTCATTGCTTTGTTTCTGTTATTGAACAGACACATTTTCGACCATTATGGGGCAATGGATTGGCAATATGCTTCAAAATGATTCTCATTGATGGGAATAATTTGTTATGCAATCATGGTGCTTATTGATCCGTGCATCATGCATCTGCTCATTCTTTTCACAAACTTGTCATTGTATTAATTAAAAAATAAGAATTGTTGAATTAGAACAAGAGTTTTGGCGGGAAAGCTAAGATGAGTGTCACGCTCATTTTTCATTGGACTTTTAAATTATTTATAGTGTCGTTTACTAAATAAAAGTGCGTGATTTATGTAGTAAAAAGTGCATTCAGAAAATAATTCATAAAGGACATTGAAATATCGCAGCATAGTGGGCATGACTTTGCCACAAACCTCCCTCGTAGACGGTTCACGCGGCCGTCTTTTTCGACTGTCATTGGCGATATCCGCCATTATTGAGAAATAAAATTTTCAAAGGATTTCTATAATTTGTTACACGTGTTATTGGCAAAATTGTGGTATCTATTCCAAAGAGGCCATTGATCAAGAGTTGAAGTTGAATTAGAACAGATAATACGAACACACTTTCGCTTATTCAACCTCTTTTCGATTCAAAATTCGAACCGTTCCCAACCACCTCCTATCCAGCCAGGCACAATACAAGATGGCGGACAACAATCAGCAGAGTGGTTTACTTCATCTGCAATTCATTAGATGCTGTAATGGTCTATCGTTCCTTAGAAAAGATACGCGGGGAAATGTTTAACCAATTCGCAGAGGGAGTAAAAGATTATTTGAATGGTTAACGGAGAAAACTGAGGTGTCTTGTGTATAACAATCGACGAAGAAGAGTTACCCGCGAATTTACAACAGTAAAATTTATTCTTTTTTTTTTTAATAAAAAAGATTTATTGGTGTGAAAAATCATTGATTTTTTTTTATGTCATAAACTAGTGTTTGATTTCGCCTGATGGTAAGCAGTGATGCAATCTTCGACGGTAAAGCGCACTAGTTTACTAAGAGCCTATTTTCTTTAGCCTTTTTTTTGTTGGGATGAGAAATCATCAAATGACTTCTCCCACTCTCTCACTCCGCGGAGCGGAAGAACGTGTCAGACTTTTACTGCCTAAAACCCACCCGTGTTTCTTCACTTGCCTGTGTGACGGCCAGGGCCACGGTTTCTTGTTTAACCAACCCGCAACCCTGACCTAGGAGGCATCGGTCTTCGTGGACCCCGTCACGATGTGCTGACATCTCTTTGAGGCGCGCGTGAAACACGATGCGCCGTCGACTTGGGCCTGGTACTTACCGAGCGGCGAGCTGCCCACTGTTCACCGCCCACAGGCCCGCGCCTACGATAACTGGGAGTTCGGTGTCGTCTCCCGACCAGGGCGTCTCCTGCGGCGGCTAGTGGCGTGAGGGCGCTGGGATTCCCGCTGCCTCACGCGCTCCGCCTCCTCCTTTGCCAGCATTACTGCTTCGCAGAAGGAGGTGATGGCCTGCAATGCATCTCGCTCCGGACCATGGCCTGGACCAGGGTCGGACGCGAGAGATCGCCGCCGATCGCCGCTACGAGAACACGGCTGTGCTCTACCCAAGCCAGGCAGACCTCCGCCGTATGCTCCACCGTGTGCTCAGGGAGACACTTAAATAATTGTAATCAAATCGAAGCATAAACTTACCGACTGTAGTTAGCAGCATGTTGTCGAGTAACAATGCAATGGCCACGATGACCAGGACCAGCTTCCTGGACTCCCTCAGAGCTGCTATCTTCGCCTTCCATCCGCTGGTGAAGCCATCTGATGCGACGCCCATCTTGCTGTTTTAGGTTTCTGCAACAATTTTTTTAATCAAAATCTGATTGCTCATCATCATCATCATTTCAGCCGAAAGACGTCCACTGCTGGACATAGGCCTCCCCCAAGGTTCTCCACGACGACCGGTCCTGCGCCTCCCGCATCCAGCGGTTTCCCGCGAAATTCACCAGGTCGTCGGTCCACCTTGTCGGGGGCCTACCTACGCTACGTCTTCCGGTGCGTGGTCGCCACTCGAGAACCCGTCGGCCCCATCAGGCATCGGTCCTACGGGCAATGTGTCCAGCCCACTGCCACTTTAGTGTTGCAATTCTTCGAGCTATGTCGGTTACTCTCGTTCTTCTGCGGATCTCCTCATTCCTGATTCGATCGCGCAGTGAAACCCCAAGCATAGCCCTCTCCATTGCCCTTTGAGTGACTTTGAGCCTTCTTATAAGGCCCATTGTTAGCGACCACGTCTCAATTCTAATCTATTAGAATTATTATTTGTCTGATTGCAAATCTATTGGTATTCGACGACATGGTCGGCGCAGTAACTGTCGCGGGTTCGATTCCCGCACGGAACAAATATTTGTATGACCGACAGGTAGTTGTCCCGGGTCTGGATGTTTGTGTATTTAAGTTTATATGTCTGTAAACGCACCTACGGTACAAGAGTAACTCCAGCGGGGGCCAAGGCTTAATCTATACTATAATACTATAATAATATATTTAATATACAGCCTCCATGGCGTAGCGGTAGCGGACGCGGCCGCTGCGCAAGGTGGCGCGGCTTCGAACCCCGCACAGTGCAAGCATTTGTATGCATGAATATGGATATTTGCACTGGTCTGGTCGTGCCTCGGAAAGCACATTAAGCCGTTGGTCCCGGTTGCTATACGAACATCTAGTGGCAGTCGTTACGGGTTGTTGGAGCCCTCAAAAGTCCATTTTTATGTCTGACTGCAATGCTTCGATGTCGCCTTCGGGTTGTGGAGGTCAGACGGCAGTCGCTTCACGGAAAATGTCGAAGTTTAGCCATATATGTAAGCAGTTGGACTGGTAAAGCGGACCCCAGACTCCAAAGCTGAAAAGGCTTCGGATGCGACTGGGATTAACGCTGAGATGATGATGACTATAATAATATATTTAATAAAGCTGAAGAGATTTGTCTGTATGTTTGTTTGTTTGAACGCGCTAATCTAACTAAGGGCCCGATTTAAAAATTCTTTTTGTGTTGGATAGCCCATTAATCCACAAAGGCTTTAGGCTATGTAACATCACGCTGCGACCAATAGGAGCGGAGCACAACTAACTCCACGCGAACAAAGTCGCTGGCGGCCGCTAGTGATAAATAATTTAATTGTTGTTGTATATTCTTGCTTTCATCACAGTACAAACATTTTTTTTATAAAATCATGTGTTTTTTTTTTATGAACACACAGCTGTGCTGCTGAGGAGTTTGTTCCGCCAATTCTTCTTCCCAGCGAAAGCACCAGGAAGTGTCGATGGGTGGGCGTTTTGGGGCACTGTCTTATGTAATATTGACGTTCAAAAAATGCTGATTCTCAGCCTAATTCGAATAAATGACTTTTGATTTTTTGATTTTAATTTTGTATACAATGGAATAGATTGCTTCACAGCTAAAACTTTTTTTGTTAACATAATATTGATTTCAGTTTCCATTTCTGTCGGAGAGTCAGGCATGTCATTTCAGTCATTTTACTGATAAAAATCCACCCGAGGTCCCTCACTAGCCTATGCGCCAGACGCCACGATATTTCTTTTGACCCGCGGCAAAATTTTAAGTTTTAAAATCATTCCATTTAATAGACTAAAACTCTCCAATTAACAATTACAAATAGCCTTAATAATGACGCTGCTGACGTATTCAAGATGGCGCCCGGAAGTAAGTCGATGGCGGTAACGAGCCGTTTCCACCAATATGGCGCCGATTCCGGCTCGTCTGCTCTTTTGTTTGAATTTCGAATGTTTTTTGAATATGTCATTTTCAGAAGATCTGAAGTTAAGTGTTTTATATAAATCCTCGGCAGCTTGTGACCTACTTAACAGTTACCTAAAATATGAATCTTTGGTTGTAGCTATGTTTTTGGTTACACCTAAAACTGTCTATGGACTATCTTAATTTGACAGGACTAAACTAATATGTTATCTGAGTTTTTGGCGGGAAGCCAAGATGAGTGCCACGCTCGTTTTTCATTGGACTTTTAAATTATTTATAGTGTCGTTTACTAAATAAAAACGCGTGATTTATGTAGTAAAAAGTGGATTCAGTGAATAATTCATAAAGAACAGTGAAATATTGTAGCATAGTGGCCACATCATGGCTTTGAACCAAATCCTCCGTGTTCGGTCCGCGCGGCCGTCTTTTTCGACATGAATGATTCATTACGTGACATTGGCTAAATGCACAAACCGTGCAAAGCCCTATGAGATAGAAAGAAGAACTTTTGAAGATTTTTATTTTACTTGACATTGGCACAAAGTCACAACTAGTGCCACACTACAAAAAAAAAATATTATCGTCTATCCTTTTCTAAATGAAATAGAAAGAAAAAGATGCACTTAACTGAAATTTAGTTTAGTTTGGGAACCAGCGCCATTGGCCCTGACGCAAATTGATGTACATTTTTATACGCTATGTTTTTAATCACTCCGAAACTGTCAATGGAGTGTCTTAATTTGACAGGACTTTTTTTTTTAATGAAATGAAAGGAGATGTTTCAGAAATGTATGGAGCCTGGGCCAGCACATTGTACACTTAATGCTAGGTATATTTACGGCAAAGATAACTGTTTTTATTATTAATTTCCTATATTTTGGCTTAGTTTTTATATAGATTCAATTTAACTCGGCCAAGAAGTGCAACACAACTACTAATAATCAAATCAAATCAAATCAAATCATTTATTTCAAATAAACCAGTTACAGGCACTTTTGAATTGTCAGAAGGTCGGTCAGTCAATAAGATGAAGCTAGTCGCCCATTCCAAAGAGTAGGTACCTATAGAGAAGAACGGGCAAGAAACTCCATGGACACTCTTTTAAATTTTTAAGCTATAATAAATATGGTGGTTAGCAATAAGCTAAATAATATTTTGACAGTGACATTTGATTGAAGAAAAATACTATTAAATTAATTGGAATAAAAATATAAGTATATATAATTACTTATTTGAAAAGTTTTTAGTGAGATGACGCTTTTTTTAAGGTAGCCATGGCAGTGGTTATGACGTTTGATTGACGACTTTGACAGTTCTATTTTTCCGTTGTCGATACAATAGCCATATGTCGCAGTCATATGGATTATAATATGTCGCAGTCACATGGTAGATAATATAGATACAATAGCCTTATATACATTGCCATGTATGTATCTAAGGCTATTGTATCTATATTATCTACCATATGACAGCGAAAAAAAAAACATGAATTCCGAGCATACAGCCCAATAAATAAAAACAATCAACTCAAATCAACACTCGCCACGAACACAACGGGAAAATAGAACTGTGAAAGTCGTCAATCAAACGTCATAACCACTGCCATGGCTACCCTAAAAAAGCGTCATGCCACTAAAAACTTTTCAAATAAGTAATTATATATACTTGTATTTTTATTCAAATTAATTTAGTACTATTTTTATGAAACTCTTCTATTTTTTTCCTTTTTATCTATACAACGTGTAACAAAAAGGGTATATACATACCCAGGGCATGCCATCTTTAGATGATATTAAACGATATCGGAAGGGTTTCAACTCAAAATAAAATACTCTAAAAATTGGTACCAAATTTTCGGTTTCGTGTGTTTCTTAAAATCAAATCATAACAAACGTGGCAGCACACTACATACTTTAATAACTACTCGTTACCCGTCACGTTACTTGCCAAAATCCGATAAATGTCTTCAATATCTCTGTGCAACGAGTATGATAGTACCCTATCACAGGCGGTGTTTTTCCTCATAACTTCCTAACATAAAGAGATAGGATTAAAAAACCCTTCCAATATCGTTTGATATCATGTAAAGATGCCATGCCTTTGTTATGTATATACCCTTTATATTACACGTTGTATAGTGTCCATAGTGGTGCCCCAAAATGAAACATCTCCTTTATTAAAAAAAACATAGAACAACAATCAATATACAAAAAGTCTGTATTACTATACAGACTTTTCTTTCTTTTCTTGTATTACTATAAAAATCTTAATAATAACAATCGTAAAAGCTAACTTACTGTAGTCTAATACATAATATAAATTATTAACTAGTGCTTTACCGCAATCCCGCCTGATTGTAAGTGTGATGCAATCTTAGATGGTAAAGCGCGCTAGTTTATTAAGCCTATTCACTCAAAAAAAAAAAAGAAACTGAGGGAATATGAAGGAAGACGGCAGTTGAGCGAGGTGATGCAATGTTAAACCCAACAACACGACCAATGATGCTACGCGAGAGGATGATTGATATGGAGCGCATCGTACCCGACACACAACGCAACACAACTGCTCTTCAATTTTATGATTTTAAAAGAGTGTCCATGGAGTTTCTTTCTCATTCTTCTCCACAGAGACCTACGCTTTGTAATGGACGACTAGCTTCATCTTACTGACTGACGTATCCTTTGACAATTCAAAAGCACCCGTAATTGTTTCATTTGAAATAAATGCTTTGAGTTTGTAACTTTGAACTGACCTTGACAAAACGAGGAATCCTTTTGTTGGAACGAACAATTTAACTTACAAGTTAAGACTCGAATTTTCCACTAAAATTTCTGCTTTTTAGTGCCGGTGTAATGTCGGCGGAGCGAGCCTTTTGTAAAATTTTTGGAATATGAAACGGAAATTCCGTCGCAGGAGGCACGAAGATAAAAATAAAATAAAATATAGGAGTTCCGTTTGTTTGTTTTACTTGACCATATCGGTAAGGCGTGTTCAAAATCTGTCCACTTTTAAAATTATGATAAGAAGCACTTCCTCCCTTTTCAATCATTATCATTTTATGATGTTTATTAATTAGAAGTATCTATAATTCTGTACAATATGTAAAGAAAACCCCGTCCGACCCATAAGGATAATAAAGGTTGGGCCAACACATGACCAAATAATATATGAAATTTTACATAATCATCATAGTATCAATACTAATAAATTTTGAAATAATCTTTTTTGCCGCGAATCAATTCCAACTTCTCCAAAATTTGGTAATTTTTAAAAAAGTGACAACACCGGCATTATTATGAGCGAATAGCGATGCGACCGCGTGCCGTGTGCCCTGCCCCCTTTCGCCCGCGCATGTATCGCCTATCGCAAATATATTAATTTTCCTCCTTTTGCGAAATAATATTTATTTATTTTTTGGGGATTTTTTTTAAGTTTATTCCGTCTTTGTATGCATTAGTAGAATCAGTTATCGATACCTAACAATACCTTCACGGGTCGGACAGGGTTTTCTTTACATATTGTATATACTGAAAAGACTAACGCTTGGCGCTATGGTGACCTAGCACACTCTTCTACTGGTAATAGGATATGGTAAAAGTTAAAGTCTTGGATTATAAACGAAATAGCTGTATTAAATCACTATATCATTTAGCAACAATCATCATCATCAACATCATTTCAACCGAAGACGTCCACTGCTGGACATAGGCGTCCGTTCCCGCGACCTTCATCAGGTCATCGGTCCACCTTGTTGGGGGCCTCCCTACGCTGCGTCTTCCAGTACGTGGCCGCCACTCCAGAACCTTACTACCCCATCGGCCATCGGTTCTACGAGCAATGTGCCCTGCCCACTGCCACTTAAGTTTAGCGATTCGCAGAGCTATGTCGGTCACTTTGGTTCTTCTGCGGATCTCCTCATTTCTAAAACATACTCCGAGCATAGCTTTTTCCATTGCCCTTTGTGTGACTCTGAGCCTTCGTATGAGGCCCATTGTGAGCGACCACGTTTCAGTTCCGTAAGTCATCACTGGCAACACACACACCGCACACAGGAAGAACACACACTTCAGTCATTGGTGTCCAAGATATACTTAGAAAGAAA
Organism: Sesamia nonagrioides; assembly: GCA_017933935.1. Lineage (NCBI taxonomy): Eukaryota > Metazoa > Arthropoda > Insecta > Lepidoptera > Noctuidae > Sesamia > Sesamia nonagrioides. The sequence continues at coordinate 13,367 of JADWQK010001678.1, forward strand.
GTACATATAACTTTAGAAAAGTTACATTGGTACTTGCCTGACCTGGAATCAAACCCCCACACTCATACTTGAGAGGCTGGTGTTTTAACCACTAGGCCTTCCACGACTTTGATAAATTATTGTATAATTTATGTAAATAGTACACTGTAGACTACCTACATTGTTTCTCTCGTCTTCCCCTTAGTATTCCATCCAAAGGTTGTATGAAAAAGATCGCTCTTAGCGATAAGACCTCCCATTGTAAAATCTTTATATCAATGGTCTGTAATTTATATGGTGTACATAATACATCCCCAACGCGCCTGCCAAGCGTGGGGATTATGGCGAACCCCCCCAAAGCAATGAAATCCTTGGGGGAGGCCTTTGTCCAGCAGTGGACCTATATAGACTGAAGAAGAAAAAGACGTAATAAAGAGTAAGTATTCTATTCTAGAAAAGTAGCTTTGTATCCCTATATATCCTATATCATATCCTGTCAAACTAATAATATTATAACAATTTATTTATGACTTTATTAAAATTAACTATAGTGATAAAAGAACGTAGAAGAAAGAGAGTAACCGACATAGCCCAAAAAATTGCAACACTTAAGTGGCAGTGGGCCGGGCACGTTGCCCGTAGGACCGATGCCCAATGGGGCCGACGGGTTCTCGAGTAGCGACCACGCACCGGAAGACGCAACGTGGGTAGGCCCCCGACAAGTTGGACTGAAAACCTGGTGAAGGTCGCCGGAAACCGCTGGATGCGGGAGGCGCAAGACTGGTCGTCGTGGAGATCCTTGGGGGAGGCCTATGTCCTGCTGTGGACGTCTTTGAGATGAAATAATGATGATGGTTATGATAGTGATAAAACACTGATATGAATGTATAAAACACACAAAAAGAAAACTTTTAAAAATAGTTCGTCATGATCGTAGCAATAAACCTACGGCGTAGCGGTAGGTGCTACGCCGTAGCGCGTAGCGTTGCTAAAAGGACGTTCGTTTGAGAACTTCATATTTATCAAAATTAATTTAGTTTTCCGCGTACCGCTAAAATCGCGATATCATTATTTCTTTTTTTGACTTTGTAAGTTAATGCTTGACCAAGATCCCGCCTGATGGTGAGCAGTGATGCAATCATAGATGGTAAAGCGCGCTAGTTTAATAAGAGGCTATTCATTCGAGCCCAGAAGAAAATTAAATTGTAATCAGGGGAAGACCGGCGCAGGTAAATTTTTCCAATAAGTGACAATAGGGATGTTTCCTGGGTAAAAAAGTTGATTCTATTTAGTCCGTCATTCAGATTATAAAAAAATATTGGATACGTATATTTTGTTTTATCAAATCAATAAAAATTGACAAATGTAAAAGGCATCAAAGATCAGGAGTGGTGGCTGGTGACGTCACTGGCCGCTAAAAAGTGTAGCGTGCAGTGACGTCACACGAGTTTTCAACGCGCTGTGTCCTCTTCATTTTTTGTTTATATGAAAAAATACGCGTCTAGAATTTTTTTTTTTAAATCTGACTGACGGACTAATTAGTTTTTTTTAGTCAAATACCTTAATTCTAACAATACAAAACTACCTTGTGATTTAATGTAATTTAAAATACAGAGCACTTTCCTTCAAGCCTTTTACTCTTTGCACGTTATTCTCTCGCGTCCGACCCTGGTCCATGCCATGGTCCAGAGCGAGAGTGCATCGCAGGCCGTCACCTCCTTCTGCGAAGCAGTAATGCTGGCTAAGGAGGAGGCGGAGCGCGTGAGGGAGCGGGAATCCCAGCGTCCTCACGCCTCTACCCGCCGCAGGAGGCGCCCTGGTTGGGAGACAACATCAAACTCCCTGGCAATGCAAGTGCGGGCTTGCGGGCAGCTCGCCGCCCGGTCAGGACCAGGCCCAAGTCGACGGCAAGTCGTGTTTCACGCGCCTCAAAGAGATATCAACACTAAGTGACGGGGTCCACGAAGACTGATGCCTGCCAGGGCTGCAGGTTGTTTGAAAGAGACATCGTGGCCCTGGCATACAGACAAGTGAAGGAACACGGGTGGGTTTTAGTCAGTAAAAGTCTGACACGCCCTTCTACTCCGCCCAGAGAAGGAGAGGTCACTGACAGAGGATGCCGCGAGAGATGAAATTAATAGACAGACATTCGAAACTTCCATTAAACGATTTAAAAGCTATATTAAGACCAAACTTTGTAAGCAGAGGTATTATAAAATCACAGATTATTAATTAGAAGACAATAAAACTTGGGACTGAGCTGCTCGCTCTGATAAGCAATGTCATTAAGCAATATGCTATTTCATGCATATTGATTTATTGATTGCAATATGTTTTTTTTTCGCTCTTTTAATTTTAATTTATTTGCACCTACCATGTTTTGTCTCTGCATCACCTCAAGGTAGACTGGCAGAAAATGCCAGGCATTAAGTCTGCCATTGTGCAATGTTTGTGCATAATAAAGTTTAAATCCATACTAATATTATAAATGCGAAAGTAACTCTGTCTGTCTGTCTATCTGTCTGTCTGTCTGTCTCTTACGCTTTCCCGCTTAAACCTCTTAACCGATTTTGATGAAATTTGGCACAGACAATCTTTAGACCCGGAGAAAGAACATAGGCTACCTTTTATCCCGGAAAAATTTGACGTTCCCGAGGGAAATCTAAAAAGCGCGATATAACCGAACTCTACGCGGGCGAAGCCGCGGGCGGAAAGCTAGTAAACAAATAAATATGCGTAATTGTGCCACAATTATGACATTTTCATCACTGTTTTTTTTTTTTTAAATCCCGTAAATTATTGTAAACATTTTCATTTTTAATGTCTGGACTGGAAAAAAGACGATGATCCCTGAGTTTGTTTCAGCTATTTCTTCTCAGAGGTAGTCAGTTAGGAAATGCCGGGTCCAGCTAGTTTATAACGTTCTACCAATAACGGTCGTAAATGATTAGGAATAGAGATTGAACCTGAGGTACGGAAACATCTTGTGTCTACCAAGGATAAGTTATTTGTTGACTGGGCCACGTGCCGTTTTGTTGATGATATCGAGGTAGTTCGTTGCGCGTATTGTCAGCAATTCGGTCACGTGAAAAAGCATTGCGCTAATAAATCACCAACCTGCGCTATATGTTCTGAGGCCCACGAAACCAATGTTTGTCCGCATAAGGACGATTTAAATTTTACCCCGGTTTGCGCGGCGTGTAAACGTTTTAAAAAACCTTTTGACCATCGCTGCGGGTCTGAACAGTGCGGTACCTATAAATTAAAACTCGAACAACTTATCCTACATACTAATTACTAATTAAGATGGATAGTCTAAGCATAGGGCAATTAAACCTTCACAACGATAAGGTGGCGACATCAGAGTTAGATAAATTAATTATTGACTACAACTTAGACGTTGTACTCATTCAAGAACAATATCAAAACTCAAGTTTACGTCACAGGGTAGTGCAGCTGGATTGCAGGGCGCGAGCCGGAATTTATGTTGCGCGGTCTTCTAACTTTACGGTAACGTCTATACGTGACCTCATGACGCCACACTGTGCGGTTGCTGAAGTCTCATCAGCTTCTTTTAAAGTATTCGTTGTAAGCTGTTACTTTCAATATTCAGATCCTGTTACTCCTCATATACATAATCTCCGTCATGTCTTGCGGTCACTCGCGGGCTGCAAAGTGATCGTTGGCGCGGATGTCAACGCGTCATCGTCTCTGTGGTATGGCAAGGTTCGGGCAACCGATACCGAACGACGCTGCGCTGTTGAGGATTTCATTGCTGAGATGAACCTATCGATTCATAATACCCCCGATGCACCACCTACTTTTTGCAGCCAAATGGGCGAATCTTGTATTGACGTCACACTTTCTAGTGCCGACGTACGTTTGGATAGGTGGCGTGTCCTACCGGACGCGTCTTGTAGTGATCATCGCCTGATCGTGTACGAATTTGTTCCTGGTTACATTCAGGGTCCGTCTCATATTCCTGGTAATTTCAGATATAGATGTAAAGGCGCGAACTGGGAATTTTTTGGCTCGCTTTTTGCGTGTCATGCCAAGGAGTTCACTCGGGACGGGCTGTCAGCCGAAGAAAGTGCTGACATTATGTCAGAAACCTTTACCTACTGTGCTGACATCGCCATTGGTCGTGGATCTATGACCAATATTCGTAGATGTGACTGGTGGAGTGATTATTTAGTTGAACAGCGCAAACGATATCGCAGAGCGCGTAGACAGTTAAATAAACTCAAGAGCCGAAAGATTACTGGAGATCTTCTTACGTCCGCTTTAAATGCTTTCAGAGTTGCCAAGTCACGCTACAAAGCATCGGTGGAAAAATCTAAGGGTAACTTGTTGCGGAAAATCGTTGACAAACTTGACAGGGAGGGTCCGTGGTCTCCCTTATATCACGAATTTAAAGCTAACAGATCGGTCGACCTTGCATACGTTCAAAACATTAAGGTCAATGATAAGCATACCACGGGCATAGAGGAAACAACAAAAGTACTAATTAATACACTTATCCCTGATGATTCACCGGCTAACGATAGCGACTACCACCAACAGATTCGAGCGTGGGCTCCTGTGCCACCTGAATCACCAATGTCAGACGTACCATCTAATGACGAATTTATAAATATTGTTAGAAAACTACCGGTCAACAAATCATCAGGGGAAGATAAAATATCTAATAGGATGATTAAAGAAGCGTGTAAAACAGCGGGTGATGCCATCTTAACTGTATATAACCGATGCATTGCTGAAGGCGTTTTTCCTCGTAAATGGCGACGCGGTTTCATACGAATAATACCAAAGTGTGGTGATAAACCACCGGATGATCCGAAGTCATATCGGCCTATCACGCTTCTACCATCTTTGGGGAAACTTCTTGAGCGCCTCATCGTTCCACGTTTACTACCGAACGGTCCAAAATTTCATAGTAATCAATATGGCTTCACCATCGGTAAATCAACAGTCGACGCGGCGCTTTCTGTCAGAAGAACCGTTAACCAGTCGGAACACAAGTACGTGATTGGTATCTTTTTGGATATTTCTGGGGCTTTTGATAACGCTTGGTGGCCTATGTTGTTATTAAAATTAAAAAACCGCGGTTGCTATAGAAACATATATAATCTCGTTTACTCGTACTTTATAAACGGTTCCGCGGTACTTAAGCTCGGTCATTTTTCTAGTACTAAAGCACTAACCATGGGATGTCCTCAGGGTTCAGTTGTCGGTCCTTATTTATGGAATTTGGGGTTTGATGATTTTCTCGCGATCCCGCTTCCTTGCGGCTGTTCACTTACTGGTTACGCGGACGATGGCCTACTGCTCATTCAGTCAAGTACCCGAGCCGGACTTGAGAACTTGGCCCATACTTGCCTAAATCTAATATCTCAGTGGGGTGATCGTAACCGCCTAGCGTTTGCGCCGCATAAAACCTATCAACTTCTACTAAAAGGTAATCTTAAATCATTGCCTACTATTAAATTTAATAACGTTCCCGTTAAAAAACAGCAATCCGTATGCTACCTTGGTATGGTCTTAGAGAGGAATTTTTCATTTATCGAACATATAAAAATAGTTGGCGAAAAAGCTAAAAGGAACTTTTATGCCCTAACTAGAATATCCAAAGCAACTTGGGGTCTATCATTCCTAACTTTAAAAACTATATATGGAGCTACCTACTTAGGATGTATGTGCTACGGTGCACCTGTTTGGGCCGATAGGGCCAGCATAGGGGCGGCGCGACGTAAACTGCTTCAAAGCCAACGTTTGGCATTGATATTTTATGCAAGGCGTATAGAACAGTCAGTACTGAAGCCTTACCCGTTCTGGCAGGTGTACTTCCAGTCGATCTTGAAGTACAGCGACGTGCTTCATTGTACTACTCCGCGAGGGGGGAGGCCATGGACACTAACTTTGTTACACAACGCGACCTCAATAGAATTTCTAGATTATTTAAACCTCAGACTGACGTCTGGGAGGACCTCTTATCCGAATGGCAAAGTAGGTGGGATAATTCCATCAAGGGCCGGCACCTCCATCTGTTCTTTCCATCCGTTGGCGATCGGCTGGCTAAGACATGGCTGGAGGTTGACCACTGCGTTGCCCAATTTCTCACAGGTCATGGCAACTTTAAAAGTAAACTGTATTCTTTTAAACTTGTTCCTTCGCCTTTGTGTCAGTGTTCTACATCGAACTGTGAATTTGAACAGTCCGCACATCACATCTTGTGGGAGTGTATTCTTTGGCAGAATGAACGCAATATTATGTTGGATAGTGTACAAGCTACATCCGGAGTTGTTTATTATACGGACCTTGTTGAAACTAGAACTAATTTCCGTGCGTTCAGGCGCTTTTGCCATACCTATTATTGGAATCAATTGTAACAGCAAATACCTACTTAGGACCCATTAGCTTGATCAAATGTTATTCCGTGGTGCTTGGCAATCTGGGCTTCTCCCAGTTGCAATAATGTCCCTTTGTGCCGATTGGCCTAGTTCTGTTCTGTCTCCTGCTTATTATGGAGGGAAGTAGAAGAAATATCTTTTTTTTTCTTACTCCTCCGCTATTCTTTTCTGATTAATTTCGTTGCGGGACCCAAGACAGTTGAAACGTTTCTCCGGGACTCGTCGGGCTTCATTGCTCGGCGTTTTTCTGGCGGTCTCCACTGTTGATTCTGGCTTTCAGGAGTTGCAGTGGGTTGGGAACAGTGTGGCGGGCCCCTAATAAAATATGACGTCTAAAAGTGATCAGTGATCCTAATTGCATAATAAACGATTTCATTTCATTTCATAGAATACTCTTTATTTTACACATCATATACACTACAGAATATAAATTTGAAGATTTTACAAAGGGTGACTGAAGAACTATCTTTTACAGACAACCTTTGGATGCAATACCACAGTTTTTATACTGTAGCAATATTACGGGGAAGGAGAGACCAATAATGTAGGTAGTTTGTGTGACCAGCGGTGGTATTTCTGTCGGACTACGACAGAAATACCACCCACATACCACTATGTCTAGAGTGAATAGACTCTTAACAAACTAGTGTGCTTTACCATCAACGATTGCGTCACTGCTTACCATCAGGCGGGATAGCTGTCAAGCGCTTGTTTATAATATTCCTTAATAAGGGCTATTATTATATTATAATCCATTTTAATATTATAAATGCGAAAGTATCACTGTTTGTCTATATGTCTGTCTATCCAGGCTATCCAACGCAAAAATATTTTTTCAAATCGGATCAAAAGTTCCTGTTATTAGCGCGTTGAAAAACAAAGAAACTCTTCAGCTTTATATATTAGTATACTATATAGATAAAAACAGACATTTTACACCACAATATGCGCACTGCAGGGCCTGTAGCCAAAGTAACATCGCTTCATAGCGAAGCGAAATCGAATACCAAAGCAACCAATGGCGGGAACGATTGACCACGCGACGCGATAAATCACGTGGTCAATCGTTCTCGCTATTGGTTGGTTTAGTATTCGATTTCGCTTCGCTAGGAAGCGATGTTACATTGGCTACAGGCCCAGGAGTGCGGTGAGGGAAAGACATATTAATTTACGTATTCTACGGCAAATAGTACTTAAAAGGGGACTCTAGTGCCAAGGAATTTGGGAAATAGGTATTTGAAGAAACTATTGCCGTCACCGCTGCTTCCAACCTCTCCCGGTAAAGTGCGAAAAGGATAGTTGCGGATAGTTGCAGCTCAGGCTGATTTTACCTACAAAAACGCTGACGAAAAGACGCTTCGTATTCCGCTGTTTTCTTTTTCAAAACACGACAGATCTTAATTATTTTTATTTCAAAATTTAGAGGAACAGTATACCTATGCTTCTATTATTTTCTTTTTTGTCAAAAACTTATCACGTTTATCTAATAGTCATCTGAACATCACGGTAAAAATGGGTTATTTTTTGCGATTTTGAAGTGTATACACATTTGACGTACTCCCTTCCGCTCGCGAACATGGCAGCGGCAGAAATAACCGAAATCGCAATAGTTTGGACTTTTCCCTCCTATTATGTTATGGGGTACTTACTATTTTTCATTGAAACTTTCAGGTTTTGTTGAGGAATAAACAAGGAATGCATTATTTTTTACTGATTGCGTAATAAATACAATAGCTTACATAAATGGCGTACACAAGATACCAATTATAATTCTCAGCACGAAAGCCCAGTAACAATTTTGAACACATTTTATTTACTTGCCTTTACTTTTACACCATAAATTATATATTTGTATGCTTCTTCTGGTTATAAACTATAATAAAATAACAATGCATACCTTTTTATCCTCAACAATACACCAAAAATACCCAAAAACAAAAGAGCACCGAAATTTTGGTTCACACGCTTCCAAGGACAAACTTTGTAGACAGATTTCTTTGTTTTTTTACTGGCTTGAGTACGAGGTCCAGGTACTAAATTCAAGAGCGATATTTTCTCCTTTTCTTTCTCATAGACATCATATGTCAAGAAAAAGACAAAACATTATTATAACCCGATGTTGGACTTGACAGCAATAGTGCACACATGTGTTCACGTCCCGAGTGGAAGGTAGTAAAATTAAGCGTATAATCACTGTGTAAAATTGTAGAAAAAAAATTATTGCTCTAAAAGCATTTGGAGGTACACTCCTAAATAAAAGTCGTAGATACCGGAAAAACAGTTTAATCACTATCACGACTATAGGCGTAACTTAACGCTAGGTAACAATAATAGGAAAAAAGCACTGAGAATACTGAGATAAGTTATGAGAGTTAAGGTCTACTCTTTAATAACCGAACGCTCGTCGTAAGGTTTGTATACGTACTGCGGCGATGCAAGCCGCAAGCAGAGTTATGTTTATTTAGTGTCGGAAACATTAAGTGTTGAGGACAGCCTCCGTGGCGTAGCGGTAGCGGACGCGGCCGCTGCACAAGGCGGCGCGGGTTCGATCCCCGCACAGTGTAAGTATTTGTATGCATGAATATTTATTTATTTATTTATTCATGTTAATACGGCTTCCAAAGGCCAATTACATTAACATACATACAAAATTAAATAACACAAATAGGTACATAATGAAATTCAAATAATAATATAAATCAAAATATAAACAGAAAAAAAAAAGACAAATCAGAGGAACAATAAAAACGGGAATAAAATAAAATCTAAAAATTAAAACAGTAAACGAACTAATTATTTTCTTTTTCGCAGAACGCTAAGCAAGCGCGCATTAAAATTTTAAATTCATCCGCGAATATATCACAGTTCAGGTTAGCTTCCACGAGGCTATTCAGCGCGGAAAGAACGCGAGGTATAGGCGATGACGCACGGGCTACCGTGCGACATGTAGGCACAGCTAGCAGACGGTGCCTGCGGCCACGGAGATAGTTACCAGGAACGTGAAGACGAATCAGCTCATTGAGGAGATCACTGGCATCTGTTGTCCCTCTACATATTTTTAACATTGTTTTAATATGAATACTTGCACTGGTCTGGTCGTGCCTCGGAAAGCACGTTAAGCCGTTGGTCCCGGTTGCCATACGAACATCTAGTGGCAGTCGTTACGGGTTGTTGGAGCCCTCAAAAGTCCAACAATTGGTCTAACTGCAATGCTTCGATGTCGCCTTCGGGTTGTGGAGGTCAGACGGCAGTCGCTTCACGTAAAATGTCGAAGTTTAGCCATATCAGCAGTTGGACTGGTAAAGCGGACCCCAGACTTCAAAGCTGAAAAGGCTTCGGATGCGACTGGGATTAACGCTGGGATAATGATGATGACATTAAGTGTTGAGGGTTTTAATATTAACTAGTGTTGTGACACAATACGCCACAAGCATTACCCACGAAGAAAGCAGCGGCATACGTTTGTATAGTGAAAGCACCCTCTTAATGACAGAGAAAATACAGAAATATTCCATCTGAATGTAATTCCTGTGCTGATCCATCAAACATTAGGGTCACGATGGCTGGGGTTTGGTAAAGATGAAAGGGTCGGCAACAATTTGAGTAAGGTCAACCTTTCACCTTTGATTTATAATACTTCCAATATGCCTAGACGGCGCTTAATATTATAATCGGTTAATTTCATCAATTACAATAATATAATTATTATAGGTACTATCCATACTAATATTATAAATGCGAAAGTAAGTCTGTCTGTCTGTCTGTTACGCTTTCCCGCTTAAACCTCTCAACCGATTTTAATGAAATTTAGCACAGACAATCTTTAGACCCCGAGAAAGAACATAGGCTACCTTTTATCCCGGAAAAATTTGATGTTCCCGAGGGAAACCTAAAAAGCGCGATATAACCGAACTCCACGCGGGCGAAGCCGCGGGCGGAAAGCTAGTAATATTATATAACTAGCGGCCGCCAGCGACTTGGTTCGCGTGGTTTAGTTATGCTCCGCTCCTATTGGTCACCGCGTGATGTTATAGGTATAGCCTAAAACCTTCCTGGATTAATAGGCTATCCAACGCAAAAAGAATTTTTCAAATCGGACCAGTAGTTCCTGAGATTATCGCGCACAAACAAACAAACAAACTCTTCAGCTTTATATATTAGTATGGATTATTAATTCGATAACCTCCATACTCTGCAAGTTGTTTTCTATGAATTATAAACTAGCGCTTGACCGCAATCCCGACTGATGGTAAGCAGTGACGCAATCGTTGATGGTAAAGCGCACAGTATATTTTTTTTAATATAAATAATAATCTAGTGCTTGGCCGCAATCCCGCCTGCAGTGATACGATTGCTGATGGTAAGGCGCACTAGTTTATTAAGAGCCAATTCACTCTAGCCTTGATGATACTCAAATTGTAGTGTGACGGAAACACCGCTGCAGGCAAATTGTTCCAGTTCCTCGATGTACGCGGTATAAAAGAGGAGGCGGAACGCTTCGTCCGGATCGTATTGGTGTTAACAACGGGTGGAAACTCGCCGTACAACGGGTCGTCCGATGATGGATTGGAGATGGGGGAATCAAATCATGCAATTCCCTCGTGCACTCACCAAAATGCATCCTGTATAACACCGAAAGGCTGGCTACTCTACGCCTGTGCTCTAGACTTTGGAGACCGTTTTGAGTTAAATCTGGGTCACCAATCAGCCTCTTCGTCCTTAATTTTCATTTATTTCAAGTATACAGGATAAAATTTTATCCAGTGCGCAAACTTTGTCAACTTATAGCTAAATAAGTTTTATAGATAAAAATATTATTACTTTGGTATGTTTTAGTACAAAACAAATAGTTATTGATAACGAAAGATGTTTATTATGAAATCGATGTTATGGTCACCGCACGCCCATTGCGCCCACCCGCGGTCCCATTCATGTTCGGCGGAGTGGGGACGGCGGGAACATCACAGGAACCCCGCATGTTCACTACGCGGCCATACGCTAATAATACTACGATATTGATATGAATAATTGGTGTCTCTCATTTGCTGATTTTAGGGCGGACAAAAACATGATTTTTTATTTTAAACTAATAATGCAGATTTGTTCTGTTATTGATTCTGAGCCACCCATTTGTTTTTGCGCACTCGAATAAAAGTTTCCCCCTTGTATAACACCCAACAGATGAGCAGTGGTAGCCGAAGACCAGTGGTAAGTTAGTGGTCTCACCCGCGACTTACAAGTTGTAGATCGAAGATTCGAACCTCATGAGGCGCTTTACTTTGTGTAAATTATTTCATCAGCACTGCTCTCAAAATGGTGAAGGAAAACATCATGATGAAACCGGCATGTTCTAGAAGTTTAACTTGGAAGACATGTGACATGTACCAACCCGCACTGGGTCCCCGTGGTAGATTACGGCCCACTCCCTCTCACCGAGAGGAGGTCTGTTTCCCAACAGCGGGAACAATATAGGCTGATTATGTATGTTATGTTATAAAGGCTGTATCTGACATCGACGCACAAACGAGTACCATGGATCCAGTACATGATTTTGAAACCCCCAGTGGTGGAATTTTTCGTCGGCTTTTTCATAATTTAAAAAAAATAAATGTGTTTTTTTTTCACTTCAAACCGTTCACAATTGCTATACTTTTATAACAGAATAAGATTTTAAAGTAAAAATTAAATAATTCGCTAATTAAATAAAAAAGCGCAATGAAAACAAAACCCGAAAGACTATCTTATCAGCTGATTTAATAGATTTCACATCAGGGATCAACGTCATACCTACAAACCCGCACGGCGGCACGCTTGCAATGTTCAAAAGCCGAGCCGACACTTTTTTTAAGCACTGTGTATTCTGTAACCGTTCATTAACGACATAAATGAAAATACTTAATTATTTATAATACATTTATAATAATTAACAAATTTTAATCGGGTACCAATTAAAATAATATCAATATATTTAAAGAAATAGTTAATGAATGAATACTTAACAATTAATATAATATATATTATAATATAAAGAGATAGCAATTGAATAAATACTCACTCTAATACAATTAATAAAAATAAATGAATAAGAATTATATAAAACTTAATAAATAATAAATAAATAAATGGAAACATGAAGCGCTCTTCCTCTCTCTACTCTCTACTTATTTAAAACTTGCTGTGCCCAACAGGGTCCATAATTGTTTCCAATATTATATTATTATATTTACCACCTGTAACTGTACATTATGGATTGCAATAAACGATTTGATTTGATTTGATTTGAAATGACTATCATAATTTTATTAGTGGCATGCGGTCTAGCCTTTTTGCGAAGTTTGCGTTACGATGTCAGATACACCCTGTATAACACCTAATAAGCACTACACCTTACTAATATTATAAATGGGAAAGTGAGTTAGTTTGTTCCGCTTTCACGCCGTAACTACTGAACCGATTGCTTTGAAATTTTGTAGACGTAAAGTTAGAAGTCCGGATTAAATAAAAGGGTACTTTTTATCCCGGAAAAAATAGATATTCCCGAAGGAAATCTCTAAAGCGCGATATAACCGAACTCCACGCGGGCGAAGCCGCGGGCGGAAAGCTAGTTTTATATATATATATTTTATTTAAATATTATAAACTAGCGCTTGACCGCAATCCTGCCTGATGGTAAGCAGTGACGCAATCGTTGATGGTAAAGCGCACTAGTTTACTAAGAGCCTATTCACTCTAGCCTTGAAGACACTCAAATTCTAGTCCGACGGAAACACCGCCGCTGGCAAATTGTTCCAGTCCCTCGATGTACGCGGTATAAAGGAAGAGGCGAAACACTTCGTCCGGATCGTAGTGGTGTTAACAACGTAAGGGTGGAAACCAGCCGTACGACGGGTCGTCCGATGGTGGAACGGAGATGGGGGAATTAAATCATGCAATTCCTTCGCACACTCCCCAAAATGCATCCTATAGAACACCGAAAGGCTAAAAATATGCAACATATCACATTGTAGGGGTTCTTTCTTTCTTTCTCATAGGGCTTCACACGGTTTGTGCATTTAGCCAATGTCACGTAATGAGTTGTTCATGTCGAAAAAGACGGCCGCGCGGACCGAACACGGAGGATTTGGTTCAAAGCCATGATGTGGCCACTATGCTACAATATTTCACTGTTCTTTATGAATTATTCACTGAATGCACCTTTTACTACATAAATCACGCGTTTTTATTTAGTAAACGACACTATAAATAATTTAAAAGTCCAATGAAAAACGAGCGTGGCACTCATCTTGGCTTCCCGCCAAAAACTCCCATTGTAGGGGTTATCACTGATAGTGACGGTTTGTTCAATTTGACAGGACTTGATTGACATTTGTTTTTGGGTTTTATATTTTCAGTTATTAAGACTGAAGGTATTTCAAAGCATATGTCTTCTTCTTTTTTTCAAGGTGAGATTCAACCTCAACTCTTGATCAATGGCCTCTGTGGAATAGATACCACAATTTTGCCAATAACACGTGTAACAAATTACAGAATTCTTTGAAAATTTTATTTCACAATAATGGCAGATATCGCCAATGACAGTTGAAAAGACAGCCGCGTGAACCGTCTATGAGGGAGATTTGAGGCAAAGTCATGATGTGGTCACTATGCTGCGACATTTCAATGTTCTTTATGATTTATTTACTGAATGCACTTTTCACTACATAAATCACGCACTTTCATTTAGTAAACGACACTATAAATAACTTTAAAAGTCCAATGAAAAATGCGCGTGACCCTCATCTTAGCTTTCCCGTCAAAACTCCAGTCATCATCATTTTCGTGTTTAATTTTTATTTTGTTTTTTATTATTGATGATTTTAACATGATTTTGAAAGTATTTAAATGTAGTTTTTATTGTATTGTGTTTTGTAAAATTATATCTTTACCTACTAAAATAATTTAATGAAAGATTTTGTAAATAGATTTAAATTTTATGAAATATAATTATATTTTGTGAAATGTAATTGAATTTAATGTAATTGTAATTTTAATGTCATTATCATTAATTAATTGTAATTTAATCCATACTTAATATTATAAATGCGAAAGAATCTCTGTCTGTCTGTCTGTCTGTCTGTCTGTCCGGCTTTCACGCTTCAAAACTATTGAACCGATTGTTATGAAATTTGGTACACAGATAGTCTGGAGCCTGATAAAGGACATAGGCTATATAACATCCCGCTATGACCAATAGGAGCAGAGTCATAACAAAAAATGTTGCGAAAACGGGGGCAAACGCGCACGTATATATTGCTCACATTACTTTTACAGGCGCTTATTTTATATCAGCTGAGCTCTTTCGGTTTGAAGCTTACGCGGGTGAAACCGCGGGGCACAGCTAGTTTAATGTAATTAACCACTAGTAGATAAGTTATTGATGTACTAATTTAAAACCACTGTTGTCAAATCACAATAATTAAATAAAGATTCACATTGAATAGGAAATAAAATAAAATTTACTTTAATTTATTTAACTACTTATAAAGTAGGATCATTTGCTGATAGCCTCTGTGGCGTAGCGGTAGAGAACGTGGCCGCTGCGCAAGGAGGCACGGGTTCGATCCCCGCTCAGTGCAAATATTTGTATGCATGAATATGAATATTTGCACTGGTCTGGTCGTGCCTCGGAAAGCACGTTAAGCCGTTGGTCCCTGCTGCCATACGAACATCTAGTGGCAGTCGTTACGAGTTGGTGGAACCCTCAAAAGTCCAACAATTGGTCTCACTGCAATGGTTCGATGTCGCCTTCGGGTTGTGGAGGTCAGACGGCAGTCGCTTCACGGAAAATATCGAAGTTTAGCCAAAATCAGCAGTTAGACTGGTAAAGCGGACCCCAGACTCCAAAGCTGAAAAAAGCTTCGGATGCGACTGGGATTAACGCTGAGATGATGATGATGAAAGTAGAATCATTTGCGGCAGTCGCAGATGATCCGATCGTAGACATCAGACTTACCCCCACCCTAGGCCTGAAGCTGAATACGCCCATGATCGTTCCACATAAAAACTATTATAAAAATCCCAAATCCCATTTCAGTTATCTTTAAGTAAATCTTTTTCGTAATATCTTAATGGTTCCCAGCTATCTCAGTCAAGAGTTTAATCTCTTGAGAAATCAATCTCGCGAACCACAGCCTCGTTTAATGGCTATATTAATCTCTTTTAGGATTCCGCATCGAAACTGGGTTATAGAGATTCTGCTGAGTATTTTTTTAACATTTTTTTTTTTAATAATTGTAAACTAGTGCTTGTCTGCAATCCCGCCTGATGGTAAGCAGTGATGCACTCGTTGATGGTAAAGCGCATTAGTTTATTAAGCCTATTCACTTAAAAAACTAAGGAATAGGAAGGATGACGGCAGTTGAGCGAGGTGATGCAATGTTAAACCCAAGACCAACACGACCAAACGAAGCTGCGGTAGAGGGAGATTGATCTGGAGACTCTTCATGAACAAACTCCCGATACAACAACATTTGGTGCATCGAACCCGCCACACATCGCAACACAACTGCTCAGACCCGTCCTCCGTACGGCTTCACCAGGCATCACGCCGGAACACGACGAATCGCTTGGCGGCAACACTTTGTCTGGTGGGTGGTAACTTCTGCCGGCAGCCGATGTTATGGCCTACCACCGAGCAATTTTTATTATTTAAAAAACTATTTAGTTACAAGGAAAGGTTCCCTTGTAACTAAATAGTTTATAAAATAATTATATTTAATGGCGCGTGACTGGTTAATTTTGAATATTATGATTTGTTTTGTATCAATATCAATTGTTCGTAAATTACAATTTTTTTTTAAGTCGATTAATTGATCGGTATTCGGATAAATTATGATTTTCATTAAGAGCGGGTAACACCGACAGGAGTTGCGTTTGCCATAGCGAGCGACCGTTAGCGCGGGCATTATTTGCTCAAGCTTCGCTCGAGCGTGTTGGTCATTCAAAAACTCAGTAGCTCTTATTTGTTTTAATCTGAGATTATCATTGTAATCCCTTAATATTAAATTGATCGAAGTGTCTGAATAATTCGACAATCGTCGTCCGTAATGGTCGTCCTCCTTGGCGCAGCGGTCCACACGCCTGCCTGCAACGTGGAGGCCCCGGGTTCGATCCCCGGTCAGGTCATGATGGAAAACGATCTTTTCCTGATTGGCGCGGGTCTTGGATGTTTATCTATATATGTATCTATTATAAATATAGTATCGTTGAGTTAGTATCCCATAACACAAGTCTCGAACTTACTTTGGGGCTAGCTCAATCTGTGTGATTTGTCCGTATATTTATTTATTTATTATTAATTAAAATAATAAGAATCGAACATCACACTATAGTTATTTTTCAAAATTTTCCCGAAATACCGCCCACGGTGGATGCTCATGCGGATGCGGATGAGAACACACCTTAACTATCCGAAACTTCGGCCCCGCCTCCTGACGTCCACATAATTTTATGTACATGTGATTACAGCGGTACCTACAAACGCCACAAAGAAACAAGGCGTCAAACTGACGTCACACAAATTCTACATCTCGCAAGAAAAGTTCACCGTGCAACTAACATACATACAACTTCCCAAAATCTACCGTAGAACAAGTGCCCGCCAGACTCAACAAACACAATCTTGCTGTACATCACACTCGTCTCCGCAGAGTAAGCAACTCGTTCATGGGTCAATGTATACACTTTTACAACAAGCTTCCCATGGACATTCGAAACTTACCCATTAAACAATTTAAAAACTATTTATAGGCCAATCTTTGCAAAAAGGGTTATTTAGAAGACAATAAAGCTTGGGACTGAGCTGCTCGCTCTACTAAGCATTGTTATTAAGCAATATGCGCAATTATAACGTAAATTATTGTAAATATTTTAAATTTTAATGTCGACTTGAAAAAAGACGGTGATCTCTGAATTTGTTTCGGCTATTTCTTTTCAGAGGTAGTCAGTTAGGAAATGCCGGCTTCGCCTATTAAAAAAAAAAAATATGACGTGTAAAAGTGATCTGTGATCCTAATTGATTAATAAACGATTTCATTTCCTTTACTTTCATTTCATTTCATTTCAACACCCATCTGGTCGGAGGATGAGTGAAGTTTACATCCTGTTTCTCTAAAGGATGATGATTGTTTCGACCGATTTCGGTCACGGCGACTACTTTAACTACTAGTCAGCTCGTGGTCAAGTGCGCGAAGGTAGCTTATACAATATGCAAAGAAAACCCCGTCCGATCCATAAGGACAATAGAGGTTAGGTTAACACATGGTCCTTCGAGCCGGATATATAAAGTCGCGGTGGCCTAGTGGTTAAAACACCAGCCTCTCGAGTATGAGTGCGCGGGTTCGATTCCAGGTCAGGCAAGTACCGATGTAACTTTTCTAAAGTTATATGTACTTTCTAAGTATATCTTGGACACTAATGACTGAAGGTGAAGGAAAACATCTTGAGGAAACTTGGACTTTAAGTCTGAAATCGCCAACCCGCATTGAACAAGCGAGGTGATTACACTCAATCCTTCTCTGTATGAGAGGAGATCTGTGCCCAGCAGTGGGACGATAAAAAGGTTGATGATGATGAAACACATGACCAAATAAAATATGAAATATTACATAATCATCATAGTAACAATAGTAATGAATTTTGAAATAATCTTTTTTTTCCGCAAATTAATTCCAACTTTCCCAAAATTTGGTATTTTTAAAAAAAGTGACAACACCATTTTTCACGGTATTATTATGAGCGAATAGCGCTGTGACCGCGTGCCGCGCGCCCTGCCCCCCTTCGCCCGCGCATGTATTGCCTACCGCACATGTATTAAGACGGTACTCTGGGCAAATGACCTTGCGCATTTGCTCCCTCTTCACCGCGCCGCACCTCTACAATACTTCGTAAAATTTTATTAGCGCCGTCTGGCGGACGAAGTACTTACAAATACAAGTTAGAAACAGACCACAGAAGTAACAGACATGGCTCTTTTATTTATGTTTATTGGTGCGCCCAAATACTTTTGGTTATTATGTACTCAAACAAATGTCGACGATACTTCATAATAAAAATTCTGCGGTGTTTATTTTTTAACCGACTTCAGAAAAAGGTAGTTCTCAGTTCGATTTAAACCTGAACCTATTTTGACCATCCTTTTTTTATATGAAAGGATATGCTGCCTATGTAATCCCATTGTTACCATGTCAGTGTTGATAATGGAAATTCTGAGAAATTTAGGCCAATTATCGAAAATTGTAGGCATGCTTCGGATGACAACTTGATACTCGTGTTTATATCGGATGATACTATAAAACCGTGAAGATTTGGGCCTGACCTGATGATGGAGATGACAGAATATCAAGGGAATCCACATCGAAAGCAACTGTAACGTGTTTGGGCTTATTTAATGTGTATTAATTAGACCTTTACAACTAAATATGTTATGACTGTAACTTCAGGGTTGGAAGTTAGTTTTGTAGATTGAAAGTTAGCTAAGTCGAATGGACAAAGGGATAGAAAAATAATATAATAAAGTTTAATTTATCATTATTTATTATTTTAAGGGAAAACGTAATCAGGGTCAAATAAATTTCTGCAGAACTGACACCTTAAAAAAAAATTGCTGTTTTTTTTTGGGCCCAGGCAAGACTGTGAAATTATATTATTATTCTCGTTTAATAAAATAAATACGTAAATTGTAAAAAATAAAACTATCGTATATCAAAATAAATAACAAATACCTACATATAAGTACTATAATATTATTTACACAAAGCTTCCTTTCGCAGAAAAATAATAAACATCTGACTAATACAATATCCGATCAGACTGGACGTTGACGCCAGCATATTTGGAAAAGGCCTGCAAGCAAACGACCTATTTCGTTTGCTTTAATTCCTATAAGACCACAATGAAAGTATGAGCATTTCTAGAAATAACGCAATGAAATAACACAACTTAAATTCAGTCTCTTGATTTTAATTGATTTTTGCATAAGCATGACGAGTAGGTAGTATTTGTACTATGTTAAAGTACAGTTTTGTAAATTCTTGAGGAATTCCCTTGACTGTCTATGGTCTTCATCATCTGATGTACTTCAGACTTTAATTTTTACCCATATGGGTGCAAATTTCTCATCAATATAAATGAATTAAGTCCAATCACAAAGCAGCTACTGTAAACCTTTGAGGAGTTCCCTCAACAGACTGTCCTTCGTCTTCATTATCAGACTCCTAATGATCATAACAATCCATCTAGGTGTAAAGCTCTTAGCAATACAAATTAATCAAGAGATTACACAAGGTAGCTGCTGTGAATCGTTGAGGATTTCCCTCGAATTTCTCTCGGCTCTATCATCAGATCTATTGCAGACATTCGTTTTAATCTATATGGGTATAAAGTTTTCATCAATATAAATGAATTAAGTTCAAACACAAGGTAACTATTGTAAACCTTTGAGGTGTTCCCTTAACTGGCCTTTGTCTTCATCATTAGAGCTTTAATGACAATCACAACTCATTTAAGTGTAAAGTTCTTATCAATACAAATTTATTAAGCACAAACACGAGGCAGCTGATGTGAATCGTTAAGGAGTTCCTTCGGCTGTCTCCCGGCTCCATCATCAACTCCGAACTTTACTAAATTGTAGTGCGTTAAAACACTTAATGAAAAAACTTGTAAAAGCCCTAGGTGCCCCTTTGATTTTTTAAATTTCTCCTAGATTTAGGTACCTAGTCTTCCATCATCAGACCCTAATTTCCTTAACATGAGACTACCTTGAAGATATCGTCTTTCTAATAAAACAAAAACATGTGGCACTCGGAGCTGCCGCGGTAAAGCTATTTTATACTAGCGGCCGCCAGCGACTTCGTTCGCGTGGAATTAGTAATGCTCTGCTCCTATTAGTCGCAGCGTGATGTTTCATAGCCTTTCTGGATTAATGAGCTATCAAACGAAAAAAGAATTTTTCAAATCGGACCCCTTAGTTCCTGAGATTAGCGCGTTCAAACAACCGAACTCTTCAGCTTTATATATTAGTACTAGCTTTCCGCAATTCGGTTATGTCGCGTTTTTTAGATTTCCCTCGGGAATAAAACTAATTTAATGACGATTGATCAGTTTTTAAGGATTGATCGTAGAAGGGTGAAAATTTAGAATTGTATGTATTTTTGTGTGTTGTAAAAAAATAGAAACTTAAAATTTTGTGTAAAAATAAAAAAAAAATAAGGGTGGACTACCCCTAACATTAAGGGGGATGAAAAATAGATGTTGGCCGATTCTCAGACCCACTCAATACGCTCACAAAATTTCATGAGAATCGGTCAAGCCGTTTCGGAGGAGTATAGGACCGAAAACTGTAACACGAGAATTTTATATATAAGATAGATGTTCGCAAGTACCAAATTTTGTATGGAAAAACGCATAGTACTATACATTGAATCTGCGCTCACGCGCAGGGCTGCAGATCTGCATGATAATGCAGATAAAAAACGCAATCCTGCGCGTGGCTGCGGGATAAATCGCAAAGGTGTGCACACCGAGTTCCGCAGTATGTAGTTAGTAGGAAATTTTTTATTAGTTATTTATGACATAGTATTTTTTTTATTTTGCCAATTAACGTATACATTTGTATAAGTATTTTCTTTTTTGTAGTTTATTTATTTTTTACCAGTGACGTCATCGAAACAGTGCGAAAAACGGTGGCGATTTAGCGACTAAACTATATTTGATGTTTTATTTTTGACTTTGATAAAGAAATAGAACCTATGCCACAGCTTATAATTGACGCATTTCGTGATCAGTGTCCCGAAAACCCATCACGATACCCAAGTCAAAATTTCATGAAATTTAATTTCGGCCATCTTGGATTTCAATAATGACGTCATTTTTGTGATCTGCACCCCCGAAAACCCCGTCACGACACCCATGTCAAAATATCATAAAATTGGTGTCGGCCATCTTGGATTTCCAAAATGACGTCATTTTCGTGATTAGCACCCACAAAAACCCTTTCACGACACCCATGTCAAAATATCATAAAATTGGTGTCGGCCATCTTGGATTTCAAAAAATACGTCATTTTGGTGATCTGCACTCCCGAAAACCCCTATCACGACACCCATGTCGAAATACCCAAAATTCATCGAAATACCAAATTTTAGGCGAAGTTATCCGCAAACAAACATAAAAATAAAAACTTTTTTACAAAAAAAACAACCGACTTCTAAAAACCACTACAAAGTGAAAAATAACTAATTTCGGAAGTTGGTGTCTTTGGTTTTGTATATTCGTTTTAGACACCGACTTCCGAAATTAGTTATTTTTCACTTTGTAGTGGTTTTTGGAAGTCGGTTGTTTTTTTGTAAAAAAGTTTTTATTTTACATTTTTTAGTTGTTAAAAGTACTATGTATTCAGTTGCATCCGGTCAGACTGGAAGCTGACGCAAATATATATTGGGAAACGACGTAATTTTCTTTACTTTAATTTTTACCCGTACATAAGTATTCCCTCAACTGCCTATGGTCTTCATCATCAAATTTACTGCAGATCATTATTTTAACCCAATGGGTGCAAAGGTCTCATCAATATAAATGAATGAAGTCCAACCACAAAGTAGCTACTGTAAACCGTTGAGGAGTTCCCGGAACTGGCCTTTGTCTTCATCATCAGAGCTCTTCGTTCGTTAAGTTCTTATCAATACAAATTAATCGAGTCCAAACACAAGGTAGCTGCTGTGAATTGTTGAGGAGTTCCTTCGACTGTCTCCCGGCTCCATCATCAGATCTACTCCAGACCTTTATTAAATTGTAGTGGTTTAAAATACTTAATAAAAATGCTAAGAAATGCACTAGTCGCCCCCGCAATTTTTGAAAGTTTCCCTTGTTTTCTCTGGACTTCCACCATCAAACCCTGATATCCTTATCATAGACCATCTTGGGAACGTCTTCTTTCCAACAGAAAAAGAATTATCAAAATCGGTTCATAAATGACGAAGTTATGCGCGAACAAACATAAAAAAATATATACGGTCGAATTGTGTAACCTCCTCCTTTTTGAAGTCGGTTAAAAATTAAACATAAAAAACCTGTAATTGAGCAACGTCCTCCTTTTTGAAATCGGTTAAAAAAACGAACACCAAAATAAACATCAATAAGAATAACAGAGACACTCTAAGATGGTATTATACTCTATGCGACATGCGGTGCGTAAGCGAGCAAGCAGATGCTTTCTCGCTCACGCGCCGCCCGCTTATGCTAGCGGACCGCTCGTTGACGAACGACACGGGTTCCACCTTCGAGAGCTTGTGGCATACTGAATCTCAATAGCCCGGGCAAGAGAAATGATGGCGAATACGCTCAGATTGTTTAATAAAATTTTGATTTTGGTCGTTTTAAAAAAATATTTCTACAATAATGTTCGTCATGAAATTTTCTATCCATTAGTGTAAGAACGCAATCTAATTATTGCTTACTTTCCGAGGAGATGCACGTTTATGATAATTATTTCTCTTGTCAGTGGTTTCGTTGTGAAGGAATTATTTAAACATATACTTAGGAAAAAAAAAAAACTACAATTTTGAAGCCAAGATTATGGAGAAAATTTATGTATTTTTAATAAGTTGATATTTCTTTTGGATAAAGAGTAGATAGCTCCGAAAAACTACACAAAAACGGCTTGCGCTGTGTCTTCCCTTCCTCTCGCCTTAAGTTACCTCTTTTTGCGAAATAATATTTATTTTTAGGGGGGAGTTTTTTTAACAATACCTTCACGGATTGGACAGGGTTTTCTTTACATATTGTATAGCCAATCTTCGCTGAGAATGCTCGAGGGCACTGAGGGCACATATGAATTCGTATGTAAATGAAAAAGGAAGCTGAGGAACTATAGGACATAAACCTGTCGGTGTTCATAGGCTGCACTTAGGAGAGCGTGCGCTGGAATCACATAACATAATAGGGATGTATCCAAGGTATGAAAATCAAAAAAATAATTAGTCCGTCGTTTAAGTAATAAAAAAAAAATAAGACGTGTATTTTTTATTTTGTCAAAATTACCAAAAACTACTGAGATATAGCGTATTAAAGTTACGGAGTGGGGGCTAATTACGTCACGCCGTGGTATATTTTGTTCCGCGGCGTGACATCATGCGACATTTCAAATCAATAGGTATATCTTCTTAAGTATTGTCGTCGTCCGTGGCGCAGCGGTCAACACGCCTGCCTGCGACGTGCAGGCCCCGAGTTCGATCCCCGGCCAGGTCATGATGGAACACGATCTTTTCCTGATTGGCCTGGGTCTTGGATGTTTATCTATATATGTATCTATTATAAATATAGTATCGTTGAGTTAGTATCCCATAACACAAGTCTCGAACTTACTTTGGGGCTATCTCAATCTGTGTGATTTTTCCATTTATATTTAACTAGCTTTCCGCCCGCGGCTTCGCCCGCGTAGAGTTCGGTTATATTGCGCTTTTTGGATTTCCCTCGGGAATATCAATTTTTTCCGGGATAAAAGGTAGTCTAAACCTTCCTTAAGAATCACTCTATCTATTAAAAAAAACCGCGTCAAAATCCGTTGCGTAGTTTTAAAGATCTAAGCATACATACGGACATACAGCGAAAGCGACTTTGTTTTATACTATGTATGTATTGATTGATTACTAGCTTTCCGCCCGCGGCTTCGCCCGCGTAGAGTTCGGTTATATCGCGCTTTTTAGATTTCCCTCGGGAATATCAAATTTTTCCGGGATAAAAGGTAGCCTATGTTTTTTCTCAGGATCTAAAGATTTTCTGTGCCAAATTTCATCAAAATCAGTTGAGAGGTTTAAGCGGGAAAGCGTAACAGACAGACAGACAGAGTTACTTTCGCATTTTAATGTATTTGAATGGAAGAAAATATGAAAAATACGCGTTCAATATTTTTTATTATCTGATGGACATTAAATTCTTTTTTAAGATACAACCCAATTCTTCCATGTCCTTTCCATCATCGGACGACCCATCGGCCATCGTACGGCGAGTATACCCTTGCGTTGTTGGCACTGCTATGACCTGGACGAAGCAGTTCGTCTCGTCTTTCATACCGCGTATATCGCGGGACTGGAATAATTTGCCTGCGGCGGTGTTTCCGTCGGACTGCAATTTAAGAGGGGACTCTAGTGCCGAGGAATTTAGAAAATAGGTATTTGAAGAAACTATTGCCTTCGCGCTGCTTCCAACCTCTCCCGGTAAAGTGCGAAAAGGATAGTTGCAGCTCAGGCTAGATTTTACCTAAAAAAACGTTGACCAAAAGACGTTTCGTATTCCGCTGTTAAAAGTAAACCCATGCTTCTATTATTTTCTTTTTTGTCCAAAACTTATGGCGCTTGTAGTCTAATAGTCATCTGAACATCACGGTAAAAATGGGTTATTTTTCGTGATTTTGAAGTATCGTATTTCTTTTATTAATTGAGTTTCGGAAAAAATCAAATATTGGTCTAAAAGCATTATCCACGAAGAAAACAGCGGAATACGACCACTAGAGTTCCCTCTTAAGTGTCTTCAAGACTAGAGTGAAGCGCGCTTTGCCATCTTCTATTGCATTACAGCTTACCATCAGGCGGAAACGCGGTCAAGCACTATTTTCTAATGTTAAATAATAATTTAGATTTCCAGGTTTTATAAAAAACCGTCTTACCGACATTTTTACACCCAGAGGGGATGTAATAATGAATATCTCTTTAGATATTCATTATTACATCCCCTCTGGGTGCCTCTTTAGGCTTTTATAATTTTAAAAAGTTTCTTTACAGACGTTACGAGGTTTATAATTAATACGAAATATTTTCAAAGAATTTAGTCAATGGAGGTTTTGTTCAGTAAATGAGAGAGTCCATTTAGGTTTCTTTTTTTGTTTTTCAATGATTCCATTTCAGTGAGTTGTATTCAGAGCTACGGTGGCCCAGTTATAAAGACGGCTGTTTTGGTTTCATATTCTATTTATTTATTTGGGACAAAAACAGTTACATGTTACAATATTAATAGTCGGCTAAGGTATAATACACAGTAAACAAACATATAACCCACACTAATGTCCACGGAATTTTAATGATTGTACAAGACATAAGGAAACGGACGTATACAGAAGGGGACAGTGAGGAAGTAACGATTGATAAAACTAAAACTAAACCCTAAAAATCACACAAACCAATTCAAGATAACGTGCCCCATCTAGATATGGTCTATGGGCACAATCACGTATCAAATCACATCACAACAAATATCAGCAAGAGACAGTAAGAGTTAAGGATTACCAGAAAGTAGATTAATAACCATTTTTCTAAATTTATTCTGGTTAAGAGCGAAAATATCTAGATTTGCAAAATAATAATTGTAAATTTCTAATAATCGGCGAAGAGGAGCCCCAGCATTTGTTCTACATTGCTCTGTGTAGAACAAGCGGGTTGCTCGTACTTCACGCCTACTAGCAATTCTAGGTACCACATAACATATTTTATTTGCAAGCTCCATACAATTAAACCTGTTGTTGCATATGCCAAACAACATCATAACCATAATAGGAACACGTTAGTGTCGCGACACATCTGCGGAACGTACGGCGCCGAAAGTTTGGCTAAATACGCTCGCAGTGTGTTTCAAGTACTCTATGACACATCAGCCGAAATTACGCCGCGTTCGGCGTAGGGCCTAACCTTCCTTCGGGCGGTTTTTTCAACTAAAACGCATTGAATGTATTTTGCATAGCAAGCGACACATCACGAGATGCGTTGCGCGACCGAAAGTTAGCTGAACGTTCGGCGTGTGTTATGCATCGCGCGCGTGGCGGTAGCGAAGAGCGGTAACGTCTTCTAAGCCCTCTATAATAGCTAATATTTTAATTAAATCCATTTTTCTGGGCAATTCAGGTACGTCACAAAAACCGCACACCATAAAGTGTCAACACAGACAGACTGAGGATGACACCACGTAACTTTCCGTCGCGTAGCGCGCTGAACAAGACACCGCGTTTTGACCGTTTGGTTTGTCATAACAACTGAATATTGCGACTGACACTTCAGCCGCTGAGCTTTCGGCGCCGTACGTTCCACAGATGTGTCGCGACCTCGCGACTCTTAGGTATATTGAAACTGATATACGGAGAGAAACCTCGAGCAAGCACAGCCAAATAATGAAGAGGTTGGACTTATACGGGGCTACAGGAGACGTACTCCTGGTGTGCCGGTGTGGATAATCTCACCAACTAAAACTTTCTGATAAGCTAACCGGTCGGTGGCGGTTTGGAGTTCGGATACTTGGTGTTGTTCAAACCAGGGTTACGGAGACCAACTTTGTACTGACTGGTGAATAGAAAAACTTCTTGCACTCAGTTCGTTCTACATTCCTTAATGCTGATTGGATGCTCCGCCAAGCAATGAGGTGGAAGGGAGAAAATGCGGGAATATTTGAATATGCTTGCTCATTGATGTATCTCATTGTTATGTGCATTAACAACTGTGAAGGAGTTTTGACGGGAAAGCTAAGATGAGTGTCACGCGCATTTTTCGTTGAATTTTAAAATGATTTATAGTGTCGTTTACTAAATAAAATCGCGTGATTTGGAACCAGTGGTGATTGTACAGTGCAAGCACGCACAAATTTGACATCATTGTGTCAGCACTTTACTCGCTACGCGCGGCCTATACTTTAGTACACAGTTGTTATTCAAATCGCATGCACTCATTATTATTCAATTAAATTCTATTTTTACGCACTCTTGCGCATTAATCGAAGTATCATCATTAAAAGGTGTAAAGACCTTACATCTTTTTGGTCCTTCGAGCCGGATGAACCAGCGACCTATGGAAATAATTCACACAAACTCCATCAGGAGTTCGAACCTATGGCCTACAGCTTGTAAGTCGCAGTCGAAACCACTAGGCCACTAATGCTTTCAACGTTAATAATAATTAATGTAATTTATTACAACCGGGCTTAGAAATTCCTGTCTCCTTGAAGCTGTGTAGATATTTGTAACAGAGGATTTCACATTCTCTATAATTTTACACACGAACAAATTCCAAGTCATGTAGCGTCTACTAACCCGCATTGGGTCCGCGTGTTGGGTTATCAGCTCATATCATTCACTCTCACAAAGAGCACGAGGTCTGTATAATCAAATCAAATCATTTATTTCGGAAAACTATCCGCAGATAAATTTTCACAAGGCAAAATAATATTATCTATACTAATATATAAAGCTGAAGTGTTTCTATATTTGTTTGAACGCGCTAATCTCTGGAACTACTGGTCCCATTTGAAAAATTCCTGTAGTGTTAGATAGCCTATTAATCCAGGAAGGCTTTAGACTATATAAAACCACGCTGCGATCAATAGGAGCGGAGCATAACTAACTCCACGCGAACGAAGTCGCTGGCGGCCGCTAGTAATTAATGTAATTTATTACAACCGGTCTTAGAAATTCCTGTCTCCTTGAAGCTATGTAGATATTTGTAACAGAGGATTTCACAGTCTCTATAATTTAACACACGAATAAATTCCAAGTCATGTAGCGTCTACTAACCCGCATTGGGTCCGCACTCATCAGCTCACTCCCTGTTACAAAGAGCACGAGGTCTGTTTTTATTATAAACTAGTGTTTGACCGCAATCCCACCTGATGGTAAGCAGTGATGCAATCGTTGATGGTAAAGCGCGCTAGTTTACTAAGAGCCTATTCACTCTAGCCTTGAAGACACCACTACGATCCGGACGAAGCGTTTCGCCTCCTCTTTTATGCCCCGTACATCGAGGGACTGGAACAATTTGCCAGCGGCGGTGTTTCCGTCGGACTACAATTTGAGTGTCTTCAAGGCTAGAGTGAATAGGCTCTTAATAAACTAGTGCGCTTTACCATCAACGATTGCCTCACTGCTTACCATTAGACGGTATTGCGGTCAAGCGATAGTTCATAATTTATATAAAAAAGCCACTCCAATTATAGTCCGACGGAAACACCGCCGCTGGCAATAAGATCGTAGTGGTCTTAACAACGTAAGGGTGGAAACTCGCCGTACGACGGGTCGCCCGATGGTGGAATTGAGATAGGGGTCATGCAGTGTATCAGCTGATGGTAAGCAGAGATGCAATCGTTGATGCTAAAGCGCGCTAGTTTATTAAGAGCCTATTTACTTAAAAAAAAAACTAAGTGAATAGGAAAGAAGACTGCAGTTGAGCGAGGTGATGTAATGTTAAACCCAACAACACGACCAACGATGCTGCGCCAGAGGGAGATTGATCTAGAGACCCTCCACGACCAAACTCCCGACACAACAACATTTGGCGTTTCGTAGCCGGCACACATCGCAACACAACTGCTCAGACCCGTCCTCCGTACGGCTTCACCAGACACCATGCTGGAACACGACGAATCAAACAAACATCCATCTATATGAAAGTTCAGGTTTATAATTTGAGTAAGATTTTAATGTTTAAGCTAAACCTAATAAAGTTTTATCAAAATTCATTCAGTAGTTTATATACACACATCAAAAGTGTCTAGGGATCAACATATATTTTTGCAATAACTTTTCTCCTGATTGATATTAATTAAAATTTTCTTTAAGGATTCATCAAATAAAGTGTTTTCGTTTGTCACAGTAACGATAAACCAAGTCACCTTTGCATTAATAAAGAAATTTGCCATTTTCCTAATAAAGGGATATTTGACATTTGAACCACTAACACAAAAGTTCGAAAAAAAGACTGAAATAACAGTTTTCTCTAAAATTTTATTGGGTAACTTAAACAATTAATAATCCGTGTTTCTACCGCGAACACTAACAACACAAGAACATCGGTTTGGCATACTCAAAATGAGTTCATCCAAATCACGCTGTGGAATGGCCGCCCATGTTCGTTGCAACAACAAAAAAAGGTCTTCTTGCGACTGGATACCCTCCATATTCGGCAGAGCTCTTCTCTGTAGCATATCCCATGCATGCTCAATCGGGTTCAAGTCTGGCGACTGAGCAGGCCAGGGCAGGACATTGATGTTAGCTGCGGCGAGAGTCTGTCTTACAACTCTTGCGGTGTGCGGTCGTGCATTATCATGCATTAACTGAAATAAAGGACCGATTTGCACTTGTAGAGGAACGATGACGTCTGATACAATCGTTTCAGCATAAATTTGAGCGTTGAGGTTGCCTCTGATCCAAATCAACTCAGTTCTTCCGCCGATCCAAATACCCGCCCATACCATGATGGTTTCACCACTATAAGGATGGACTTCCTGGCAGGATTTTAATCGCTGTTGGCGTCCAGGGGTTCTCCAGTGTCGTATACGTCTTGTATCCGGTCTCATACCAAAACGAGACTCATCAGAAAAGCACACGAAACGCCATTGTTCTTCTGCCCAGTTTCTGTGTTCAAGAGCCCATTGATATCGAATCCTACGATTGTGCATTGCTATAGGTGGTACCCGTAGCGGTCTTCGGGAATGAAGGTTCACTTCATGCAAGCGGTTTCTGACTGTTTGGTCGCTAATTAAGTTCCCTGAAGAGTGATGAAGCCTCACGGCTAACATCATGGCGGTTATTGTTGGAGCTCTTCGAGTTAAGATTTGAATGTATCGGTCTTGTCTCCGTGTGGTGCAGCGATACCGTCCTCCATGGCGCTCAGCCACGGTACCAGTGCTTCGGTAACGTGTCCAAAGTCGACTGATAACACTCTGACTTGTATTCAGAGCTAAAGCCACAGTACGTTGCCGGGAACCAGCTTCTATCATTCCCACGGCTCTGAGCATTTCTTCCCTGCTTAAATGACGTCGCCGCTCCATAATAACGTTGGTTTTAATCAGTAGTAGGGAAACAGTAGCACTAATAATGTCTTCAATGCGTTGTATGTTTTTATAGGGAAAATATTGACAGCTGATTTTCATCTTTTACTCGAATTTGATTCACAGTTCCTGATTCAAATTATGAAATGCACCAAAAAGGATCCATATAAATTTATAAAATCATAAATTTATTACAAAGCCACATCTCAATCTCAAGAAATCCGCATAAAAATGCTTGATCCCTAGACACTTTTGATGTGTGTATATGACCGGCGACATTGATTGCGACGTCAAGGCACGTATTTCAGCAGCTTGGGCGGAATGGCGTGAGGTGACAGGTGTCATTTGTGACCCCAAAATGCCGGTTAAGCTTAAGGGGCAGGTCTATAAAACCATCATTCGACCTGTTCTCCTGTATGGCAGTGAGGCGTGGCCTGTGCTTGAGCGACACAAGCAGGAGCTGCGTGTCACGGAGATGAATATGCTGCGGTGGATGTGTGGAGTTACGCGGATAGACCGCATCAGGAACTCCCGCATCCGGGGCAGCCTTCGTGTCCGTGACATTGCAGACAAACTGCAGGAGGGTCGCCTACGCTGGTACGGCCACGTCTTACGCAAACCGGCATGTTACGTGGGTAACAAATGTCTTACCATGGCGCCTCCGCCGGGCCGGAACAAGCGGGGTAGACCAAAGAAGTGCTGGCTTGACGTTGTAAGAGATGACATGCGTGCCAACAATCTCTTACCACAGGATGCTAAAGATCGTGCGAAATGGAGGAGAATGTGCAGGAAAGCGGACCCCGGGCTCCAACGCGAAAGCCGCGAATGCAACCGGGATAAACGCTGAGATGATGATGATGAGTTTATATATGACCGATGACCCAGCATACGGGCAGCATAAGACCGGTCACCGCGGAAAGCCTTGGGGGAGGCCTTTGTCCAGCAGTGGACCTCTATAGGTTGAAGAAGAATAAGTTTTTGTGAAAGGGTCACAAACGTTGTCAAGTAGCAAAATATAGCAGCAGGCGACATCTCTTGGACTCGGGCTGAACTCGGGTCACATATTTTGCATCGAGCCGAGAGATGGCGTTGCGCGAAAGGACGGTCGTTAATATAATAAATAAATCCAAATAAAGAACGGCCGGGTTAAATAATATAAAAAAAAAGACTTAGGTTATCCTAAGTCTTTTTTTTTATATTATTTTTTTTTTATTTTTTTTTATTTTGTCTTTTTTTTATAGATATTAAAAAAAATAAGAACCAACTCATGAGTCTGAAATTAAAATACAAGTCGCGGAACGCACTAGTCTATGGTTCAGGAAAAGACAATTGGGAGCGGTCGATCGGAAGGCTAGAGAAGCTTCCAGAGAAACGACCGAAGCTTGCCCGGTGTCGCGGGGTTTTGAACGTGGCTGGTACGCAAGGTTGGCGTGTGGCGCAATAAACCCCATGGGGTGGTGCATCTAACGTCTGGCTCATCTCTCTGTGAGTATTCATTTCAGTACCCAGAATATTTTCTCCACGTGTTTTCTTGTTCTGTAGTGCTGAATTAGGTTAAATGTTGTTCTAGATTTGGCTCTTTTGGCGGGCCTAGGGTGGGAACACGTTTTGGAGGCGTCGCGTCATAACTTATCTCAGGTGGCCTTGATTCCGATTGGATCAGGCTTATTGGAGTGGAAGTGGCTGAACCCTGATGGTACGGCACATCCAATTCTCTTTCGATGACGACTAGACAGGTATAAGCTGTCATGATTATTTTGCTCTGGGTGTTCCCGAAATACCTAATCCCGCAGGCCGCGTTCAACCGTGCATTAATCTGACACCCGTCAGTTAGTGAAGCCAAGGGTCTTTGTACCGTAATTCAGAAGCGTTAGACAGAGAGCTAATCCAAAACGTAGACTCCCTGTCCTTGTTACTTTGTTTTGATGTATCCAGTGAATGAGAGTGGGTTTCCGACAGGTTGCACGTAAGTAGGCTATTGGCTTGATATTGTGTGCATAACCTGAGATACTTTTGTAACGACTGAGCCGTGATCGCAACGGTTCACCTCACGAATCCTCATCAAGCGACCCTGAGCTTGCTGAATTGTCTCATGTGGATTCCCTGACCCACTCCGACCCGAGACAGAGTGAGTCAGGAAATTGGCTAGGTAAATTAGGAGATTGTTTTGTCATATATTTATGACACAGGGTAATTATAAAAATAAATTTGTAATTGTATCCATTTATTGTTTTATTTAATGCTCCTAGCTACCAAGTATTTACATAATTAAATTTACTGTAACTGCCGGGTAAGGGTGGAGTTAGCCACCCAGAGTTCTTTTTAAGCGTTACAACGTCCTTCTGTCAAATCACATAGACTTTTCGTTTATCTAGCCTTTGCTCGCGGCTTTTCTCGCGTTAAATTCGAGGCAACACGGTTTCCAAATCTCTATCCCCGGTTTTAAGGGATATGGGAAGAATTTGAAGAATATTTTTTGTTAGTCAAAATTAGTCCGCATACCACTTTTGAGCTTCCTTTGAAAATTGCGGAATGCTTGATAAAACCTTCCAACCCCTATTTTAGGGAAAAGGGGGGTTAGAAAGAGAAAACTATAGCCTATGTCACTCTCCATCCCTTGAACTCGTCATCATCTCAGCGTTAATCCCAGTCGCATACAAAGATTTTTCAGCTTTGGAGTTTGGAGTCCGCTTTACCAGTCTAACTGCTGATTTTGGCTAAGCTTCGATATTTTCCGTGAAGCGACTGCCGTCTGACCTCAACAACCCGAAGGCATTAGTATGTTAGACCAATTGTTGGACTTTTGAGGGCTCCAACAACCCGTTTTGACTGCCACTAGATGATCGTATGGCAACTGGGACCAACGGCTTAACATGCTTTGGGAGGCACGACCAGACCAGTACAAATATTCATATTCATGCATAGAAGTATTCGCACTGCGCGGTAATCGAACCCGCGCCTCCTTACGCAGGGAACGCGTTCGTTACGGGTTTTTAGAGCCTTCAAAAAGTCCAACAATTTGACTAACTGCAATGCATCGATATCGCCTTCGGGTTGTGGAGGTCAGACGGCAGTCGCTTCACGGAAAATATCGAAGTTTAGCCAAAATCAGCAGTTAGACTGATAAAGCAGACCCCAGACTCCAAAGCTGAAAAGCTTCGGATACAACTGGGATTAACGCTGAGATGATGATGATAATGATAATAGCGGAAAGATTTTGACACGTGTGGACAGAAATAGTAATTACAATGACTTCAATTTTTTTGCTAAATTGTTCCATAAATATCAAAGTTAAATTATGTTTTAACATAACATCAAGTGCAAGCCTCATTGGGCCAGCGTGGTAGATTACGGCCCACACCCTCCCTCTCATCGAGTTGAGGCCTGTGTCTCGACAATGGGAACAATCATCATCAACCTTTTTATCGTCCCACTGCTGGGCACAGGCCTCCTCTCATACAGAGAAGGATTGAGCGTAATCACCACGCTTGCTCAATGCGGGTTGGCGATTTCAGACTTAAAGTCCAGGTTTCCTTAAGATGTTTTCCCCACCTTGTAATCAGTCATTGGTGTCCAAGATATACTTAGAAAGTACGTATGAGTGCGCGGGCTCGATTCCAGGTCAGGCAAGTACCAATGTAACTTTTCTAAAGTTATATGTACTTTTTAAGTATATCTTGGACACCAATGACTGAAGGTGAAGGAAAACATCTCGAGGAAAACTGGACCTTAAGTCTGAAATCGCCAACCCGCATTGAGCAAGCGTGGTGATTACGCTCAATCCTTCTCTGTATAAGAGGAGACCTGTGCCCAGCAGTGGGACGATAAAAATGTTGATAATGATGATCTTTAAAAACGGCAAAAAAATCACGTTTGTTGTATCGGAGCCCCCTTCAATATTTATTTTATTTTAATTTAATTATTTATTTTTAATTTTAATATCTAAACAAATATCCTGTGACCATTTCAAGTGTCCATCAATTTCTGTTATTAATATGGAGCAAAAAACGGCAAAATAATCACGTTTGTTGTATATGAGCCCCCTTAAATATTTTATTTTTTGTAATTGTTGTTATAGCGGTAACAGAAATACACACTCTCTGAAACTTTCAACTATCTAGCTATTACGGTTCTTATGATACAGCCTGGTGACAGACGGACGGACAGCAAAGGCTCATGAATAGGGTTCCGTTTTACCTTTTAGCTACGGAACCCTAAAACTCACATAAATTCGAGAATACTAGTCCGAAAATAACTAAATAATTAAATTTTCTTTTAGAAACGTAAAATCTTTCCATTAGAATATTTATGTCCCAAAATTAAATAAGAAAATGGCAGTACTTACTCTAAATGTAACTCTCGAAGACACCAACCGACATTTTGCCTTAGAAAACTAAAAATGTGATATATATTTTGAAGTATGTATAATAAAAATAATTTGTTAAATTAATACTGACTGGAGTCAAACGTCCGCGCCGCGCGTTGTCCGCGGAGCGACTGAGTGAACTTCTAAATATCGGGCGCTCGAATAACGTTGACCAAATTACTTTGAACTCTGCCTTACACAATGGTAGCCCCTCTTATATAAGTCAATAGTTGACGTCACAGGGGGGAGGGGGGTCTAAGACTACTGGTAATGTCTTATCAGCTTGTGAATACCAGTGCCTTTAAATTTCAACTTTATTTCTCGTTACTTATGTCTGAATTTCCTTTGAATTAAATTTTCCAACACAACTGAAGACTGCAAGAGAGTTTCGGATCTCTAGTCTAAGAAATAAGATTGATTTTCATGTGGAGTAATTACAAAAGCTACAGGTTTTCGATAAGTTTCCGCTGAAAATGCGCGCAGCGTTGTCGGGGAAAATGGGGTAAACGCATTTTCTGTTACGGGTAGATTTATTGCTTTATCTCTACGAAAATAATGTATTTAAGTGGTAAAAGGGTTGTGAGATGACAAAAGAAGATGTATATTTCGCATCTGTAATCCATGTAGGCTCAGGTCCTGTATGATGATGATGATACAGTACTATTACTGTATCATCATCATCATCATCTCAGCGTTAATCCAGGTCGCAACCGAAGCTTTTTCAGCTTTGGGGTCTGGGGTCCGCTTTACCAGTCTAACTGCTGATTTTGGCTAAACTTCGATATTTTCCGTGAAGCGACTGCCGTCTGACCTCCACAACCCGAAGGCGATATCGAAGCACTGAAGTTAGACCAATTGTTGGACTTTTGAAGGCTCCAACAACCCGTAACGACTGCCACTAGATGTTCGTATGGCAACCGGGACCAACGGCTTAATGTGCTTTCCTTTCGGTCCATATATTCATATTCATGCATACAATTATTTGCACTGCGCGAGGATTGAAACAGCGCTTCCTTGCGCAGCGGCCGCGTTCGCTACCGCTACGCCACGGAGGCTATCCTATCTGTCCTATACCTGTAGTAAATCCACGTATTTTTAAGAAAGTTCACAATCTGATTCTGTCAAAAATATCTGTTATTTCTCTACATTTTGGACTTCGTTTTGCGCAAAACGACTAGTGTAGTAGTAGTAAGCAGTGATGCAATCGCTGATGGTAAAGCGCGCTAGTTTATTAAGCCTATTCACTAAAAAAAACTTACTGAATAGGAAGACGGCAGTTGAGCGAGGTGATGCAAAGTTTAACCCAACATCACGACGAACGAAGCTGCGCCAAAGGGAGATTGATCTGGAGGTCCTCTATGACCAAACTACCTACTAGTGTATGCCACTCACCTGTGGGGCGAGGCTCTCGAGAAAAATGGGGAAGCGATTGCCGTCTCCCTTGATGTCTCGAAGGCCTTCGACCGGGTATGGCACGCTGGCCTTTTGAGTAAGCTTCCAGCGTATGGCATTTCCGCTGGCCTGACTGGCTGGGTAAAATACTTCCTGACTGAACGGTCCCTCCGAGTTGTTGTCGACGGATGCTCATCGGAGCCCATGTCGACCAATGCCGGTGTTCCTCAGGGGTCTGTTTTCTCTGCAACTCTGTTCTTGCTGTATATTAATGATCTGCTGATGTCCGGCATCTATGGGTTTGCAGATGACAGCACAGTTGTGGAGAGATACCTGCCGGAAGCTCGAGCTAGTAGGGAATCAATCCGGTCCGAAAGAGAGGCTATGGTAGAGCGTACGAGTGCTGCACTACAGGCAGTCTCCGAATGAGGCAAAGCTAATCTTGTAGCATTCAATGCCGCCAAAATACAGGCGTGTCTTTTCACCGCCCGTTCGCCTTGGCTCCTACTTTTCAGAATGTATCCTTGGAGTGTACCGACCGCCTTCAGCTTTTGGGAGTTGAGATTTTCTCGAACCTAAACTTTGGGTGGTTCATTGAGTCCAAGGCTAAGATGGCTGCCAGAAAACTTGGCGTCATCGCTAAGGTGCGGCGGTACTTCACACCGGGGCAGCTTCTGATGTTGTACAAAGCACAGGTCCGTTCGTGTGTGGAGTACTGCAGCCACATGTGGGCTGGTGCTGCGAAATGTTACCTGGCTACTTTGGATTCAGTGGAGAGGCGTGCGAAGAGGTTAATTGGTGACCCTGATTTA
The DNA here is from genome assembly GCA_017933935.1 of Sesamia nonagrioides. Taxonomy (NCBI): domain Eukaryota; kingdom Metazoa; phylum Arthropoda; class Insecta; order Lepidoptera; family Noctuidae; genus Sesamia; species Sesamia nonagrioides. The sequence goes on from JADWQK010001678.1 coordinate 50,161, forward strand.
ACTCGAGACAGTCTCCAAAGCCTAGAGCACAGGCGTAGAGTAGCCAGCCTTTCGGTGTTCTAATGGATGCATTTTAGTGACTGAGGAAATTGCATGATTTAATTCCCCCATCTCGGTTCCACCATCGGACGACCCGTCGTACGGCGAGTTACTACCCTTACGTTGTTAACACCACTACGATCCGAACGAACCGTTTCGTCTCCTGTTTTTTACCGCGTACATCGAGGGACTGGAACAATCAGCCAGCGGCGGTGTTTCCATCGGACTACAATTTGAGTGTCTTCAAGGCTAGAGTGAATAGGCTATTAATCAACTAGCGCGCTTTACCATCAACGATTGCATCACTGCCAACAAATAAAAAAAAAACAACTCCAAATACAATCAATTATAAGTCTCCTCAATATCCAAGCTACAAAATTATTTTCCTTATCAAATAAAATAATTATACAAAAATGCAGTTCCTCCCTTTTCCTTTTAAATCGTTACCCGGTACTTAATTTCTCGCTCTGTCCTTGTCTGTCACGTTAGACAGTATACAGCTATCTCGTTCATCACTTACAAGTCCAATTCCTGGCTTTGACGTAATATAGCTTGGTTTTACACATGACTTCACTTGGGACATTATTTTCGCACAAAAGTCAGAATCTGCCTAGCTTCCCCGGCCATGCTGGGGTCAGCGTCTAATCTTACCGAATGCAGTTGAATGTCATTTTTTTTTCGATAATCCTTTTTATCGTCCCACTGCTGGGCACAGGTCTCCTCTCATACAGAGAAGGATTGAGCGTAATCACCACGCTTGCTCAATGCAGGTTGGCGATTTCAGACTTAAAGTCCAGGTTTCCTCAAGATGTTTCCCTTCACATTGTAATCAGTCATTGGTGTTCAAGATGTACTTAGAAAATTACTTGCCTGACCTGGAATCGAACCCGCACACCTCATTCTTAAGAGGCTGGTGTTTTAACCACTAGGCCACCACGACTACCTACTACGACACGAATAATGTGAAACCCTTTTTATCTTTTCTTTTGGATGGTAAATCCTCCTCGGTGGTAGACCATAATATCGGCCGCCGGCATAAGTTACCACCCACCAGACAAAGTCTTGCCGCCAAGCGATTCGTCCTGTTCCGGCATGATGTCTGGTGAAGCCGTACGGAGGACGGGTCTGAGCGATTGTGTTGCGATGTGTGCCGGGTACGATGCGCCAAATGTTATTGTGTCGGGAGTTTGGTCGTGGAGGATCTCCAGATCAATCTCCCTCTGGCGCAGCATCGTTGGTCGTGTTGTTGGGTGGAAAGCCTGGTGTATAGCATTTCTTATTCTTCTTCTATTTCTTCAACCTATAGAGGACCACTGCTGGACAAAGACCTCCCCCAAGGCTTTCCATGTCCGGTCCTGTGCCCCCCGCATTAACCGGCTTGCCACGACTTTTTGGCAAGCCTGGTGTATAGCATTTCTTAATCTTCTTCTATTTCTTCAACCTATAGAGGACCACTGCTGGACAAAGACCTCCCCCAAGGCTTTCCATGACCGGTCCTGTGCCCCCCACATTAACCGGCTTGCCACGACTTCTTTTTTCGGAAAATCACACAAATTGAGCCTCCCCCAAAGTAAGTTCGAGACCTGTGTAACTCAACGATACTTTATTTATAATAGACTAGCTTTCCGCCCGCGGCTTCGCCCGCGTAAATTTCGGTTATATCGCGCTTTTTAGATTTCCCTCGGGAACATCAAATTTTTCCGGGATAAAAGGTAGCCTATGTTGACAGCCTCCGTGGCGTAGCGGCAGCGGACGCGGCCGCTGCGCAAGGTGGCGCGGGTTCGATCCCCGCACAGTGCAAATATTTGTATGCATGAATATGAATATTTGCACTGGTCTGGTCGTGCCTCGGAAAGCACGTTAAGCCGTTGGTCCCGGTTGCCATACGAACATCTAGTGACAGTCGTTACGGGTTGTTGGAGCCCTCAAAAGTCCAACAATTGGTTTACCTGCAATGCTTCGATGTCGCCTTCGGGTTGTGGAGGTCAGACGGCAGTCGCTTCACCGAAAATGTCGAAGTTTAGCCATATCAGCAGTTGGACTGGTAAAGCGGACCCCAGACTCCAAAGCTGACAAGGCTTCGGATGCGACTGGGATTAACGCTGGGATGATGATGATGAAAAGGTAGCCTATGTCCTTTCTCGGGGTCTAAAGATTGTGTGCTTTCCGCCCGCGTCTTCGTCCGCGTGGTGTTCGGTTATATCGCACTTTTTAGATTTCCCTCGGGAATATCAAATTTTTCCGGGATAACAGGTAGCCTATGTTTTTTCTCAGGGTCCAAAGATTGTCTCTGCCAAATTTCATCAAAATCGGTTGAGAGGTGTAGGCGGGAAAGCGTAACAGACAGACAGACAGACAGACAGACAGACAGACAGACAGACAGACAGACAGAGTTACTTTCGCATTTATAATATTAGTATGGATTAGTATGGATAAATATACGATATGTAAAGAAAACCCTGTCCGATGCGTGAAGGTATTGTTAGGTATCGATAACTGATTCTACTAAAGTATACAAAGACAGGTTAAACTTAAAAAAAACCCCTCTAAAAAAATAAATATTATTTCGAAAAAAGAAGTAACTTAATACATGTGCGGTTAGTAACCCCTTCCGCGGGCGGCGGGGGGCAGGGCACGCGGCACCTGTGACCTGTCCCGCGTCGCTATTCGCTTATAATAATACCGGAGTTGTCACTTTTTTAAAAATTACCAAATTTCGGGGAAATTGGAATTAATTGCCGGGAAAAAAGGATTATTTCAAAATTCATTAGTATTGTTAATATGACCTTACCTTTATTATCCTTATGGGTCGGACAGGGTTTTCTGAAGAAAACATATTAATATGTAAACATATTGTATAGATAAACATCCAAGACCCAGGCCAATCAGGAAAATATCGTTTTCCATCATGACCTGGCCGGGGATCGAACAGGACGACATTCACCAGGTCATCAGTCCACCTTGTTGGGGGCCTCCCTACACTACGTCTTCCGGTACGTGGCCGCCAGTCCAGAACCTTACTGCCCCATCGGCCATCGGTTCTACGAGCAATGTGCCCTGCCCACTGCCACTTAATTTTAACGACTCAAAGATCTATGTCAGTGACTTTGGTTCTGCTGATCTCCTCATTTTTGATTCGATCACGCAGAGAAACTCCGAGCATAGCCCTTTCCATCGCCCTTTGTGTGACTCTGAGCCTTCGTTTCGCCAATAACACGTGTAACAAATTATCCTTTGAAAATTTTATTTCACAATATCGCCAATGACAGTTGAAAAAGACGGCCGCGTGAACCGTCCATGAAGGAGGTTTGAGGCAAAGTCATGATGTGGCCACTATGCTGCGATATTGCAATGTTCTTTATGAATTATTTACTGAATACACTTTTTACTACATAAATCACGCTTTTATTTAGTAAAAGACACTACAAATAATTTTATAAGTCCAATGAAAAATGCGCGTGACACTCATCTTAGCTTTCCCGTCAAAACTCCTCCATGCATACTCACGAACTTTCGCATTTATATTCTGTGGCTTTGAAACTTCACTCTGTGCTTTCAAAGCAGCTAGATTCTTTTGTTCTAGTTCGATTGAAATACTTTTTTTCTGTTAAGAAAGTCTATAGAGCTTTGTAACCTTCTTTTTTTAGGGTTCCGCAGCCAAATAGCAAAAAACGGGACTCTTATAGATTCGTCATGTCTGTCTGTCCGTCCATATGTCACAGCCATTTTTTTCCGAAACTATAAGAGCTATACTGTTGAAACTTGGTAGGTAGATGTATTCTGGGAATCGCATTAAGATTTTGATGCAAAAATAAAAAAATAATCATCAAACACATACGTGTGGGGATAGGTACCCCACACATTTGATGATGATGCGTTTGATGATTATTTTTCAAAATTGATATCGAGGTTTCTAAAATATTTTTTTTCTAGACCGAATAGGTGGAAAAAAGTGGGTACCCCCCCCCTAACTTCTACAATAATAAACTGAAAAATCTGAAAAAAACGTATGATGTACATTACTATAAAAACTACCAACGAAAATTGTTTTGAACGAGATCTATGTAAGTAGTTTTTTTTAATACATTGTAAATCGTAAACCGCTTATTAACGCGTAATCTTTCATAAAAATAACTTAAATCCTCTAATTTCATAAATCACTGGTACGGAACCCTTTGTACGTGAGTCCGACACGCACTTGGCCGGTTTTAATGTTATAAAATAGTGCTTGACCGCAATCCCGCCTGGTGGAAACCAGTGATGCAATCGTTGATGATAAAGCGCGCTAGTTTATAAGAGCCTATTCACTCTAGCCTTGAAGACATTTGAATTTTAATCAGACAGCAAGACTCATCATCACCATCTCAGCGTTAATCCCGGTCGCATCCGGGATTAACGCTGTGTAACGTGGTGTAGCGGTAGCGGACGCGGCCGCTGCGCAAGGTGGCGCGGGTTCGATCCCCCGCACAGTGCAAGTATTTGTATGCATGAATATGAATATTTGCACTGGTCTGGTCGTGCCTCGGTAAGCACGTTAAGCCGTTGGTCCCGGTTGCTATACGAACATCTAGTGGCAGTCGTTACGGGTTGTTGGAGCCCTCAAAAGTCCAACAATTGGTCTAACTGCAATGCTTCGATGTCGCCTTCGGGTTGTGGAAGTCAGACGGCAGTCGCTTCACGGGGAAATGTCGAAGTTTAGCCATATCAGCAGTTGGACTGGTAAAGCGGACCCTAGACTCCAAAGCTGAAAAGGCTTAGGATGCGACTGGGATTAACGCTGGGATGATGATGACAAGAGAATGCTTTTATCTAAATTTCGTAATCCTAAGTCTTTGGGGAGTACCTACCCTAAAGGTTTTTAGCATAAAAGGAAAATGCGTTGACTTAATAATAAAAAAATTGCGACAAGTACGAGTTAGACTCCCACACCGAGGGTCCCGTACAAACATGTAGTTACACAAGTGTTTTTTTTTTCCTTGATATGTGCTAAAAATATTGCTTCACTCAATTTTTTTTTAGATGGGAGGTCATTAATGGCCTCTCAGTTCTGGGCGGACCGGACGGTCTTCTCACATTTACTAACTAAAAGAAATGCAATGGTAAAGCGCGCTAGTTTATTAGGCCTGTTCATTCAAAAAAAAAAAAAACTGAGTAAATAGGAAGGATGACGGCAGTTGAGCGAGGTGTTGGAATGTTACACCCAACAACACGACCAACGATGCTGCGCTAGAGGGAGGTTGATCTGGGGACCAAACTTCCGACGCAACAACATTTCATGGCGCATCGTACCAAATGGAATACAACTGCTCAGACCCGTCCTCCGTACGGCATCATACCGTAACACGACGAATCACTTGGCGGTAAGACTTGGCTGGTGGGTGGTAACTTCTGCCGGCAGCCGATGTTATGGCCTACCACCGAGAAATTACACAACGAGAAATTTTCGACTTTCTTTTGCAGTATACAGAGTGGTGCTGACAATACGACAATAAATTAAACATAGTGTACCTCAACAAATTCTCAGTCTACCCATAAAAAATCATATAAATATGTCCATTAGTTTAGCCACAGGAAATTATTTTTCATTTTTCACTTTTTCTACATGATGTACATGTTGATAAGTAAGCGCTTACAGGTTAATGACCGGCGCATTCTGCGGTACCAAACTTTAATAATAATGGCGCTAAAAAAGCAAGTCGATACAGGATCGCGCTGTGGCCGATCGGAGGTCAGTGAACCAATATTTGTAAAGGATGTTCTATTCAGTTTGCAATTTTATGTGATTTAGTTTGTTTGAAATTTTAAATTTAATTTTTGTTGCTAGGTTTTTTTTCTATGGCTTAGGATTATTCCTATGAACCAGCATTGTTCGTGATTTCATTTATTGTCGTATTGTCAGCACCACTCTGTATATGTTAACGCCCCTCGACAATGCAACAAGTGAGCATGAATCTCACGACCTTACTTACGGCTTTGGTGAATTTAAACAGAACATCACGCTTGTTTTCTTTGATGGTTAGGCAGAAGTGTTTATTCATATAAATGTCTGGCATTTATTTTGTTACTATATGTAAAAAGAAACCGTGGCCCTGGCCTACAGGCAAGTGAAGAAACGGTGGCCCCGCCCAGAGCGAGAGAGGTCATTTGATGATTCCAATCCCAAAAAAAAGGTTATTCACGTCACAGCTGATTTCGTGCGCTCAGTATCACCACAGTATAAATATCATACAGTAGGTCGACGCCTTTGATCTCGTGTAAAATGCCGACATCGTCTATACAGTAATGCATCGGCCAGGGTTGTCACAAATAAACAATATTTTTGAAATTATTTATTTATTGCAGATCAACATCGATAGCTGTATTATATTTAATTAATTGGCTATTTTTACTAAGGGAACAACTCGAGACAGATTTAAGTTATTTAGATGGCATTTTCGTAACCAGCACCCCAATCGACCTCGGAAATAACACCCATATCATATTAATATACATTTAAATTGGCATCCGCCATCTTGGATTTCAGGAAGGATAGCTTTTTCGTAACAAGCACCACAATTATATTTACTTAATTGACACCCATATTAAATTATAAAAAAACGACGTCCGCCATTTTGGATGTCAAAAAGGATGGCTTCTTCGTTACAAGCACTCCAATTATCCTCAAAATTGACACTCATATCAAATTATAAAACAAACAAATAAAAAACAAACATGTGTTAGCCCTTAATGATAGATACCGAGCTACGAACATCGTTTTGTTCGCAGCTCGGGTGCCGCTTACCCGCGTCTCGTCCCTCACACCCCGCACGATTGCTCTGTCTAGACGTCTTCGTCGGACGACTGTATGATTTTTAGACTGTGGTCTCACAAAGACCTATCTTTGTGATACCACAGTCTAAAAATCATACAGTCGTCCGACGAAGACGTCTAGACAAATCGTTCGACAATCGACGTTTCCTGAAAAATCTTTTACTCATATACTACTAACTACTTATACTTACCACTCTGAATAGGGATGTTTCCTGGGTAAAAAAATTGATTCTATTTAGTCCGTCATTCAGATTAAAGAAAAATATTGGATACGTATATTTTGTTTTATCAAATCAATAAAATTGACAAATATAAAAGGCATCAAAGATCAGGAGTGGTGGTTGGTGACGTCACTCGTCACTAAAAAGTGAAGCGTGCAGTGACGTCACACGAGTTTTCAACGCACTGTGTCGTCTTCATTTTTTGTTTATATGAAAAAAGAAAAAAATACTTGTCTAATATTTTTTGGAAATCTGACTGACGGACTAATTAGTTTTTTTTAGTCAAATATTCTATTCATACTTTTCGTTTGCCAAGCTGTCCCACTCACGCAGTATAAATCGTTAAATAAAACAAAAAAAATAAATTAATTAATCTAGATAAGTCGACAGTCTTCCTGCCCAGTTTCAATTATTATTCTTACCTAATTTCGTGAATTTGGCGTCGTGACCACCGCCAGAACTAGATAATTCGGTAATGAGATATCCTGTTCCGAAAATACTGACAAATGAACACTTATTTAACTCCAACACGCGAAGTCAATGTCACCGATGAATTTCTCAAACTGAAGGCCATAATGCATCGCGTTAGGTAAAAACAGTGGGATTCTGTGAGCATCTTGTGAGATGCTCACAGAATCCCACTTAAGAAGATTTAGGTGCAATGAGCTTACATAGAACAATGATAATGACATGAAATGCCATCGGGGCGCTGTCACATGCCTATTTTCACTATGCCTAAAACAGTCTTGCTGTCTGACAGCCTCCGTGGCGTAGCGGTAGCATAGCGGTCCCCGCGCAGTGCAAATATTTGTATGCATAAATATGAATATTTGCACTGGTCTGGTCGTGCCTCGGAATGCACGTTAAGCCGTTGGTCCCGGTTTCCATACGAACATCTAATGGCAGTCCTTACGGGTTGTTGGAGCCCCCAAAAGTCTAACAATTGGTCCAACTGCAATGCTTCGATATCGCCTTCGGGTGGTGGAGGTCAGACGGCACTCGCTTCACGGAAAATGTCGAAGTTTAGCCATTTCAGCAGTTGGACTGGTAAAGCGGACCCCAGACTCCAAAGCTGAAAAGGCTTCGGATGCAACTGGGATTAATGCTGTGATGATGATGATGATGAGCTTAGATAGAACAATGATAATTGAGGAGCGTCTTTTTAAAACGATACATCATAAGATGGTATTTTTTTTCAGTAACATGATTTATTTAATTATAAGGGTTTCTATAAAGTATATTAAATGAAATTACTTATTAATTTACTCTCGATCTTCTGCGAATCTCCTCATTCCTGATTCGATCGCGCATTGAAACCCCAAGCATAGCCCTTTGAGTGACTTTGAGCCTTCTTATAAGGCCCATTGTTAGCGACCACGTCTCAGTTCCATAAGTCATCACTGGCAACACACACTGGTCAAAGACTTTTGTCTTGAGACACTGCGGTATTTCGGACGAGAAGATTTTACGTAGCTTCCCGAAAGCAGCCCAGCCGAGTTGGATTCAACGATTGACCTCTTTCTCGAAGTTGGACCTTCCTAACTGGATAGTTTGTCCCAGGTACACGTAACTGTCAACAACTTCGAGCACAGAGTCTCCACGCACCGGAAGACGTAGCGTGGGTAGGCCCCCGACAAGGTGGACCGACGACCTGATGAAGGTCGCGGGAAACCGCTGGATGCGGGAGCCGCAGGACCGGTCGTCGTGGAGAACCTTGGGGGAGGCCTATGTCCAGCAGTGGACGTCTTTCGGCTGAAATGATGATGATGACTTATTAATTTATTAATTAGTTTAATGAGATACTTTTTACTTATACAATAAAAAAATAACACATAAATATATCAATAAAATGACATCAAAATCATCGACTTTTTTTCAATTTTGATACATTTCATTTTGATACGTTTTTATAAAAACCCTGGTACATTTAGTTCCAATTTGCTGCATGGATAAGAACCTTTATTTTATGTCAATTATTGACATGAAATAGACACATAAAAGACATCAGGCATCCTGGTCCAAAAAAAAAATGCGCTGCCAAACCTCGGATTATCTCCAATATTAGTAATTCCTAGACCTTATTAAGACCTTTAAAAAAATATGACTTAACCTTGTAGCTGCAAATTCTGAGTAGTGATGGCAATTTCCATACAAAGTTGTCCCAATAAAAATTGCGCGGTCAGACCTAGAAATAAAAAGAGTATTTAACTAAAAAAAACTAATTAGTTCCTCCCGAGAAACTAAGTAAGTAGTTAGTTTCTCGGCGGTAGGCCACAACATCAGCCGCCGGCATAAGTTACCACCCACTAGACAAAGTCATGCCGCCAAGCGATTCGTCATGTTCCGGCATGATGTCTGGTGAAGCCGTACGGAGGACGGGTCTAAGCAGTTGTGTTGCGATGGACGTGCCGGGTACGATGCGCGAAATGTTGTTGTGTCGGGAGTTTGGTTGTGGAGGGCCTCCAGATCAATCTCCCTCTGGCGCAGCGTCGTTGGTCGTGTTTTTGGGTTTAACATTGCATCACCGCGCTCAACTGCCGTCTTCCTTCCTATTTACTCAGTTCTTTTGTGTGAGTAGGCTTAATAAACTAGCACGCCTTACCATCAACGATTGCATCACTGCTTACCATCAGGCGGGATTGCAGTAAAGCGCTAGTTTGTAATTTATAAAAAAAAGTCCGTCAGTCAGATTTCCAAAAAATATTAGACACGTATTTTTTCTCTTTTCATATAAACAAAAAATTAAGGCGACACAGCGCGTCGAAAACTCATGTGACGTCACTGCACGCTACACTTTTTAGCGGCCAGTGACGTCACCAGTCACCACTCCTGATCTTTGATGCCTTTTATATTTGTTAATTTTTGTTGATTTGATGAAACAAAATATACGTATCCAATATTTTTCTATAATCTGAATGACGGACTAAATAGAATTATTTTGTTTTTTACCCAGGAAACATCCCTATTACAACAGAAGACGAGCACATTTCAGACTTACATCAGTAGATATGCCAGAGTTTCAGGACTTAAGACTTTTTATATTTTTTTCTTAACTAAATAACTACTCAGAATATGCAGCTACAGGGTTAAGTTATATATTTTTTTAAAGGTCTTAATTTATAGTAACGATATTGGAAATAATTCTCCGCGCAATTTTTTTTTGGACCGACAATGAATAGAAAGTGCCTAAAGTCCTTTATAAGACTTAACGTGTGAGAAAAAGAGACAACTTTTCTTATGTTGGTCGTTCTCTTTGTTAGAAAAACATAACATATCAGTTTCATTAACATCTTTAATCTTTGTATCGTCCCACTGCTGGGCACAGGTCTCTTCTCATACAGAGAACGATTGAGCCTAATCACCACGCTTGTTCAATGCGGGTTGGCGATTTCAGATTTAAAGTCCGGGTTTTCTCAAGATGTTTTCCTTCACCTTGTAATCAGTCATTGGTGTCCTAGATCATTATCATCCCAGCGTTAATCCCAGTCGCATCTGAAGCCTTTTCAGCTTTGGAGTCTGGGGTCCACCAGTCCAACTGCTGATATGGCTAAACTTCGACATTTTCCGTGAAGCGACTGCCGTCTGACCTCCACAACCCGAAGGCGACATCGAAGCATTGCAATTAGACCAATTGTTGGACTTTTGAGGGCTCCAACGACCCGTAACGACTGCCACTAGATGTTCGTATGGCAACCGGGACCAACGGCTTAACGTACTTTCCGAGGCACGACCAGACCAGTGCAAATATTATTCATGCATACAAATACTAGCACTGCGCGGGGGTCGAACCCGTTAGAAAATATATATAACTTAGAAAAGTTACATTGCTACGTGCCTGACCTGGAATCAAACTTGAAAAGCTGGTGTTTTAACCACTAGGCTACCACGACACATTAGTTTAATTCTGTCAAATTAAGATACTCCATAGACAGTTTAGACGCGAATAAAACATGGCGCCTAAAACTATGTTAATTTACATCAAGCGCGGACTAATTTGACAGGACTGAACTAATATGTTTTTTTTTTTTTTTGTTAATAATTATAAACTAGTGCTTAAATGCAATCCCGCCTGATGGTAAGCAGTGATGCAATCGTTGATGGTAAAGCGCACTAGTTTATTAAGCCTATTCACTTAAAAAACTTAGAAATAGGAAGGATGACGGCAGTTGAGCGAAGTGATGCAATGTACCCAAGACCAACACGACCAAACGAAGCTGCGCTAGAGGGAGATTGATCTGGAGACTCTCCACTATCAAACTCCCGACACAACAACATTTGGCGCATCATACCCGGCACACATCGCAACACAACTGCTCAGACCCTTCCTCCGTACGGCTTCACCAGACATCATGCCGGAACACGACGAATCGCTTGGCGGCAAGACTTTGTCTGGTGGGTGGTAACAAAAATGGTGGTAATCTTTTGTCCTTTTCTAAATGAAAATAAGGTGCACTGAATTTCAAATTAGTATAGTTAGTAGTAGGCTAGGAATGTCCAGCAGTAGACTGCTATTAGAAGATGATGTTGAGTCGTGGTGACCTAGTGGTTAAGACACCAGCCTCTCAAGTATAAGTGTGCGGGTACGATTCCACTTGTAACTTACACACGATGTAACTTTTCTAAGTTATATGTACCTTCTAAGTATATCTTGGACACCAGTCATTATCATCATCATCTCTGCGTTAATTCCAGTCGCATCCGCAGCTTTTTTCAGCTTTGGAGTCTGGGGTCAGCTTTACCAGTCTAACTGCTGATTTTGGCTAAACTTCGACATTTTCCGTGAAGCGACTGCCGTCTGACCTCCACAACCCGAAGGTGATATCGAAGCATTGCAGTTAGACCTATTGTTGGACTTTTGAGGGCTCCAACAACCCGTAACGACTACCACTACATGTTCGTATGGCAACCGGGACCAACGGCTTAACGTGTTTTCCGAGGCACGACCAGACCAAGCCAAATATCTTGGACACCAATGACTCATTAAAAGGTGAAGGAAAACATCTTGAGGAAACCTGGACTTTAAGTCTGAAATCGCCAACCCGCATTGAGCAAGCGTGGTGCTTACGCTCAATCCTTCTCTGTATGAGAGGAGACCTGTGCCCAGCAGTGGCATGATGTTGACAATGATGATTATGTTAAATAGATCCTTTATTCTGATAATCCGATTTAATTCGAAACCGGATGAATTGTCTGTAATCTGTAAATAGAAAGTCGACGCAGAAGACGCCGTAACTCGATATTTATTCTGACGATATACTGTAGGTTGACCATACATTTTTATTTTTATAAAAACCTTTTTTTTTTAATAATTATAAACTAGTGCTTGGCCGCAATCCCGCCTGATGGTAAGCAGTGATGCAATCGCTTGTAAAGCATGCTAGTTTATTAAGCCTATTCACTCAAAATAACCTGAGAGAATAGGAAGGAAGGCGGCGGTTGATCGAGGTGATGCAATGTTAAAACCAAAAACACGACCAACGATGCTGCGCGAGAAGGAACATGCAAGTTAACAAACACAAATGCAACATACAAGTTGACAGCCTCCGTGGCGTAGCGGTAGTGAACGCGGTCGTTGCGCAAGGAGGCGCGGGTTCGATCCCCGCGCAGTGTAAATATTTGTGTGCATGAATATGAATATTTGCACTGGTCTGGTCGTGCCTCGGGAAGCACGTTAAGCCATTGGTCCCGGTTGCCATACGAACACTTAATGGCAGTCGTTACGGGTTACGTACGTTATGGGTGTAGCTGCAATGCTTCGATATCGTCATCAAGTTTAGCCTAAATCAGCAGTTAGACTGGTAAAGCGGACCCCAGACTCCAAAGCTGAAAAAGCTTCGGATGCGACTGGGATTAACGCTGTGATGATGATGATGATGATGCCAGTTAACAAACACACCAACGAAGACACGCACACACTAGCGCAGACCACAGTTTCACAATTCAGCAATATGTATTCTTAAACTGTATTCTTTTAAACTTGTTCCTTCGCCTTTGTGTCAGTGTTCTACATCGAACTGTGAATTTGAACAGTCTGCACATCACATCTTGTGGGAGTGTGTTCTTTGGCAGAATGAACGCAATATTATGTTGTATAGTGTACAAGTTACATCCGGAGTCGTTTATCATACGGACCTTGTAGAAACTAGAACTAATTTCCGTGCGTTCAGGCGCTTTTGCCATACCTATTGTTGGAATCAACTGTAACAGCACATACCTACTTAGGAATATAATCAAATTTTATTCCGTGGTGCTTGGCAATCTGGGCTTCTCCTAGTTGCAATAATGTCCCTTTGTGCCGATTGGCCTAGTTCTGTTGTCTCCTGCTTATTATGGAGGGAAGTGGAAAAAATATCTTTTTTTCTTACTCCTCCGCTATTCTTTTCTGATTAATTTCGTTGCGGGACCCAAGACAGTTGAATCGTTTCTCCGGGACTCGTCGAGCTTCATTGCTCGGCGTTTTTCTGGCGCTCTCCACTGTTGATTCTGGCTTTCAGGAGTTGCAGTGGTTGGGATAATGTGTGGTGGGTTTGTACCATAAAAAAAATATTCTGCAATATATTATCAAAACAAGCACAGACTACGGACGAACACTTACAAGCACAAACTACAATTTGGCAATATATCTGCTGCAGCATTGCCGCTTATAAGGGCAATCCAGTCTGCTAGCGGAGAAGAATTACCAGAAGATGGAGGCTATGGTAGAGCGTACGAGTGTTGCACTACAGGCAGTCTCCGAATGGGGCGAAGCCAATCTTGTAGCATTCAATGCCGCCAAAACACAGGCGTGTCTTTTCACCACCAAAAGGAGCCCGTTCACCTTGGCTTCTACTTTCAGAATGTATCCTTGGAGTGCACCGACCGCCATCAGCTTTTAGGAGTTGAGATTTCCTCAAACCTTAACCTTGGGCGGTTCATTGAGTCCAAGGCCAAGGTGGCTGCCAGAAAACTTGGCGTCATCGCAAAGTTCCGGCGGTACTTCACACCAAGGCAGCTTCTGATGTTGTACAAAGCACAGGTCCGCTCGTGTGTGGAGTACTGCAGCCACATTTGGGCTGGTGCTGCGAAATGTCACCTGGCTACTTTGGATTCAGTGGAGAGAAATGCGAAGACGCTGATTGGCGACCCAGACTTTACTCGAAACGGTCTCCAAAGCCTGGAGCACAGGCGTTGAGTAGCCAGCCTTTCGGTCTTCTATAGGATGCATTCTGGCGAGTGTGCAAGGGAATTGATTGATTTAATTCCCCCATCTCCGTTCCACCATCGGACGACCCGTCGTACGGCGAGTTTCCACCCTAACGTTGTTGAGACCACTGCGATCCGGACCAAGCGTTTCGCTTCCTCTTTTATACCGCGTACATCGAGGGACTGTAACAATTTGCTAGCGACGGTGTTTCCGTCACACTACAATTTGAACGTCTTCAAGGCTAGAGTAAATAGGTTCTTAATAAACTAGCGCGCTTTGCCATCAACGATCGCATCACTGCTTACCATAAGGCGGGATTGCGGTCAAGCGCTAGTTTATAATTTTTATAAAAAAAAAGATCGTAATGTATTAGGTATGCATTTATTGTAAATTGTTTGAAATATTATGATATTTACAACTTAAGACATTTTATTTATAACTGTTTTGACATTGTAGTATTGTTTAAAATTGTTTGATAATAAATATAAAACTCAGGCGGCCAACTTTGTAAAAATTCAATGCGGGACATTCTTGTGGATAGAGTAAGGTAGGCGGCCCACACTAACCACAAGGAGAGGAAGAAGGATATTTCGGTGGGTCATTTAAATTAGAAACAAACAACATACAAAAAGTAGTGAAGTACTGAATCAACATTTATTTTTAACCCCCGATGCAAAAAGAGGGGTGTTATAAGTTTCACGTGTCTGTCTGTCTGTCTGTTTGTCTGTGGCGCTGCGTGATAACGCATCGGCGCGGCCGCGGCACGCACGCGGCGGTGTGTGATAACGCATTCATCAGCGAAAATACTCGTTCTGTAGGAGCATTTGTCCCTGGCAAACAAAGAAGGTACTGGACGATAGTCAGGCAATTCTGAAATGGTATTCCATTATCTTTAAAATTTTTAAACACCTCTAGCCATCTTTGTTCTGTACTATATTTCATCTCCTCCCATCTCTTTACAATGATGTCCTCATTGTTCACGTAATTTGACAAGTAACTTAGTTCGTCGAATAAACAATCTTCTTTTTAAAAATTAATGAATTTTGAAGTGGATCGATTGGAAACGTACCTATCTACTTACATACATAATTACAAAAAAATTAGGAATGCGGGACAAGCGGGACGCGTTAGGCGATTTGCGGGACTATTTTATTAAATATTGCAATGCGGGATTATAACTGTTAATACGGGATGGTCCCGCAGAATGCGGGACGGTTGGCCGGTTTATATAAAACTTTTTTTATTTTTATTTACTGCTCTTTTTTCTGCTCGCAGTGGTCAAGCTGCCCTGCGTGTCGCGGGTTCTATTGATGCATGGAACAAATAATTTTATGACTTACAGGTAATTGTTCCGGGTCTGGTTGTTTGCGTATGTGAGTTTATATGTTTGTAAACATACCCACGACATAAGAGAAATTCATAGTGTGACGCAATTTTCTTTTTATTTAAAACTTTTTAGCAATGTTTAAGTTTCGCTTACATTCCAAGCGAAACTTAAACATTGCTAATGTTTAAGTTTCGCTTGGAATGTAAGTAATGTATTCTTAGGTCTTTGTATTTGTGTGTAAATCACTTATGATATTCAATACAATAGAAATTATTTTATGAATAAATAATTGATAATGAATGCAATTACCTCGCTGTGGTAATTCCCTATGATTTTTTTTTACAAAGATGTCTTCAACTAATTGATTAAGTTTCATAAAATCTTGACAGATGGTCACCCTACTCCTAAGCCGAGCGATCTGTTCCCCTCTCGCTCTAATGGCACCTTTCTCTCTCTAACACTTAAAGTCCTTTAAGGACAGATGGACGGACAAAAATGATATGGAGTGGATAAATATTGTTAAAATTTGGTATTAGTCTAAAATGTAGAGTCTAGATGATATTGTTACGGGCTAGGGGTACTAAAACGCCTGTTAAGGGTTACGAATTTTATTGACGACGAAGGTACAGTCGGCAGTAGGCAATGACAAGTAGAATGTCGCTGACGTTGCACCGAAGTCTTCCCTTATGTCCACGAAGTCCGTGTCGTAAACACACAATAACACTACAGATGTTACTTCACGTAGTACTCAAAGTTCTCGTTACAGTTGTCGCAGTAGGTATTCTCAAAGATCGCTTCTTAACTGTCGCTGTTTTCGTATCGATAGTCGAATGCAGACTGACTCTTCGCTGGCGTCACGGCGCTACATATAGGTCAGCTGATCGAACATTCCAGATTCGTCTAGACGTAATAAAAATAGCGCATAACTTCGAGTACATTCAGAACGTACCTACAGTAATTCCCGGAAACGGGTTTCTAGAAATTTCGATGTCGTCACTTCGTTGACAAAATTGTTGAGACCTGTACCATTCGATAGGCCAGCGTAGGTCTAGTAATGCGTTTTTATAATGTACCCCGACAATGTCTAGATTTCGAGTTATAGGGCTTAAAAGATACGCACTGCATGTCACGCGATATTGAACCTTATGCCATTGACATAAGGTGCATTCGTAACAATATTAAATCAGATTGAAATTGATTATATTACTTAGTAGTAAAAATATAATTTGTACTATCTTAATTAATAAAGGCGAAAAAGTGTGCGAGTGTGTGATGCTATTTCTTCCCGCTTACCATACTGCATGTCTTATAATGTCGTGGTGGCCTAGTGGTTAAAACACCAACCTCTCATGTATGAGTGTGTGGGTTGGATTCCAGATCAGGCAAGTACCAATGTAACTTTTCTAAAGTTATATGTACTATAACTTGGACACCAATAACTGAAGGTGAAGGAAAACATCTTGAGGAAACCTGGACTTTAAGTCTGAAATCGCTAACCCACATTGAGCAAGCGTGTTGATTACGCTCAATCCTTCTCTGTATAAGAGGAGACCTGTGACCAGAAGTGGGACGATAAAAAGGTTGATGATGATGATTCGTCATATCTTTCTTGCTCGAGGTCGCGACAGACCATCTAGTTTCTAGTTAATCCTGATGTTTATATTATTTAAAGACCCCAAGACTCCAAAGCTGAAAAAACTTTGGAAGATGATTACACCACTGCTCTCCTTCCGACGGGATCGCGGTCAAGCGATCTCGTCGGTTTTCTCGGTGGTAGGCAACAACATCAGCCGCCGGCATAAGTTACCACCCACCAGACAAAGTCTTGCCGCCAAGCGATTCGTCGTGTTCCGGTATGATGTCTGGTGAAGCCGTACGGTGGACGGGTCTGAGTAGTTGTGTTGCGATGTGTGCCGGGTACGATATGCTTAATGTTGTTGTGTCGGGAGTTTGGTCGTGGAGGGTCTCCAGATCATCCTCTGGCGCGGCATCGTTGGTCGTGTTGTTGGGTTAAACATAGCATCACCTCGCTCAACTGCTGTCTTCCTTCCTATTCACTCAGTTTTTTTTGAGTGAATAGGCTTAATAAGCTAGTGCGCTTTACCATCAACGATTGCATCACTGCTTACCATCAGGCGGGATTGCAGTCAAGCGCTAGTTTATAACTAATAAAAAAAAAAAAAAGCCCTTATTTAGTACTATTCGAGTTCGGTTATATAGCTCTTTTTAGACATCCCTCAGGAATATTAAATTTTCCGAGATAAGAAGTATTCTATTATTTAATCCGGACTTCTAACTTTACGTCTACAAAATTTCAAAGCAATCGGTTTAGTAGTTACGGCGTGAAAGCGGAACAAACAAACAAACTCAATTTTCCATTTATGATATTAGTATGATTTGGTTATGTCGCGCTTTTTAGATTTCTTTCGGGATTATCAATTTTTTCCGGGATAAAAAGTACCCTATTATTTAATCCGGACGTCTAACTTTACGTCTATAAAATTTCAATTTCGGTTTAGTAGTCACAGTACAGACAGACAGAGTTACTTTCGCATTTATAATATTAGTAAGGATGATACATTCAAAAAATCTGCCTAAAGTCTCATCATCATCATTTCAGCCGAAAGACGTCCACTGCTGGAGATAGCCCCCTCACCAGGTCACCAGGTTGTAGGTCCACCTTGTCGGGGGAATACCCACGCTGCGTCTTCCGGTGCGTGGTCGCCACTCGAGAACCCGTCGGCCCCATCGGGCATCACCGACGACGACCTGGTCTAAAGTCTGTTTAGGTCTATTTTTTTTTTATATATATAAAATTTTGTTTAGATATTTTTCGACTCCACAGTTTTCTAGTGCCAGCGCTACACAGATCTGCACTTGTGACTAATCATCGCCTCTACTACTCCACCCAATGCTTATAGATTGAATATAATATCACGCTATATTTCATGAAGGATGGGCACATATCTCTTCTTTTTCTTTTATCAAGGTGAGATTCAACCTCAACTCTTGATCAATGGCCTCTTTGGAATAGATACCACAATTTTGCCAATAACACGTGTAACAAATTATAGAAATTCATTGAAAGTTTTATTTCACAATAATGGCGGATATCGCCAATAACAGTTGATAAAGACGGCCGCGTGAACCGTCTATGAGGGAAATTTAAAACTAAGTCATGATCTGGCTACTATGCTGCGATATTTCAATGTTCTTTATGAATTACTAGCTGTTTCCCGCGACTTCGCCCGCGTGGACTTCAGTTTACATAAGCTCAGTTGATATAAAATAAACGCCTGTTAAAATAAGAGGAGCAATATGTACGCCCGTGTTCGCTCTCGTTTTCGCAACATTTTTTGTTACTGCTCTGCTCCTATTGCGGGGATATTATGTCGCATAGCGGGATATTTTATAAGCCTGTTCTTTCTCAGGCTCTAGACTATCTGTGTACCAAATTTCATTACAATAAGTTCAGTAGTTTTGGCGTGAAAGCCGGACAGACAGACAGACAGATATACTTTCGCAATTATAATATTTGTATTAGTATGGATTTACTGAATGCACCTTTTACTACATAAATCACGCGCTTTTATTTAGTAAACGACACTATAAATAATTTTAAAAGTCCAATGAAAAATGCCCGTGACATTCATCTAAGCTTTCCCGTCAAAACTCTTTGAAGTAGATGAACAACGAACTCAGTTCTACATATTGTCAGATGATAACACACGCTGTACCCTAACGCTGATTTTTAGTTACCACGAGTGGTTTATACTGATATAAAAACAACGATAAACTCAACCCCCTCATTCCAAAACGAAATTTGACTTTAGTTCCAGACTTAAGAGTAGACTCTAGTCTCGAGGAATTTGAGAAATAGTTATTTGAAGAAACTATTGCCGTCGCGCCGCTTTCAACCTTTCCCCGTAAAGTGCGAAAGGGACAGTTACAACTCAAACTGATTTTACCTACAAAAAGATGTTTCGTATTCCGCTGCTTTCTCTTGCAAAACAGGACAGATCTCTATTATTTTTATTTCCTATGAGTATACATATGCCTCTATTATCTTCTTTTTTTATCAAAAACTTATGACATTTGTGTAATAGTCGTCTGAATATCGCGGTAAAAATGGGTTAATTTTCGGGATTTTGAAATATCATATTTCTTTTATTAATTAAATTTTAATTTTTTATAAAGCGCGTATAATCAGGGTGTGAAATTGTAGAAAAAAAAATCAATGCTCTAAAAGCGTTATCCACGAAGAAAACAGCGGAATACGTTTGTATGGAGAAAACGCTACTAGAGTCCCCTCTTAACTTTTGAGTCAGTATTTGTTTTTCGAACTTTATTAGTTTAAGTCAAAGTTCTTAATACAAAAGTGCCAACTTAGTACTGAAATAAGCTGTCATTTTTATATACAGGGTGTATCTGACATCGTAACGCAAACTTCGCGAAAAGGCTAGACCGCATGCCACTAATAAAATTATGATAGTCATTTATAACGTTAATGAGCGGTTACAGAATACACAATGTTTAAAAAAATGTGTCGGCACGGCACGGTATTTGAACGTTGCAAGCGTGCCGCCGCGCTTCTTTTTGGGTATGATGTTGACCCCTGATGTGAACTCTATTAAATCAGCTGATATGATAGTTTTTCGAGTTTTGTTCACATTGTGTTTTTTTTTTTTGAGTAATTACCAAATTAATTAAATTTTCCCTTAAAATCTTATTGGGTTCTAAAAGTATAGCAATTTGTAATGTTATGTTCATATTCAGATATACTTACACTTATTATTTATACTCATATTCATACTTATATATATGTATCATTCATTTCCACGGTCCATAATATGCTTTCCATTATTATGAGGCTCTGTTTTGATCATATTCCACTACACCAGGACTCATTTTTCTGTTCACAGACTCAGTCCTCAACTTTACGCCTAAGTTTCGGCTACTTAGCGACCCCTTAGCATAGGAAGCCGTACCTATGCAGGACTGTATCACTTTTTCCTATCAAACACTGCACTTTTTAATTTAATACCATTTATATTTACATTGTTACAGAACATTTTCATTATTTTGACATTTTTGACAACATTGTTGATGATGTATCTATGACAACCTTCTCATCAAAATTCTTGTTGGTCTGCTATTTTTATTTCATAATTGTTATTCGAACTCTTTTATGGTAAAATTATTTACCGTTCCTTGTCCATATTTTCGAATATTTTAAATTTCGACCTCCAACCGTTCTCCGAGGTTTCTTTAGAAATCATCGCAGAGCAGTGGTCAGTCGAGCTCTGGCTTCCAAACAAGCCTCTTAAAAGTAGGTCCCCAGTAAACGCTGCCTCGAGAGCCCTTCTAGGGTGTTTCCTGCTGTGCCAGTCTCTATATAACTGGTGCGCCTGGAGCTGCCTGGCCCTTTGCCGCCGGAGCCTTCGACTGCTGCCGGCCTTGTGACGCCGGGGCAGTCCCTCTTCCGTAGCTGCCGCCGGTCCACCAGGGCCGCTCCTCTGTACCTGCCGCCGGTCCACCAGGGCCGTTCTTCCGTTGCTGCCGCCGGTCCACCAGGGCCGCTTCTCTGTAGCTGCCGCCGGTCCACCAGGGCCGCTCCTCTGTAGCTGCCGCCGGTCCACCAGGGCCGTTCTTCTGTAGCTGCCGCCGGTCCACCAGGGCCGTTCTTCCGTTGCTGCCGCCGGTCCACCGGGGCCGCTCCTCCGTAGCTGTCGCCGGTCCACCGGGGCCGCTCGTCCGTGGCTGCCGCCGGTCCACCAGGGCCGCTCGCCCGTTGCTGTCGCCGGTCCACCAGAGCCGCTCGTCCGTTGCTGTCGCCGGTCCACCAGGGCCGCTCCTCCGTAACTGCCGCCGGTCCACCAGGGGCCGCCCCTCACCATCACCCACAATTCATTCATCGACCTTCATTATTCATTTTCATACTTCCATCTTGTCTTTTTAATTTCTGTTAATAAATACTGTCTCCCTCTAAAGTCTTTTCTTGTCGTTACACGACAGTTTGGCGCCCAACGAAAATTTCCTGCACCCCCTTAACTTCCTAAATTCAAAAGAAACACTTCGTCTAGTGTCGTACATTCTCAGCTCTTTGGTTAAATATTTTGGCTATTCTATCCCTTTCATTTTCTCTTAACACACACATAACTCATTCACTCATATATACTTACTACACCTAACTTAATTTTCTTTTTTTTCCCTAACAGGAAAACAAGGTATACTTTTACATACTTAACTATCTTTTTTCTAACTTATACTTAAATATGTCTCGTCCAATCAAATTTGAACTCTTAAATAAAAACGAGCTTGAATATGAAGTTACAATTAGACTGGAGGAACCAGCAAAGACAGTTATATTGTTAAAGAAGCAGATACTTCTGCTAGCTCCCACTACACCATCGGAAGATATTTTAACTTCGAAACTTTCGATTCTTTGAAAAACGATTAATTATTTATGTAAATTCTTTCTTTTGTTTACAGCTGCACATCCTATTTATATTTATATTATATATAAACATCACTCACTACACAAACATTACATTTGCTCGACCCTACTCTTCAGTCTCACTCTTCTACCCTACGGAGCGGATTGCAACTCATAAAATAAGCCTATGCAGGAGCGGTTGGTTACTCCTAAAATAAGCCTAAACCAAATGCTAACTCTTTCGCTCTTCTAGGAGCTTAAATTTCTACTTACATTATCTAATGTTTCCTTTTTTTTTTCCTTCCAGTCTGGAGCGGCTGACAACTCCAAAAATAAGCCTTGTCGTCATTCTAAAACACACTTCTATGAGTGGCAGTCATCAACTGTGAACTCCACCCATACCTGTATGAAGAAGATTGCTTGAAAGAGATAGGTGGCATGAATGGGTGAATGGAGATGGATGAATGTGTGAAGTGTTGTTTTACAGTCCCTACTTGAAATCTTATTAGAAAATTTTCTACAGTTGAAAATTTTTCCAGGGTCGGGGGGAAAATGTAATGTTATGTTCATATTCAGATATACTTACACTTATTATTTATACTCATATTCATACTTATATATATGTATCATTCATTTCCACGGTCCATAATATGCTTTCCATTATTATGAGGCTCTGTTTTGATCATATTCCACTACACCAGGACTCATTTTTCTGTTTACAGACTCAGTCCTCAACTTTACGCCTAAGTTTCGGCGACTTATTGACCCCTTAGCGTAGGAAGCCGTACCTATGCAGGACTGTATCACTTTTTCCTATCAAACACTGCACTTTTTAATTTAATACCATTTATATTTACATTGTTACAGAACATTTTCATTATTTTGACATTTTTGACAACATTGTTGATGATGTATCTATGACAACCTTCTCATCAAAATTCTTGTTGGTCTGCTATTTTTATTTCATAATTGTTATTCGAACTCTTTTATGGTAAAATTATTTACCGTTCCTCGTCCATATTTTCGAATATTTTAAATTTCGACCTCCAACCGTTCTGCGAGGTTTCTTTAGGAATCATCGCAGAGCAGTGGTCAGTCGAGCTCTTGCTTCCAAACAAGCCTCTTAAAAGTAGGTCTCCAGTAAACGTTGCCTCGAGAGCCCTTCTAGGGTTTTTCCTGCTGTGCCAGTCTCTATATAACTGGTGCGCCTGGAGCTGCCTGGCTCTTTGCCGCCGGAGCCCTCGACTGCTGCCGGCCTTGTGACGCCGGGGCAGTCCCTCCTCCGTAGCTGCCGCCGGTCTACCAGGGCCGTTCTTCTGTAGCTGACGCCGGTCCACCAGGGCCGCTCCTCCGTAGCTGCCGCCGGTCCACCAGGGCCGCTCCTCTGCAGCTGCCGCTGGTCCACCAGGGCCGCTCGTCCGTTGCTGTCGCCGGTCCACCAGGGCCGCTCGTCCGTTGCTGTCGCCGGTCCACCAGGGCCGCTCGTCCGTTGCTGTCGCCGGTCCACCAGGGCCGCTCATCCGTTGCTGTCGCCGGTCCACCAGGGCCGCTCGTCCGTTGCTGTCGCCGGTCCACCAGGGCCGCTCGTCTGTTGCTGTCGCCGGTCCGCCAGGGCCGCTCGTCTGTTGCTGTCGCCGGTCCGCCAGGGCCGCTTCTCCGTAACTGCTGCCGGTCCACCAGGGGCCGCCCTTCACCATCACCCATCAATCATTCATCTACATTATTCATTTTTATACTTCCATCTTGTCTTTTCTGTATACTTAATAAATACTGTCTCCCTCTAAAGTCTTTTCTTGTCGTTACACGACAAATTTAAAGTAAAAAAACTGCATGTTATTTTTTATACAACGTGTAACATAAAGGGTATATACATAACAAAGGCATGGCATCTTTACATGATATCAAACGATATTGGAAGGGTTTTTTAATTCTATCTCTTTATGTTAGGAAGTTATGAGGAAAAACACCGCCTGTTATAGGCTACTATCATACTAGTCGCACAAAGATATTGCAGACATTTATCGGATTTTGGCAGGTAACGTGACTGGTAACGAGTAGTTATTAAAATATGTAGTGTGCTGCCACGGTGGTTATGATTTTATTTTAAGAAACACACGAAACCGAAAATTTGGTACCAATTTTTTGAGTATTTTATTTTGAGTTGAAACCTTTCCGATATCGTTTGATATCATCTAAAGATGCCATGCCCTTGGTATGTATATATCCTTTTTGTTACACGTTGTATATCAGGAAAAACCCAACGAATAATTCCACCACTGGGGATTCAGAATCATGTACTGGATCCATGGTACTCGTTTCTGCGTCGATGTCAGATACACCCTTTATAAAGAACTGCATGCATAATTCAATAACCATTTAGGTGATTTAAAACTGATCTAAATAATATCCATTATTTTTAATAAAGGGGGAGAAAGTTCAGCAAACTTAGAAATGGTAGCTTTTTCTGTGTTTATTCCATTGAAATACGTAACTAGAATATTCACTTCTCAACTGATTTTGTTAGAGAGATTGGTCCAATCTCAGATAAGGCACGCGCGTTGCTAGCATTCCGTTAAGGTGTATTTCTAAGTTTACCTGTACTTTTGTCGATCATAGATTCGTATAGAAAAAACCGGCCAAGTGCGAGTCGGTTTGGCGCACTGAGGGTTCCGTCCAAAGGCATATAAGTAAAAGTTCACAATTTCGAATTTGAAAGGGTGAACTTTGAAGCACTGGAAATATCCTTTTTTTATTTTTTTATTAGTTATAAACTAGTGCTTGACTGCCATCCCGCCTGATGGTAAACAGTGATGCAATCGTTGATGGTAAAGCGCACTAGCTTATTAAGCCTATTCACTCAAAAAAACTGAGTGAATAGGAAGGAAGACGGCAGTTGAGCGAGGTGATGCAATGTTTAACCCAACAACACGACCAACGATGCTGCGCCAGAGGATGATCTGGAGACCCTCCACGACCAAACTCCCGACACAATAACATTAGGCACATCGTACCCGGCACACATCGCAACACAACTGCTCAGACCCGTCCTCCGTACGGCCTCACCAGACATCATGCCGGAACACGACGAATCGCTTGGCGGCAAGATTTTGTCTTTTGGGTGGTAACTTATGCCGGCGGCTGATGTTGTTGCCTACCACCGAGCAATATATATCCATACTAATATTATAAATGCGAAAGTAACTCTGTCTGTCTGTCTGTCTATCTGTCTGTCTGTCTGTCTGTCTGTCTGTCTGTCTGTTACGCTTTCCCGCTTAAACCTCTCAACCGATTTTGATGAAATTTGGCACAGACAATCTTTAGACCCTGAGAAAGAACATAGGCTACCTTTTATCCCGGAAAAATTTGATGTTCCCGAAGGAAATCTAAAAAGCGCGATATAACCGAACTCCACGCGGGCGAAGCCGCGGGCGGAAAGCTAGTAATATAATAAATTTATATACTTAATATAATAAATATAATAAATTTTATAATGATAAACTAGTGCTTGGCCACAATCACGCCTGATGGTAAGCAGTGATGCAATCGTTGATTGTAAAGCGTGCTTGTTTATTAAGACAAGAGTTTATTAAGAGAAGTTATCACCCACAAGACTTTGTCTGGTGGGTGATAACTTCTGCCGGCAGCCGATGTTATGGTCTACCACCGAGAGAATATTTTGGGGCTTCTGACTATCCAAGCAACCGTCGAAGGTTCACGGATGATTTCTGACTCCCTGAATCGAAAAGGAAGTTGAGCTAGTGGTTTCAGGTATAGTTTGACACTCGTTACAGGTGATCAAAACCTCGTCTAAAGAGAACGCAGGGCATTATCCATCGGAGCAAACATGCTGGCCCATAGGTTTGTGCGTTGCACAGTTATTGCCAGTCATTTTATATATGCAGCCTTTGGGTCAGACATGAGACACACGAAAAAGTCTTGGGATACCCTGCCAATCCTGTACAACATTTCGTTCAGGGTGCTGATGGGGCTGCCGCGCTACTGTAGCGCATCGCGAATGTTTGCTGATGCACGTGTGGACGGATTCGCGGCGGTAATGCGCAAAAGATCTGCGTCCCTGATGCATCGGGTGCGCGACAGCTCCAACAGTTACCTGTTATTGCTGAGAGGTTGGACTCAGACTGTATTTTTATGAAGCACTGGACAAGGGCGTATATTGTGTTCTCTTGACTGGTGGGCTCTGTCTAGCTTTTGTAATTAATTTACCTACATAGTTTGAGTTTGATATTTTATTTCATTTTTAAATTTGACATTTTATTTTATTTTTGATTTCGGCATTTTATTTTATTTTTAAATTTGACATTTCATTTTATTTTTTAATGATTCTGACATAACGTAATTCTTAAATGTATTAATGAGTTTTTCAGTCTAATTTTATTTTATTTTGGAATGTTATATGTATATTTTTTAATAGTTCATAAATAATTTAAATGTATTTTGTGTAAGCAAGAGTCTGCAGATGTTAAATTAGATTACCAGGAAGATTTAAATATGTGTGTTTTTATGGAAAACTGTCCATAGTTTTCCATAAAAACACACATATGTCTGATGTAAATAAAAATTATTATTACTATTAAAGGAATGAGGAAAAGGGTATCAAGTTCAATCATCCTCCATAGAAAAGGGATCCTTCGACGAGAGATTGACATTCATGTCGGCTCATATAAAACTGAATTTTTCGCCAAAAGTGTGCTAGGTATGGCCCCAACAATATACAATAGTACCTATACCAGCAGTTATGAGAAATAAGAAGTTTTTGGGATTCTTTAGATTTCTTATAGATGTTACAACTCCATCATTGAGTTAACCACTGATAAACAGAGGAATGGTGATTCCGACTTGCTGGTTAGTTTATGATTTTGTCTGTCCGTCCGTATGTCACAGCCATTTTTTTCCGAAACTATAAGAGCTATACTGTTGAAACTTGGTAGGTAGATGTATTCTATGAACCGCATTAAGATTTTGATGCAAAAATAATAATAAAAAAAATATTGGGGGCTCCCCATACGTAGAACTAAAACTATATATTTTTTTTTTATAATTATCTAACACATACATGTGCGGTATCTATGGATAGGTCTTCAAAAATGATATCGAGGTTTCTAAAATATATTTTTCCTAAACCGAATAGTTTACGTGACAGACGCTTCCAAAGTAGAAAAAAAAATGGACGAAAAATCTAAAAAAAAACATATGATGTACAATTACTATAAAAACTACCAACGAAAATTGTTTTGAACGAGATCTAGTAAGTAGTTTTTTTTTAATACCTCTTAAATCGTAAACCACTTAATACCGCGTATTCTTTCATACAAATAACTTAAATTCCTTAATTTCATAAATCAATGGTACGGAACCCTTTGTGCGTGAGTCCGACACGCACTTGGCCGGTTTTTTATCGTCCCACTGCTGCGCGCAGGTCTCCTCTCATACAGAGAAGGATTGAGCGTAATCACCACGCTTGCTCAATGCGGGTTGGCGATTTCAGACTTCGAGGTTTCCTCAAGATGTTTCCCTTCACCTTGTAATCAGTCATTGGTTCACACTTTCCCTAGAAGGCTCACAAATTGTTTGGACCATGTAATTCTAAAGTCTCCTTCCGCTGCTACTACTCTAGTACTTGACTGTCCCATAGCAGACCATTTCCCAGTTCTTCTTTTCTGTGACCAAAACATTGCAGTTAACCCCCTCAAAAGAATTTACTCTAAAACGAACATTGCTAAGGTTATAACTGACCTGAATAATATGGACTTTTCTTCAATTATTGACTGTTCTGACCCAAACATAGCTGCTGAATCCCTTGTGTCTCTCTTGTCTCCTTCCATAAAATCTCACACTCATGCATCACTTATCCCTAGTAGACTCCGTATTTTAAAGCCATGGATTACCTCTGGCCTTTTAAAATGCATACGACATAGAGATAAACTTTCCAGGGTGCTCTTGAAAGATCCTGAAAACCACACCCACAAACTTATTTTCCTCCGGTATCGAAACCACTGTAATAAAACTAAAGCAAGAACATGAAACTTCTGAATTCCAGAGGGCCAGGAATAATCCTAAAGCGACCTGGCAACTTGTCAGACAAGTGGCAAACCTCGAGCAGTGTAACAGGGCATCTGCTCTAGAGTTGCTAAAACTTTGTGTGATCCTGTGTGTGTGTGTGTTGATAAAAAGTCAACGAAGTAAACCAATACTTCGCTTCTGTCGGCAGTAATTTGGCTTCTAAAATCAGTCAACCTGATCCATTATCATCAAATAAACATTCAAGTCCTAAATGTGTGGGCCCAGGCATATCTTCGCCACTAGGATCAATGGTTATTTATGACGTGGACGGAGAAGAATTAGATAAAATTATCCTAAACTTATAATAATAATAATAATATCCTAAACTTAAAAGATAAGTGTGCTGTAGGTATCGATGGTGTCTCCGCTTCCGTTATCAAAGCTGCTCGGCACACTATCGTTCCTGTTTTGGTGCATATTTTTAACATGTGCCTGACGAGGGGAGTCTTCCCAGATGTTTTCAAGACGGCAATAGTTCATCCTATATTTAAAACTGGAGATAAGAGTAGTGTCGTTAACTACAGGCCTATATCGGTTCTCTCTACATTTTCCAAAATATTCGAAAAAGTAATTAACGTTAGACTTATGAACTATCTTAGTAAAAATCAGACCATAGCCTTCAACCAGTTTGGTTTCCGAACTGGAAAATCTGCAGATGGTGCAGTTCTTGAACTCACTGATGAAATAGTGAACAGTCTAAATAATAAACAAAAAGCTATCGCTATCTTCTTAGACCTATCCAAAGCCTTCGCGATACTGTTTCCGCCCCCAGACTTCTCTTTAAGCTGGAGGGGATAGGAGTTCGAGGTGTTGCACACGATATCTTTCGCAGTTACCTAGAGGATCGTCAACAGTTCGTTAAAATTAAAATTTCAAAAATTAAATTTTTGAAAGATTAAGCTTACTTTCGGTGTGCCTCAAGGCAGTGTACTCGGGCCAACCTTGTTCCTCATTTATGTGAACGAATTGTGCCAATTGTCCCCACCCAACTCTAAAATAGTTGCTTACGCCGACGACACAGCCCTTATTGTCCACGGAAAAGACTGGCCTGAAACTTTTAATAGAGCAGAAAATGTTCTCAGAGCTGTCATGTATTGGTTGAATACTAATCTTTTGACCCTCAACATCAGCAAGACAAGATATATAACTTTTACTCCGGGCATCCTAAGCCAGCCCCCAAATTCTTTAAGACTCAAAGCGCACGTTTGCTCACCTAAAAACTCACACAATTGCGACTGCACATCCATAAAGCGTACTGATAATATCAAATATCTCGGAGTAATCATCGATAAACACTTGAAATGGAAAATGCAAATTACCTCCCTAGTAACAAGTGTTCGAAGATTAATTTATATATTTAAAAAGCTTAGGGGGGTCGCTGACTTTGGATGCCTCATTATGGTTTATCTGGCACTCGCTCAATCAGTTCTTGGATACTGCGTAACCTCATGGGGTGGAGCCCACAAAACCTCCATGCTTCGGCTGGAAAGGGCACAAAGAGCTCAAGGCTCGAGCTAAAGGTGCTCGCTAAGAAACCATTCCGCTATCCAACTGCTGATCTCTACGTGGAATGTAATGTGCTTACGGTTAGAAAGATTTTCATTTTGCAGACTGTACTTAGAAAACACAGCTTGATACCCTTCGACCGAAATGTATGTACCACAAGACGCCTTTCTGGTAGAGTCTGTAAAGTTATGCCCTGTAAAGCGATGGCAGCGAGGAGACACTTCACATTCGTCAGCTCTAAAATTTATAATAAAATAAACATGATTTTGAACATTTATAGCTTAACGAGAATGGAGTTAAAGAGGAAGTTGCCCGAGTGGTTGAAAACCCTTTCATATGACGAAACAGAGAAGATCGTAGAAGTATAATCAGTTAGACAATACACCCGTACATCCACACACACTCACACTTTCACCCTACATCTGTTCAAAATACACATCTGCATGCCATTATTTTTATTTTATATTATATTTCACTTTTAAGTCTTTAGTTTTTAATGTTCTTTATGTCTGGAACAAAAAAATTTTCTTAATGTTAAAACGGGCGATGATAGCTGCGACACAGTTTTAACTTTTGCAGCTATCATCGTTTCTCCCTTCATCTATTCATATGTTTATGTTCCAAAAATAAACCTTTTTATTTTTATTGGTGTCCAAGATATACTTAGAAAGTACATATAACCTTACAAAAGTTACATTGGTAAATGCCTGACCTGGAATGGAAAACTGAGGAGATAGTGGACTAAATGGACTGTGAGGATTGAGGTGTTAAAGCCGCGCCACAGCATGTACTTCAAGTCGTTCGTGGTACGTGTTCTGACGCATGATCTCGACAAGTTCCTGACAGAAGAGCTATGGCCGAAGGGTGTTGTGTACCGCCGGTTTCGTGGCCGGCTGTTTTTTTTTTTTGATATGGCCTTTCGTAGGTGGCTACTAAGAGACCGTAACTACTTAATCGGACTTTCCTGTGGATGCCTTAATTAAAATTAAAGCCTTCAGCCAGGGGCACTTAAAACTAAATTAAAATTAGGCGACTACGCACTAAGGGCACCCCCTGTGGGGTACGAACCTCGGCTTAGGGCGTCGCTAGAGAGGACAGCAAGGGACGGCTGGATCGAAAGTTATACTTAATGGTTTGATGACCACGGCGTTTCGTAGTACTAGCTCTGAGAAGAAACGCCGAAACAAACTCAGAGGTTGGCCTTCATCGGACAAGGGACGGGGGAGGGGGTTGCAACGGGGAGCGCGTCGCGATGGACCTCGGCGGCGAGGTCGGTAGGTCGGTCTGTTTTTGTGTAATGTGCTGGTGGCCCTATTGGCCTCTTGGAGGAAGGTAATGGGGTCATGTGAGGGCGGCGAAGTCGGGACATGGTGGAGTACCCGGCTGCGTGACACCAGTCAGCGAAACACGACGCCGATGATCCGTGTACAGTAGTGTTAGTTATTATGTATTTTTAAGTTTTAATAGTATAATATTATATTTATTGTGATATTAGTTTACAAGTATTTTTATGTTATAGTTTTTTTTTGGGACTAAACCCGCCACACTGTTCCCAACCCACTGCAACTCCTGAAAGCCAGAATCAACAGTGGAGACCGCCAGAAAAACGCCGAGCAATGAAGCTCGACGAGTCCCGGCGAAACGATTCAACTGTCTTGGGTCCCGCAACGAAATTAATCAGAAAAGAATAGCGGAGGAGTAAGAAAAAAGATATTTTTTCCACTTCCCTCCAAAACAAGCAGGAGACAGAACTAGGCCAATCGGCACAAAGGGACTTTATTGCAACTGGGAGAAGCCCAGATTGCCAAGCACGGAATAAAATTTGATTAAGTTAATGGGTCCTAAGTAGGTATGTGCTGTTACAATTGTTATAGTTTGTATAGTATTTTCGATGAGCGCTAGTTTCTTGAATTATAAGAATAAATAAATAAATGAGAGGTTAGTGTTTCTATCACTAGGCCACCACGACTTGTGATGTGGATTGAGAGATGATAAAACTATTCCAGTGACGTCACGAGATAATCCAGTGTAGTTCCCAGAGTCTTTATAAGCTTAGTATTGAATTTATTTCAGAATCAATTTGATTATACATCGAAAATACTATATCTGTCGAAAATTCGACCCGAACATTTATAGCGAAAACCTTACAAAAGATCTTCAACCTTAACCCCCGGATAATAGAGTCCAAAATACGACGTGCATTCACAGAATTCTTCACACTCAGTAATTGAAACGGTTGGTAAAGAAAAAGAAACTTTAGCATTAGGGGTAAGGGTTCAAAATCGTTTGGAGACGGCAGTCAATTCATTATCTTGAGTTATGGTAGCAACGGTTTGAGGTTTGAGTGGGATATTGTCGTTATTGTTATCAAAAGAGTTGCTGAATCATATTTGGGAATTAAATGGAAGCATGAATCATCTGACACATATAGACCACTGTATTACAGAATGAGAAGACCAATTCGCTTAATTAAAAACACTACGGTCCGGATGACGCGTTTCGCCTCGTCTAGACTAATACATAAAACTGAAGAGTTTGTTTGTTTGAACGCGCTAATCTCAGGAACTACTAATCCGATTTGTAAAATTATTTTTGCGTTGGATAGCCGAATAATCCATGAAAGCTTTAGGCTATATAACATCACGCTGCGACCAATAGGAGTAGAGCATATTAAAAAAAATATATTGAAACCTACGCAGTTGAAACCGCAAGGCGCAGATAGTCTTTTATATCGCGAATATCGAATCATGTAAACCAGTATTTTAATAACTAGGTTTGCTACCACTACCTTGTCTATATATTTACGAAATATGCATGTTTTTTGTGGAACTAACGGTGGTAAGCCATAATATCGGCTGCCGGCATACAAAGTGTTGCCGCCAAGCGATTCGTCGTGTTCCGACATAATGACGGACGATGATGAGACGGGATAATGAGGACGGGTCTGAGCAGTTGTGTTGCGGTGTGTGCCGGGTACGATGCGTTCAAAAGTTGTTGTGTCGGGTGTTTGGTCGTGGAGAGTCTCCAGATCAATCTCCCTCTAGCGCATCATCGTTGGTCGTGTTGGTCTTGGGTTTAACATTGCATCACCTCGCTCAACTGCCATCAACCTTCCTATTCCTAAGTTTTTTAAGTGAATAGGCTTAATAAAGTAGTGCGCTTTACCATTAACGATTTTTTTATATTATAAACTAGCGCCTGACAGCAATCGCGCCTGATGGTAAGCAGTGATGCAATCGTTGACGGTAAAGCGCACTAGTTTATTAAGAGCCTATTCACTCTAGCCTTGAAGACACTCAAATTGTAGTCCGACGAAAACACCGCCGCTGGCAAATTGTTCCAGTCCCTCGATGTACGCGGTAAAAAGGAGGAGGCGAAACGCTTCGTCCGGATCGTAGTGGTGTTAACAACGTAAGGGTGGAAACCAGCCGTACGACGGGTCGTCCACTGGTGGAACGGAGATGGAGGAATTAAATCATGCAATTCCCTCGCACACTCCCCGAAATGCATCCTATAATGATTCTAATAATGCCCACAAAGCCGGGCTAAACTTAAAAAAAATAAGTATTATTTCGCAAAAAGAGGTAATTAATACATGTGCTGTAGACAAACCATGCGCGGGCGACGAGGGGCATGGCACGCGAAGCTTGGTCTCATCGCTTAATAATACGAAAAATGGTGTTGTCACTTTTTAAAAAGTACCGAATTTTGGGGAAGTTGGAATTAATGCGCTGGAAAAAAGATTATTTCAGAATTCATTAGTATTGTTACTATGACGATTACGTAAAATTTCATATTATACTAGCGATTGCCAGCGACTTATCCTCCGCTCCTATTGGTCGCAGCGTGATGTTATATAGCCTTAAGCCTTCCTGTATTAATGGGCTATCCACCGCAAAAAGAATTTTTCAAATCGGACTAGTAGTTCCTGAGATTAGCGCGTTCAAACAAACAAAAAAACTCTTCAGCTTTATATATTAGTACAGAGTATAGATTCGGTCAAGTGTTTACCCAACCTTTATTATCCTTATGGGTCGGACGGGGTTTTCTTTACATATTTAGAAATACGCATATTTGTGTGGTAATAACGGTGGTAAGCCATAACATCGGCTGCTGGCAGAAGTTACCACCCACCAGATAAAGTCAGAATCGGGAATCGAACTTACGATTTGTATGCAACTCTAAAAACTAACTCGTTCAGCCGAAAAAAAAAGTTTGCTACGTCGTAGCGGTCGCTATAAGCTAATTGTTACGGTGTAACAAAAGCGTAGAGCTTATTGTTACGGATTGCGGACGCGTAGAGCTTATAGCTACGCCGTAGGGGACGCGTAGAGGTTATTGCTACGCCGTAGCGGACACGTAAATCTTATTGCTACGAATGCCAGGACGTAGCAACAATATCTCCAACCTACGTCACTGCATCATTATCATGTTATTATTTTGCGATGACTTATTTCTTTAATTCGTTTCCACAATCAGGCAGTTTGATAATTAAGAATGATTTCACATTAAATAAGCATAAAACCAGCCTAAAGTGGTTCCAGTGGGACACAGGCCGACTTTCAGTGAGACCTAGTAGACCATAATTCAAAGAAGGTCGGAAGCCATAGTAGTCTCGGTGGTAGGCCATAACATCGGCTGCCGGCAGAAGTTACCACCCACCAGACAAAGTCTTGCCGCCAAGCGATTCGTCGTGTTCCGGCATGATGTCTGATGTCTGATGAAGCCGGACGAAGGACGGGTCTGAGCAGTTGTGTTGCGATGTGTGCCGGGTACGATGCGCCAAATGTTGTTATGTCAGGAGTTTGGTCGTGGTGAGTCTCCAGATCAATCTCCCTCTAGCGCAGCTTCGTTTGGTCGTGTTGGTCTTGGGCTAACATGGCATCACCTCGCTCAACTGCCGTCATCCTTCCTATTCCTTAGTTTTTTAAGTGAATATGCTTAATAAACTAGTGCGCTTTACCATCAACGATTGCATCACTGCTTACCATCAGGCGGGATTGCAGTCAAGCACTAGTTTATAATTATTAAAAAAAAAGGACCCGGCCGAGTCAACAAGAGTTGTGTTTCACGAGCGACTCAAAGAGATGTCAGCACTAAGTGACGGGTCTACGAAGACCGATGACCGATTCTCACCACGTGCCGCCATTGCAAAATAACGTCACAGCATTTGCCCCACTACTAACTAAATCAAATGAGCAACCCCTATTAAAATCGAATAATCGATATTAGAAAGGTTCTAAACAAAAATCGGTATTCATGTCCATCCCTAAAATATTCCTTTATTTTAGGGATGGACATGAATACCGATTTTGGTCACGGCGACCACTTCGACTCCTAGCCGATGATTTGGCGCTCATGCGCCCGAAGATGGCTTATGTAGCCTATCTTGGCGGCGAAACTTCGTGCACACTTAGGGCACGTAAGCACGCCGTCGACGTAGTTGTATGTGATGGCAGCAGATGGGCGGGCCTTTAATTGGTCGCGTTTGGTATCGAGGTCAGCTTTGCGCTGCTCCTCAAACTCGCGTACTGGTCCCGTACACAATTCTGCGCCATTCTGACCGCTTTGCTGCCAAACGCTCCCATTCAGAGTTGAGCTGTTTAGTGGTTCAGTATACCAATTGAACTACTAAATGGTTTAACTTCTTTGATATTGCACGATCTTTTATAATGCTCCTTAATCAGTTTTTTATTCCTCTTTAATCAGTTTTTTATTTTATTATTTTTGTTTTTTAAATTTGTCTCTTGTTTTGCAAATCGCTGTAACGAAATGATGTTCTTGTATCTAGATATACAGTATGTTAACTAACAGAGGGCTTTCCCGTTAACCCGAAATTGTATAGCATACATACATGCTAAAAAAAATATTTCCATTCGAAAACAAAATGTTTTAAAATTTTTTCCAATAGGAAAATATTCAATAAAAAATTTAAATTGACATGTAAAAGAAACACACTGTACACGCGAACATGAAAGACGGCAACGTCGCAATTTATTTATACATGACGACTATTATTTTGATTTAAAACAGGAGGTTTCAAATTTATTTCCAATTAGATTTTTTTTTATTCGGATTTTTTTATGCTTATTTTTCTATGCTGATATTTTTATTTTAATCTATTAATGATATATATTAACGAGTTAAGGGAACGCCCTCTGTTATTTAACATACTGTATATATGTGAAAGCTTGTAATTAGCAATTTGTGTTATAAATAATGAAGTTTATTGTAATATTAGTCTGTAAGTTTTCTGTAATAGTAAAATAAATAAATAATAAATGATTAAAATGAAATCGACGACATGTATAATAGAGCCTATTTACTCCAGCCTTGAAGAGCTTAAATTGTAGTCAGACGGAAACACCGCCGCAGGCAAATTTTACACGAAAAAAGGTTGCAAATTTAGTCGAAAATAGAAATATCCTCTAACTTTCCCTATCATGTCCCCTATATCGGTCTATGCTTGATGGAATTCAGAGGGCGTCAGTTATTTAATAAAGCCCTCGTCCTACGCGGCACGCGCCAATGTGCTCGGAAGGAATGCTAGATCAATATCCGGACGCATATCATCCTGTATAAGTATGAATATAACACCCTGTAGGTATGTGAATAAGTATGTGCTAAATACTACATGCTGTATGTGAATAAGTGTGTTCGTAAAGTAACACCCCCTGTATATGAGTGCAGTGTTTAAAACATTCTTCAAAATTAGCCTTAAAATAATTTGTCGAAAACTTTTGTTTTCGACAAATTATTTTAAGGCGAAAGACTTCTGAAACGATTTTTTTATAAAAATCGTTTTAGAAGTCTTTCGTCTTCTATCTAATCTTTTTCCTACTTTATTGAGGTCAGTTTCCAGTCTTAGAGGAAAATCAAAAATCGGAAGGCGTAATATTCAAATTAGGCTGAGAATCAGCACTTTTTGAAGGTCAATATTACATAAGACAATCCCCCAAAACGCCCGCCCTTCGCCACTTCCTAGTGCTTTCGCTTGGAAAAAGTGGCGAAATAAATAATCCCCGGCAGCACAGCTGTCTGTTCAGGAGGACTTTCTACGATAGGGATGTATCCAAGGTATGAAAATAAAAACAATAATTAGTAAAAAAAATTTAGACACGTTTTTTTTTTTATTTTATCGAAATCACCAAAAGCTACTGAGATATAGCGTATTAATGTTACGGAGTGGTACGGGTATATTTTGTACCACGGCGTGACGTCATGCGACATTTCAAATCAGTATATCTTCCTTAGTATTTGAATGAAAAAAAATACGTGTTCAAGATTTTTTATAAATCTATCTGACGAACATTAAATTTATTTTTATATATTATGTATACAATATCTAAAGAAAACCCCGCCCGACCCAAAAGGATAATAAAGGTTAGGTATACACATGACCAAATAAAATATGAAATTTTACATAATCATTATAGTAACAATAGTAATGAATTTTGAAATAATCCCTTATTCCGCGAATTAATTCCAACTTCCCCAAAATTTGGTAATTTTTATAAAGTGACAACACCATTTTAGTGTTATTATGAGTGATACGACTACATGCCATGTGCCCTGCCTCCCTTCAACCGCGCATGTATACCTACCGTGTTGCCTACCGCACATGTATTAAGTTACCTTGCTTTTTCGAAATAATCTTAATTTTTTTAAGGGTTTTTTTTTTTAAGTTTAGCCCTGCTTTGTAGGCATTAGTAGAATCAGTTATCGATACCTAATAATACCTTCACGGATCGGATAGGGTTTTCTTTACATATTGTATACTGTGTGTGTCCTGGTCGTGCCTCGGAAAGCACGGTAAGCCCAACGTCCCAGTTGCCCTACGAACATTAATGGCAGCCTTTACGGGTTGTTGGGGAGCCTTCAATAGTCCAACAATTGGTTTAACTGCAATGCTTCGATATCGCCTTCGGGTTGTGAAGGTCAGACGGCAGTGGCGTCACGGCACAGCAGTTAGACTGGTAAGGCGGACCACAGAATCCAAAGCTGATAAAAAAAGCTTCGGATGCGACTGGGTTTAACGCTGATGTGATGATGATGATGATAGTAAGTAGTATATGAGTAAAAGATTTTCCAGGAAACGCAAGGTGAATGTTATCTTTGTGATACTGAGCGCACGAAATCAGCTGTGAGGTGAATAACCTCCGGTAGTGATTTTCTTGTTATGCGATTTACATTGATAAGTTAATTTTTTGTCGTTTTTTTTTTTAAATTAGGTGTATAGGACACATATCAATATGTCACAAGTCAAGTGGAAAAACGGTCGGAAAGTTTATAAATTTTCCGGAGGAAAATTCCAACGTCTTTCGATCATAAGCGAGTATATAAATAAACTAGCTGTTGCCCGCAACTTCGTCCGCGTAGATTTCAGTTTATAGCGCGCGGTGGTTCCAGTTTACGGGGGAATGCCAAGATAAATGCCTACATTACTGCAAGATTTCAAACATCCTCACACATTTTCGCGTTTAAAGATACATAAGCAACGTTAATTTTACCGGGTTTAAAGGTTTAGCAATGAAAGAAACGTTAAATATCATACTTCTAATTATTTTGCGTTGGTTGGTGTTTTTGATATGCTTAGGATATTATGAAATAAGGGATAAAAATTATTACGCTTGATAAAATATAAGCAGATTTAAGTAAGTACGGTTTTATAAACAACTTTTTTTTATTTTGCTATCTTTTGCCAAAATATAAAGATTTTCTGGATTTGATACACGTAAGCATGCCACATAGAGTTGCCCATGAGAAAAACATGTTGTTTCTAAATGAACTCCGGCAACTTTAAGCGTCTGTCGGCTTTGTTATTGTTATAGCAAATGCTGCTTTCAAAAGGAAGGCTCTTTTAAATTGAAATGGCAAATCAGTCTATGGAATACGGGGAATCAAGACATTTTATCTTTTTGCCATTCCAGCCATGATTGTAGATTTAAAATGTTGTGACCCAAATGTGTTATTTGTAACCGAGTACCATTACACAGCTTTGGAGCGTCAAGATTCCTCATTAATAGGACTGGAACACAAACTTTTAGTTAGTATCAACTTATGGGATGGCACTCCTGATAATTTTAAAGAGTTGAGAAATTCTATAGAGTATGATGTAACTTGTTCAGTGTCCGTAATATTGTCCACTGAGAGGTATTCGATAACATATCCCTGAACGTTTAACATGATTTGTTCATTTATTTTACTATTTCATTAGTCGGCGCTAAAATTGCCCTTTCGCCTATGCGAAAGAATGGCTATCCATTCTCGGTTGGCCATATTTGTTTGAAGATCCGGATAGAATTATTTAATAGGTCATCAGAGCTATCCACAACTTGACAGAAGTCACGACTCACTCTAATCATGCCGTTACTGTCAGTTGGCATGCGATCTACTCCGATTTTGAAAAGAGTAGCTGCATATTGCATATACCCGGCTTGAGAATCGTGATGAAGTTGCCGTCGCATATTCGTGGTGAGACAATACTTTTTCACGCGAACCCATAATGCAGATGCTTTCACAGAGGCATTTATGTCATCTGCCGGCGGCATACCCCTAAAAATCACCAAAAGGATCTGCCTAAAGTCACCAGCTAAAGGTACCACCGTCCCTCCCATGATATCTTGGTTGCCTCTGATGTCCCCCATTGTGCGATCTAGTGCTTCAATTGCCCTTTTGTGGACTATCATCACATTCATCCCAAACTAACAACTTACACTGCTGTAACATTCTTCCGCGCTCACTGCTTTTACTAATATTGCATTTCCTCATGAGCTAAGTTCAATGGTAACTGAGTGCGCTGTTCGTCCCGTTCCGAAAAAAATTAAAAAGAGCTGAGTTCATATAAAATAAGCGCCTGTTAAAATAATGGAAGCAATATGTACGTCTGCGTTAGCTCCCGTTTTCGCAACATTTTTTGTTACTGCTCTACTCCTATTGGTCATAGCGGGATGTTATATAGCCTAAAGCCTTCCTGGATTAACAGACTATCCAACGCAAAATTTTTGCAACGCAGATTTTTTCAAATCGGACCAGTAGTTACTGAGATTACCGCGCACAAACAAACAAACTCTTCAGCTTTACAGGGGTCGGCACTCGAAGTGTTACCAATTCAAAATGCTGTAATTCTGTTAAACATGAGCATATTTATTTAAAAACTTCAGTATCGAAAAAAGACATATACAATAAATAAAAAAAAGAAGCTATTGTTCGATATGGCCACCTTTAGCGCGGATAACAGCATCGAGTCTGACCGAGAAGGCTTCACACGCTGCACGAATGTGGTCTGCTGGTATTTTGTTCCATTCTCGGCGAAGCGCAATCTTTAAGGCGTCGACCGTCTCATATGTTTTTGTTGACACTTTGACTTCTAGAATTGACCATATGGAAAAATCCATTGGGTTTAAGTCCGGGGAATATGGTGGCCATTGTTGCGAAGAAATGAAGCTCGGAACATTTTCTTGTAAAAAATTTTGGGTTTCACGAGCTTTGTGAGATGGTGCCGAGTCTTGTTGGAAGGTCCAATGATTTCTACCAAATTGCTTACGTGCCCAAGGTAACAAAGCATCGTTTAAAATCTTTTTACGGTAGATCTGCTGGTTTATCTTTACACCCTGGTCAATGAAAACGAGAGGTGAGCGTCCCATGGCAGTTACCGCCGCCCAAACGATCACAGATGCTGGTGCTTGCTTTCGCAAGGCGATCCGTTGGTCTAAATTGTCATTTGATTTACACTTTAACCATACGCGACCATTTTGCTTGTTCACATATTGCTGAACGGTAAAAATTTTTTCATCGGAAAATACCAAATTTTCAAGCAAGCTATCAACGTGCAAGTGCTTTAAGTTCTTAGCTCTTTCTAGACGAACTGTCTTTTATGCAAGTGTCAGATCTTGCACTTTTTGTAATTTGTAGGGCGTCAGACTCAGACTTTTCGCCAATTTAACTGCGCTTTGTCGTGGATTTCGTTCAATTCTAGCCTTTACCTTTCGAACCATTGCTGATGATGTTGCTGTTGTTGGATGTCCATCTCCATGGCGTTTTTTGATGCTACCCGTATCATTGTAACGCGTGATGGTCCGATACACAAACATTTTATTCAAATGTAAATGTCCTAGCTCATTAACGATGGCTGCCTGCGATTTTCCAGCCAAATACAAAAGTTTCCTGCGACCTTCACTAGGTCGTCGGTCCACCATGTTGGGGCCCTACCCACGCTGCGTGTTCGGTGCGTGGTCGCCACGCGAGAACGCGTTGGCCCCATCGGGCATCGATCCTACGGGCAATGTACCCAGCCCACTGCCACTTTAGTGTTGCAATTCTTCGGGCTATGTCGATTACTCTCGTTCTTCTGCGGATCTCCTCATTCCTGATTCGATCGCGCAGTGAAACCCCAAGCATAGCCCTCTCCATTGCTCTTTGAGTGACTTTGAGCCTTCTTATAAGGCCCATTGTTGGCGTAAAAGTGCTTATTATAAATTTTGCAATAAATTAACAATAAAAGTAGTACGTAAAAATCTAGAACACAATGAAAGCATACAGTGTTATTATTAGTACCCTATTGCTTACAAAGTAATATTAGTTAAGGTAAAGATTATCTCATAACTAGCAGCCGCCAGCGACTTCGTTCGCGTGGAACGCACGCCGATAGCAAACATACGGCTAACAATAAACAATATTTACGCCTGTTAAAATAATGGGAGCAATATGCACGTCCGCGTTTTCTCAACATTTTTTGTTATTGCTCTGCTCCTATTGGTCGCAGCGTGATGTTTAATAGCCTAAAGCCTTCCGGGATTAATGCGCTATCCAATGCAAAAAGAATTTTTCAAATCGGACCAGTAGTTTTTGAGAGTAGCGCGCACAAACAAACAAACACACAAACTCTTCAGCTTTATAAAATAGTATAGATTTATTTACATACTGTAAGTAGGTCTTCAGTCTGCTCATATGACAAACCTTGCAGATAATTAGAAACAACATCCTTATAGCTAAAATAATTCACATTAGAAATATCTAATACTCTATATAATCTATTGTATAAAACCGGCCAAGTGCGTGTCGGACTCACGCACAAAGGGTTCCGTACCATTGATTTATGAAATTAAAGGATTTAAGTACTGCTGATTTAAGTGGCTGTATATGTTAATAAATAATAATAATAATGTTATTTATATAACACTAGCGGCCGCCAGCGACTTCGTTCGCGTAGAGTTAGTTATGCTCCGCTCTTTTTGGTCGCAGCGTGATGTTATGTAGCCTAAAGCCTTCCTGGATTAATGGGCTATCCAACGCAAAAAGAATTTTTCAAATCGGACCAGTAGTTCTCGAGATTAGCGCGAACAAACAAACAACATACAAACAAAAAAACTCTTCAGCTTTATCAATACATAGTATAAAACAAAGTCGCTTTCGCTGTATGTCCGTATGTATGCTTAGATCTTTAAAACTACGCAACGGATTTTGACGCGGTTTTTTTTAATAGATTCTCCTTAAGGAAGGTTTGTATGTATAATAAATGCATAATATAGTAGAGAAACACTGAGAAATCTAAAAAGCG
Source organism: Sesamia nonagrioides (assembly GCA_017933935.1). Lineage (NCBI taxonomy): Eukaryota > Metazoa > Arthropoda > Insecta > Lepidoptera > Noctuidae > Sesamia > Sesamia nonagrioides. The sequence continues at coordinate 92,323 of JADWQK010001678.1, forward strand.
CGATAAAACCGAACTCCACGCGGGCGAAGCCGCGGGCGGAAAGCTAGTATACAATATGTAAAGAAAACCCTGTCCGACCCATAAGGATAATAAAGGTTAGGTAAACACTTGACCAAATATAATATAAAATTTTACATAATCATCATAGTAACAATACTAATGAATTTTGAAATAATCTTGTTTTCCCGGGAATTAATTCCAATTTCCCCAAAATATGGTAATTTTAAAAAAAGTGACAACACCGGTATTATTATGAGCGAATAGCGACGCGTCCACGTCACAAGTGCCGCGTGCCCTGCCCCTCGCCGCCCGCGGAAGTGGTTGCATACCGCACATGTATTAAGTTACCTCTTTTTGCGAAATAATATTTTTTTTAGGGGGATTTTTTTTTAAGTTTAGCCCGGCGTTGTATCCATTAGTAGAATCAGTTATCGATACCTAACAATACCTTCACGGATCGGACAGGGTTTTCTCTACATATTGTATTAGTATATATATATAGATTACGCGGTAATAAGCGGTTTACGATTTACGAGGTATTAAAAAAAACTACTCACTAGATCTCGTTCAAAACAATTTTCGTTGGTAGTTTTTATAGTACTGTAGGATAATTCTTTTTTAGATTTTTCATTTTCTTATTTTAGATGTTAGAGGGGGGGACCAACTTTTTTGCACTTTGGAAGCGTCTGTCACTCAAACTATATGGTTTAGAAAAAAAAAGTTTTAGAAACCTCGATATCATTTTTGAAGACCTATCCATAGATACCCCACAAGTACGTGTTTGATGAAAAAAAAAAATTGTGTTTCAGTTCTAAGTATGGGGAGCCCCCAAATTATTTTTTTTTTTTTCATCAAAATCTTAATGCGGTTCACAGAATACATCTACCTAACAAGTTTCAACAGTATAGCTCGTTTCGGAAAAAAATGGCTGTGACTTACGGACGGACAGACGGACAAACCTACAGACGGACAGACAGACATGACGATTCTAGGGTAATAGGGGAATAAAGGTTCCGTTTTTTGCCATTTGGCCACGGAACCCTAAAAAGGGCCCTAAGAACAAATAGAATGTATGTGTAAATGTATATTTTGAGACAGAGGTTGAGCTGCACACTATATCATTCCGCCTTTTGGTAATTATATAGCGTTGTAAGTAAGCGTAGCATGCTGTTTTAGTGTTATGTGCAGTATATAAATTTGCCGAACTGACAAAACTTTGCAGGATTTATATAACTTGTAGGTAGGGAAAAGGAAAGGCAGAGAATTTGCTACTTTTAGAACAGCTCTTTGTGCACGTTCGAGGGAGAGAAGGATAGATTTTGATGTCCCACCCCATGATATTATGCAATATTAAAGCATAGATTAACATAGAGCAATATGAACTTGTTTTATCAAGTTAGCGTCTGCAATAGAGCGCAGTTTTTTTAACCGACTTCAAAAAGTAGCAGGTTACTCAATTCGTCCGTATTTCGCTTTTTTATGTTTGTTCGCGCATAACTTCGTCGTTTATGAACAGATTTTGATAATTTTTTTCTGTTGGAAAGAAGACATTCCTGGTGGTCCCATGATAAGGACATCGGGGTTTGATGATGGAAGACCAGAGAAAACAAGGGGAACTTTCAAAAGTGAAAAATAACTAATTTCGGAAGTCGGTGGCAAAAATTAATATACATGTTCATGGACATGGTGTCTTTGGTTTTTGTATATTTGTTTTTGCCGCCGACTTCCGAAATTAATTATTTTTCACTTTGTAATGCATTTTTGTGGAAGTCGGTTTTTTTTTTTGTAAAAAGGTTTTTATTGAAAACAAACATCAGTATACGTACCTACTCTTGTAACCACACTTACAATATGTTGCCTATAGGATAGTGTGTTGTCGACAAAGACTCCAAGATATTTGAGGCACTTTGTTTTAGGTACAAGAAGTCATCATCATCATCTCAGCGTTAATCCCAGTCGTATCCCCCATTCTTCAGCTTTGGAGTCTGGGGTCCGCTTTACCAGTCTAACTGCTGATTTTGGCTAAACCTCAATATTTTCCGCGAAACGACTGCCGTCTGACCTCCACAACCCAAAGGCGATATCGAAGCAACGCAGCTAGACCAATTGTTAGTCTTTTGAGGGCTCCAACAACCCGTAACGACTGCCATCAGATGTTCGTATGGCAACCGGGACCAAAGGCTTAACGTGTTTTCCGAGGCACGACTAGACCAGTGCAAATATTCATATTCATGCACACAAATATTTGCACTGCGCGGGGATCGAACCCGCGCCTCCTTGCGCAACGGCCGCGTTCACTACCGTTACGCCACGGAGGCTGTCAACAGGTACACGAAGACGGATTGTTACAGTGGTGAGCGTATAAATGGGAATTAAATGTTTTATTATCAACATTACGCATAGTGAAATGAATATATTTTGTTTTCTCAGCATTCACTGTTATATATACAACGTGTAACATAAAGGGTATATACATAACAAAGGCAAGGCATCTTTACATGATATCAAACGATATTGGAAGGGTTTTTTAATCCTATCTCTTTATGTTAGGAAGTTATAAGGAAAAACACCGCCTGTGATAGGCTACTATCATACTAGTCGCACAGAGATATTGAAGACATTTATCGGATTTTGGCAAGTAACGTGACGGGTAACGAGTAGTTATTAACGTATGTAGTGTGCTGCGACGTTTCTTATGAATTGATTTTAAGAAACACACGAAACCGAAAATTTGGTACCAATTTTTTGAGTATTTTATTTTGAGTTGAAACCCTTCCGATATCGTTTAATATCATCTAAAGATGCCATTCCCTTGGTATGTATATACCCTTTTTGTTACACGTTGTATAGTATAGACTAGCTTTCCGCCCGCGGCTTCGCCCGCGTGGAGTTCGGTTATATCGCGCTTTTTAGATTTCCCTCGGGAACATCAATTTTTTCCGGGATAAAAGGTTAAGTTCTTTCTCAGCCTATGTTCTTTCTCAGGGTCTAAAGATTGTCTGTGCCAAATTTCATCAAAATCGGTTGAGAGGTTTAAGCGGGAAAGCGTAACAGACAGACAGACTACAGTTATTTTCGCATTTGTAATATTAGTATGGATTACAACGAAGCCAGTTAAGAGGGAACTCTAGTGGTGCTTTCTCTATACAAACGTATTCCGCTGTTTTCTTCGTGGATAATGCTTTTAGAGCAATCATATTTTTTTCTACAATTTTACACCGTAATAGGCTATTTGACAGATTTATAATTTTTATCTTGAATTACTTGGTTGCCGTTAAGAAGTTCACCCAAAGTATTTTTTTTTAATTTTAAATACGTATTTCGTAAGAAATATGCAAATAAAAATTCAAAATTCAAATAAGCCGCGAAAACGATATAATCAGCAATATGGCGTTGCGCCTGGTAAGTGACGTCACAAGCGGTTTTCGGTTCTCAGTGGTGTTTGTTTTTAATTATTATTTGCTGTTGCTATCTAATAAAATGGTTTACAAGTAGTGTGCTGTACTGGGTTGTACAAATAAATCGTTAAAAACCCCTGAAAACAGTTTATAAGTTTGCCGAAAACAAGCGATGATGCGCGTATGACGTCATCGCGACATTAGCCAATCCGGATCGTTTCACAATGTGTGGCGCGAGAAACAAAAAGCCAAACATATTTTTGTGTTTTGGATATAATAATTGTTATTATTTTTTATTAAAACTCTTGTAAATAATTTATAGAACCCTCATTTTATGCAATTAAAGCAAAAAATCACAAATAATTGAATACTGTCAAATAGCCTATTATACGTGCCTCTATCATTTGATTTTTTCCGAAACTTAATTAATAAAAGAAATATGATACTTCAAAATCGCTAAAAATAACCCATTTTTACCGTGATGTTCACATGACTATTAGACAAACGTGATAAGTTTTTGTCAAAAAAGAAAATAATTGAAGTATATACTTTTCTTCTAAATTTTGATATAAAACTAATTGAGATCTGTCGTGTTTTGAAAAAGAAAACAGCGGAATACGAAACGTCTTTTGGTCAACGTTTTTGTAGGTAAAATCAGCCTGAGCTGTAACTGTCCTTTTCGCACTCTACCGGGTGAGGTTGGAAGCAGCGCGACAGCAATAGTTTCTTCAAACCTATTTTCCAAATTCCTCAGCACTAGAGGCCCCTCTTAAGAGCGGAGTTAAAGCCTAGAATAGGATACTCTTTATTAAGATTACAGAACATAAATATAAGGATTTTACAAAGGGTGACACAATAGTAGTAGACGGTTTTATCGCTAAGGGCGATCTTTTACAGATAACGATTGAATGGAATACTAAGACAGAGAAATAATGTAGGCAGTCTACAGTGTACTATTTACATAGATTATATAATAAATATGTACATAAATTGTATCATATTAGTTTAAATAAATATATATATGTACATTTAATTAACAAACATCATACAAGAGCAAATAAAATATACCTAATGATATTGTTTAAAGATTACAATTTGCCAGCGGCGGTATTTCCGTCGGACTACAATTTGAGTGCTTCAAGGCTAGAGTGAATAGTGTTGGAATCTGTGTAATTTCTGGTATTGTTGAATAAATGTTGAAAAGAATAAAAAAAGAATAAAAACAGTAAAAACAGTATATGATGGTTGCTATATTCGAAAGTAAGTCGTTCTATTTATTTCTTTTAATATTGACATTAGAATAAAATATCAAAAAGTACTTAGTACTGAAAAGACCAAGTAGTTTTACAACATCCGCCCTTAATGGAAATAAAAAGACAAAGTAGTAATGCTAAACATAATACAAAAATAAAACATTACTACCAGACTAAATAGATACAAAATATAAACCGACCAAAAATAAATAGAAAATTATTCTACCTATTTATCAAACCCATATTAACAACGCACCTAAGATGTTTTACGCGCCTTAAGGGCTTAGTTAGAAAGTCGGCTGTCATTTTATCCGTAGGTATATATTTTATGTCTTTATTTAAGGGTAAAAATATAAAATAAGTTTATTTCATATCATTATGGCCTACATTGCATGCCAAGGAGTCTCCATTTAGGCATAGAAATGCCTGTAGTTGAAGGCTCCACTCTTCCCTTACCTAGATTATAAATACTTACAATAGGGACAAATAGAGAGAAATGAAAGAAAACAAATGAAAATGTGTGTGCAGAATGTGCTTGACCGCAGTACGGTGCCTATTCAGTACCTACCGAGACTTTCACTACTTTCGCTATCGAAGCCTTTAGAGTTACTGCTTACGTAAGAGATAGCTCTTTTTTTATGTGAATATGTTGTTTAGTTTATGACAGCTTGCTTTATTGCTTGTTAACATTATCTAGCATAAACTAGCTAAGTTTATCCTCGTAATTTTCCTGATGAGGTAAAAACTTCCGGTCTATCGGATGTAGCTGAGCACCAGTACCTACCTATTTAATATGAAGTGACGCCTATCTGAACTCCGGAGCTCCTGAGTAACACTGACAAAATGATATAATAATATAGGAATCTATACTAATATATAAAGCTAAAGAGTTTGTTTGTTTGTTTGATGTTCGCGCTATTCTCAGGAACTACTTGTTGTTGTGCTGATTGTTCTCTGATTTTTCCTCTTGTAGTTTTAATATGTAATTGTTTATGTTATTAATTCAAAGCCTGTATTACACACTATGTAGCCAAGCATATTGTACGTTACGGAATTGTATCGCTGACAGAGGTGTTCGGCACTTGTACAGCTATACAGGAGCTAAACTTAGTATTCGGGAACACTGTTGGAGCTGCTGAACCTTGGACAAAACTATCTTAGCATTGTGTAGATTCAATTTCTTAGTATTGTATAATTGCATGGCAAACGTGTGAGCACAATGTACGAATGTGCTGTAAGGCATTTTTTTGTTGGGTTAGTCTTTTTTATTGACTTGATTGTGCTCTGGCTGTTGAGAGTATGTCATGCTCACTCAAATGTCTCGCTGATGGTGGCGTGTGTGTTGGGTCATTGGTTCCCTTCAATATGGTTGAGCTGAATGATGCTGATCCATTCGTCATGTTCGTGAACGGACGCCGTCGGAGGGGACTGGTCATCTCTTAGCTGCCACGGCGTATTTTAATTTCTGAATTGATTTTTGTGTGTTTTCCATAATGGACGCTCTCGGCGTACAATTTATTTCTGCATCGTTCTCACACGGTTGATTTCAACATGAATGATGTAATCAAATATTTGTAACAATGGCTTGAAAATTTAAAAGAGTGTCCATGGAGTTTCTTGCCCGTTCTTCTAGATAGGTACCTACTCTTTGGAATGGGCGACTAGCTTCATCTTATTGACTGACCGACCTTCTGACAATTCAAAAGTGCATGTAACTGGTTTATTTGAAATAAATGCTTTGATTTTGATTTTTTTTTTTTTATTTTTACTGCTCCGATTTCAAAAATTATTTTTATTTAAAGCCGCGACCTACTGGTCGCGGCTTTTTTTTTTTATATGCTCCGCTCCTACTGGAGCGGAGCATATAAAAAAAACGCGCGTGAGACCGCGTGGCGCAGCTAGTATAGCAGAAATACTAAAAGCAAACAATCAAGCTTGTCCCGTATGGTACCCGGCAAAGAATAATACCAATCCATATCCTCCCGTGGGTGTCGTAAGAGGCGACTAAGGAAACTCTCCCAGGGAAGCGCGCAGCAGCGCTTCTCCTGTGGAATAACAAATTACTGCGATCCTCAACCCGTCTGCCAAGCGTGGGGATTGGGCGAGGCCTTTCTCCAGCAGTGGACCTCTATAGGCTGAGAAGCCCCTATTTTTAACCTTTTCACGAATAAAATGATATCTTGTATCAATATGTTTGGTTCTATTGTGGTGGACTGGTTTGAGCACAAGTTTCTGTGCACTTTGACTATCGTTGTATAACAACACCCGATCAGCAAAATCAGTAATGTCACACACTAACCGTCTGAGGAAAATAGCCTCCTTTGCAGCACTGGTCAAGGACATATACTCAGCTTCTGTAGAAGATAAGGCTACCGTCGGCTGTTTCTTACACTCCCAGCTAATAGGTCCACCTGCTAGCGTAAAGTAGTAACCGGTGTACGACCGACGGTCATGCACACAGTTCGCCCAGTCAGCATCCGTGTATCCACACAGATGTCCACCAACTTTCCTGTAAGTAATACAGTAATCCACAGTACCTTTTAAATACTGTAACACCCTTTTTGCGGCCAACCAATGCCTTTTATCAAAACAGCTATTAAACTGACTTAAATAGCTTGTGGCATAAGCTATATCGGGTCTCGTATTCACAGCTAGGTACATGAGACATCCTATCAAGTTTTGGTAAGGATATTCGCCAAGAGATGTTGGATTACCTTTCTCTAACTTATTATTCTCCAAAGGTGTAGACATCTCCTTACAATCTCGCATATTAAACCGCTCCAACACTGCCTGAATGTAGTTCTTCTGACTGACCACGATTTTATCGTCATCACGGATAATATTTAAGCCTAAACAATACGATAATTGTCCCAAATCTTTTATTGAGAAAAATTTTTCCGAGTCATTTTTGACAATGTCAAATGAACTTTTTTCTTTGTAAAAGACAATAAGATCATCGACATAGACTGCGAGAATTATTGTTTCACTACCAAACTTTTTCAAATAAACACATGATTCCGCAGATGTTCGTGCAAAGCCAATTTTTGATAGGGTTTGATGCAATTTAATATTCCAGGCTCGAGCTGCCTGCTTCAACCCATAAATGGATTTTCTGAGCAAACAGACTTTACCTTCTGCCCCGTGCTCAGCAAATCCCTCAGGCTGTTGCATGTACACTTCCTCCTCTAAGTCCCCATTGAGGAATGCGGTATCAACATCCATGTGTTGTATTTTCAAATCCATTTCTGCCGCCAACGCTATAAGGATACGCAGAGATGAATTTCGAACCACAGGGGCAAATGTTTCATTATAGTCAGTCCCCCAAACTTGACTAAAACCTTTCGCAACTAGTCGCGCCTTATATTTGACTATTGCACCGTGCGCGGCTCTCTTTATCTTGAACACCCATTTACATGGAATAACCCTTTTATTTGGTTTATACACTAATGTCCAAATTTGCTTATTCAACAAGGCATTGTACTCATCATTCATTGCAGAGATCCAGTTATCTTTATCAACGCTATTAATAGCTTCACGATAACTTTTCGGATTCTCACATAACAAGTCATCACCGAGAGTGCCGTATGAATAATAATCTGGAGGCTTACGTACTCGTACAGGATATCGTCTTTCAGGATAAACATCACTGGATTCATTTGAAGGAACCAGAGACAGATTAGTTTGTTCACCCGATTGTGAAGACTCCACGTCACCTACATCACCCGTTTCATCAGTCGCGTCCACAAAAACCTCAGCTTGCTCTACCGGGGCCATCTCCACGTCTTCTGAAGTAGGTGAAGAAGAAGTAGAAGCAGATGAGATAGAAGTTGCCAGTGGCGATGTGGTATCTGAAGAAGTTTGTGAAAACCAGTTAATGACATTGGGACTCATAACAAGATCAGGCTGAACAGGCTTATCCTTTAATCCTGAAAAGTTATTTTCAAAAAACGTAATATCCCGTGACTTAATCAATCTCCGAGGGTTTTCCGCGCTACGGAAATAATAACTTCTTGGATCGTCTGAATATCCAATAAATATACATTCAGAAGCTTTCATATCTAGCTTAGTTCTTTGGCATGAAGGCACGTGAACTAAAGCTCGACAACCAAACACCCTTAAATGAGACAGGTTGGGTTTACTCCCACACCACATTTCATATGGCGTCTTACCATGAAGTGCACGATGAGGTGACCTATTCTTTAAATAAACACTGGTCTCAACAGCATCTTGCCAAAAAGCTTTCGACAGAGAGCTCTGTGCCAGCAAGGAACGGGCCTTCTCCACAATACTGCGATTGCAACGTTCACTTACCCCATTTTGTTGAGGGCTATATGGTACAGACGTTTCATGTCGAATCCCTTGAGCCTGCAAATAGTCTGTCAACTCCTTATTGACATACTCAGTCCCATTGTCTGACCGAAGGGTTCGAATTTTAATGCCAGTCTGTCTCTCAACAAGTGTTTGGAAAATACAAAAATACTTCTGAACTTCTGTCTTAGATGACATACAATATAGGGTTATAAAACGTGTATAATCATCTACAAAAATAATAAAATATTTATTGCCTTTAAAAGATTCAGTGGACAGGGGTCCACAAACATCCGTATGGACCAATTCTAATGGTGACGAAGCCTTCTTATACTTTATCCCTTTGAAAGGCTTCCGGGCCTGCTTACCTTCTACACAAGGTACGCATGGTTCTTTGTCAACCTCAGTATACTCCACACCAACAGCTAGACCTTTTCTGAGTAGATCCATACCAATACGGCAGAGGTGCCCTAGACGCTTATGCCAAAGCTGAAACTGGGACAAATTACTGTGAACATTATAAGCTGAAACACTTTGCGGCTTTACTGTGCAATCTAAAGTGTACAATCCACCACAAATAGAACCATGTAAAACAGGACCATTTGTAAAAGAAACATCATTAGAATTATAAAAATTACAGCCATTACTATCAAAAACAACTGAGAGACCTTTCTCTACTGCTTTTTTAACCGACAGTAAATTACAATCTAGATCAGGAACATGTACAACATTAGAAATCTTCTTGTAATTGGTATTTGTGTCAATCGCAACGTCTCCTAAGCCCACAGCCGGCTAACTTTTACCATTTGCGACAGTTATCTTCCCATCATGGGGTTGATAACTATTAAACCATTCAGCATGTGGAGTCATGTGAGTAGTCGCACCAGAGTCGATAATCCATTTCTCAGATATCTGAACATTAGGTGCAGACAAAGCCAGTTCCGTGACACCATCCAAAACCAATTTCGTGACATTTCCTGAACTTGAAACAACTAATCCCTTATCCTTAGAACAACTTTCTGTAGAGCAACTCGCCTTTGCCTTTTTCTCCTTCTTTTTGAGAGGGCAATTAGGGCTCTTGTGACCAGGCTTCTTACACCTAAAGCAAATAACTTGTTTTGTTTGCAACGCAGTCACATCATCTTTAGTCTCCTTCGTCATTTCGCTCAACAACTTAGTCCTCACCAAATCTGTTGTGACTTCGACGCTCCCATTCTCAAGCGCCATGATCATGGGCTCGAAACGAGACGTCAGACCTCCCAATACAATTGCTGCCAGAGAACTATCTTCTATGGTCTTGCCAATATCGACCAGGTCTAGTGCTGTTGTAGTTATTGCGGTTAAGTAAGCCTCTACGTCAGAAAAGTCAGATAAGGAGTACCTGTACAACTTGCGTTCCAATGACAATTTCCGACCCAAACTGCGATCCTCGTAGGATTTTTGAAGAGCATCCCACGCTTCTTTTGCGGTCTTAGCTGGTCGAACAATCGAAATAGCAGCACCATCTACAGTAAGGCATATCTTAGAAAGAGCCTTTTCATCCTTACGTACATCGTCGGGCGTCTTATTCCCTTCAAATGTTCCGCTTACTGTTTCCAATAATCCTTCATGCATTAACAACATTCGCATTTTAAATTTCCACACTGTGTATCCTTCTCTATTACAAAGCATCGGAATACCATTTAGGGACATACCAGAAACTGCAGCAGACATGGTTACTAGGTATATTTTCCACCACCAATCTCTTTTTAAATTTGATTGTAAAATATACAGAGCCTCGTGCTGATAACGTATGTTGGAATCTGTGTAATTTCTGGTATTGTTGAATAAATGTTGAAAAGAATAAAAACAGTATATGATGGTTGCTATATTCGAAAGTAAGTCGTTCTATTTATTTCTTTTAATATTGACATTAGAACAAAATATCAAAAAGTACTTAGTACTGAAAAGACCAAGTAGTTTTACAACAAATAGGCTCTTAATAAACTAGTGCGCTTTACCATTAACGATTGCGTCACTGCTTAACATCAGGCGGGATTGTGGTCAAGCGCTAGTTTATAATTTATAAAAAAAAAAACTCTTTGTGTTGGATAGCCCCTTAATACAGGAAGGCTTTAGGCTATATAACATTACGCTGCGACCAATAGGAGCGGGGCATATAAAAAAATCGCAGGTTAAACCGCGTGGCGCAGCTAGTAAATATACAATATGTTAAGAAAACCCTGTCCGACCCGTAAGGATAGTAAAGGTTAGTTAAACACATGACCAAATAAATAACATGAAATTTTACATAATCATCATAGTAACAATACTAGTGAATTTTGAAATAATCTTTTTCTCCCGCGAATTAATTCCAACTTCCGCAAATTTGGTAATTTTTAAAAAGTGACAACATTATTTTTGACGGTATAATTCTGAGCGAATAGCGATGCGACCGCGTGCCGCGTGCCCTGCTCCCCTTCACCCGCGCATGTATGCCTACCGTCTTGCCTATCGGACATGTATTAAATTACCTCGCTTTTTCAAAATAATATTTATTTTTTTAGGAGGATTTTTTTAAGTTTAGCCCGGCTTTGTAGGCATTAGTAGAATCAGTTATCGATACCCAACAATACTGGGTTGGGTTTGGGATGGATGGGTTGGCATGGCAGCTATTTATATACAACGTGTAACATAAAGGGTATATACATACTAAGGGCATGGCATCTTTACATGATATCAAACAATATCGGAAGGGTTTCAACTCAAAATAAAATACTCAAAAAATGTATACAAAATTTTCGGTTTCGTGTGTTTTTTAAAATCAAATCATAACAAACGTGGCACCACACTACATACGTTACATAACTACTCGTTACACGTCGCGTTACTTGCCAAAATCCGATAAATGTCTTCAATAATTCTGTGCGCCTAGTATGGTACTAGCCTATCACAGGCGGTGTTTTTCCTCATAATTTCCTAACACAAAGAAATAGGATTAAAAAACCCTTCCAATATCGTTTGATACTATGTATAGGTGCCGTGCCCTTGTTATGTATATACCCTTTATGTTACACGTGGTATATTCCTATTATTTAAATAGTCATCTACGGAATAATATGCCTTTGAAGTTATATAATATGTACTTTCTAAGTATATCTTGGACACCAATGACTGAAGGTGAAGGAAAACATCTTGAGGAAACCTGGACTTTAAGTCTGAAATCGCCAACCAGCATTGAGCAAGCGTGGTGATTACGCTCAATCCTTTTCTTTATGAGAGGAGACCTGTGCCCTTCAGGATAAAAAAAGGTTGATGATGATGATGCCTTTGAACGAAGCTTGGATTTAATTTGTGCTTTATATGCATTCTAAGGGAAATCTAGCAAAGCAGAGGGTATCTTGTTATAAAAAGTTATACCAAGTCCAACAAAAGAATTATGAACCCTTTGAAGTCAGTAGAAAAGGGCTCGTAGTTTGTCCTTATTTCTGGTGTCAAGAAACGATTAGCGACCGCTTCATTTAAAAATCCGGTAAATACTTTTCGATAAACCTATGTAAAAATGTCGTCCTCCGTGGCGCAGCGGTCAACACCCGCCTGCGACGTGAAGGCCTCGGGTTCGATCCCCGGTCAGGTCATGATGGAAAACGATCTTTTCCTGATTGACCTGGGCCTTGGATGTTTATCTATACAATATGTAAAGAAAACCCCGTCCGACCCAAAAGGATAATAAATGTTAGGTATACAGATGAACAAATAAAATATGAAATTTTACGTAATCATCATAGTGACAATACTAATGAATTTTGAAATAAACTTTTTTATCCGCAAATTGAAATGAAATGAAATGAAATGAAATCGTTTATTAAGCAAGTAGGATCACTGATCACTTTTACACGTCATGTTTATTTTTTATTTTATTTTTTTAACTAGATGAAGCCGGCCACCAGATGAACCACCAGATGAATTTAACCAGATGAATTCCAACTTCCCCAAAATTAGGTAATTTTTTAAAAAGTGACAACGGTATTTGTGACGGAGCGAATAGCGATGCGACCACGTGCCGTCTGCCCTGCCCCCCTTCACCCGCGCATGTATGCCTAACGTGTTGCCTACCGCACTTGCATTAAGGTACCTCGCTTATTCGAAATAATATTTATTCCTTAGGGGGATTTTTTTAAGTTTGGCCCGGCTTTGTAGGCATTAGTAGAATCAGTTATCGATACCTAACAATAGCTTCACGGAGCGGACAGGGTTTTCTTTACATATTGTACTAGCGGCCGCCAGCGACTTCGTTCGCGTGGAATTAGTCATGCTCAGCTCCTATTGCGTTAGCTCCCGTTTTCGCAACAGTTTTTGTTACTGCTCTGCTCCTATTGGTCATAGCGGGGTACTTTGGAGCTAGCTCAATCTATGTGATTTGTCCGTATCATCATCATTTTATTTTATTTATTTTATTTTATTTATTTAGGTTAACCAACAATTGTTTACACTGTACATTATTGTGATTTGATGACTAGAGTAGCACTTACAAGTGCAACAATTAATTACAGGTTAACTCCACATGCAAAAAAAAAAAACGGTTTACATTACATATTAATTAAAACTTAACTGATATTAAAATTGAAAAACATACATACAAAAATAATTAAATAACAATAGGCGGGAAGTTAAACAATAGGTAACATAAAAAAAATCATTTGCATAGAAATTCTGATTAAATATTAATTAATTAACAATTATATTAATTATTTAGATAAATTTTCGAATTATGATTTAAGATCATTAAAATTAATAAAATATTGAAAATAGAAGTGACAACTAAAAGAAACAAACTGAACATAAAATTAAATCGCTATTGGATTATTGATGCTATTGATGATGAAAAGCTTGCAGAAATTTCTTTAAGGTGTCGTGGTGTACATCCACTAAGTCACTGCAGCCATTAAGAATTCTGCACAGTCTAGGAATCGGGGAATTTGCACCAAGCACAGACTTTCGAAATGGTGGACACAGGGGTGTAATCTTATTCCTAGGATATCTAGAGGGCGCGTGGAATCTAATAAGCTTCAATAAACTAGGGCAGTCGATCCTATTACGCAACAATTTGTAAAGAAACAAAGCATCAGTTATATCTCTACGCGTGGATAACGTTTGCATTTTGAAATGAGACAGGCGGGCTTTATAAGAGGGCAGACGCTTAGATTTGCCTTCACTAAAGGCTAAATGCCATACAAAACGCTTCTGAACCCTTTCCAGACGCAACATGTGAGTGGCATAGTGAGGTCTCCATACAACACTGCAATATTCCATAACACTACGTACGAGACTGTTATACAACATTTTCTTAGTGCTACTTTTGCGAAAGCCTTTGGTGTTACGAAGTAGGAACCCTAACATTTTTGATGACTTTTTTATGATATATTGAATATGGGGCACAAAAGTGACTTTTTTGTCGAAAAGTACTCCTAGATCCCTTATTGTTTCGACTACTTGAACTCGCTTTTGGTCTATGAAGTACTCTGTGTCAATGCAGCAAATTTTCCGCGTATATTTTACATGGTAACATTTCTTTTGATTTAGTTGCATTTTATTATTGTGGCACCATTTTATAAGTTGGTTAAGATCGTGTTGCAGAAGTTCGCAGTCCCTTTTTGATTCGATTGCTCGTGCAAATTTTAAGTCATCAGCATACAGAAATGGTTCAGAAAAACGAAAACATTCCGGAAGGTCATTAATGAACATAATAAATAGTGTTGGTGCTAAGTGAGATCCCTGAGGGGCGCCCGATGTTATTTTGTGTGCCGCCGATCGAAAACCGTTTACAACGACAAAGAATTCGCGTTCAGTAAGATACGACTTGAACCAACTTAATAGAGACCCTTTTATACCATATACTGCCAGTTTATTAATCAGTATAGAATGAGACATTTTATCAAATGCCTTACTGAAGTCGGTATATACTACATCAAATTGTTTGTCTGCATCTACCGCCTGTATAAGGGACTCCGTAAATGACACTAAATTTGTAGCTGTAGATCTAGATGCTACAAAACCGTGTTGATTGTCACTAAGATACAATTTTAAGTGTTGCTGAATGTGTGGACATATAATAGATTCAAAAATCCTCGCGAATGTGGATAAAATTGAGATTGGCCTGTAGTTACTCACGTTATCCTTTTTGTCTGATTTATGCACTGGGATTACCTTGGCATTTTTCCATTCTGACGGGAAAGTTCCCGTAGTCAGCGATGCATTATATATTATCAGTAAGGGAGATACTAAAGCTGTGGCACAGTTGGAAATAAAAACTGCTGGGATGCCATCCGGGCCAGGTCCTTTACTAATGTTTACTGTTTTAAGTTTCTTTAGTAAACAGTCGCGGTCAATTACTGGAGTACTCAAGCCCTGACTATTATTATATAGTGCTTGGAGGTACTGTGTGTGGCAGTTGATATTTGTATCGTTGTCAGTCGTGTACACGGTAGCAAAGTGGTTTGCGAAAAGGTCGCAGATTTCAGAACCGTTAGATGTTACAACCTGTCCATCAGTCATTGTCAAAGGGTAGCCACTGGAGCCACCGCGTTTTGCTTTTATGTAATTCCAGAGCAGTTTGGGATTATCTTTTATGTCCTTTTCGATTCTATCAATATAGTTGTTATATAAATTCATGGCTAATTTTTCACACCGCTTGGATACCAGTTTCAATTCTATCCCATCCAAAGGATTTCCGTATTTTCCATGACGCAACCTCAGCCTATTTTTTTCTTTTAAAGACTTGATTAATTTTAGATCAAACCACGGTGGGTAGTGACAATTTTTTGGTTTGCGATTTGGCACAAATTTCCCAATAGCATCACGCAGATATTTGTAGAAGATTGCTACCATGTCATTTACATTACAAGTATCGTGAAAAAGTTCGTTCCAGTTCAACTTATTTAAATAATTATTAATGTCGGGGTAATTAGCCTTGTAAAAATTAGGTCTTGAGTTCATACTATACGGCAAATTACAGTTTTTTAGGAGAGACATAGTTAGTTCAAGGGGAGGATGAAATTTATCAACGGCTACCAGAGAATTGCTAGACTCGTTTACTGAACAAGTTGACTCTGTTGACAAGACTAGATCCAATATTCGGCCAGAGCTGTTTTTTATATAATTATGTTGCAACAGTTGATTCACCCTCATAAAATCCAAGAAATTTTGACAAGTTTTAGGCAGAGAGTCATCTACGGCGGTTTTATCCCAATTCAATTTACATAGGTTAAAATCACCAAATATATAACAGGGGATGTCCGTTGAGTCGAGCACTCTGTTGCAGCCATCCATAAAATGATCCAACGTTGCGAGACATACTGGTGGTGGAAGATAGACGGCACAGAGAGCAACTTGGCGTGACTTGTGAGATGTCGATATGTCAAGTGTGACCCAGAGGTCTTCACAGTTACTCTGCCAGCGATCGATACGTGCTGAGTTAATTTTTTTATTGACTGCGATCAAGACTCCACCTCCGTTTCTGTTGTTTTGAAACCCAGTTGTTTCTCTGTCCCGTCTGTAAACTTCATACCGATCATCAAACAATTCACTACTCAATACATTACTGTTTAGCCAGGTTTCCGTTAATACAATAACATCACAACTCATATTACTTAGATTACAATAAAGAATATTCGTTTTAGTTCTTAGGCCTCTACAATTTTGGTAATAGATTAAAATGTCGTTGAACTTTATTTAGTTCTAAACTAATGCATGCATAAACTAAAGCAGTAGAGAAAAAAAAAACAACAACAAACAGGTACACCCCCATCACACAACCTTATTAAGACTATTTTTGTTCCTAATTTGAATATATTCTGCGCCGTCAATCTTCCTCACAAATATTCTTCCATTCCTGACCCACACATATTTATAATTCTTCTCTTTGGCTTTTATCCTCGCAGCTGCATGAAGAGCTCTATTAGTCGGGGACAGATGTTCAGCAACATAGATTGGAGATTTTGGTCCAGCATATCCAAGGTGCGAACAGTTCAGCTTTTCTTGAGGGTTAGCTTGGTTGTATTTAACTGTCGCTGCCAAAAGATGATCACGCATCTTTGGTGAGGCCAATTGGATGATTATAGAGCGAGGGCGGTTACTTGATGAGCTGGCCTTAGCAATACGAGTGCAGTGTAATATATCTCTTTCACCGATTTCGCAATTAACCACACGCGCAAGTTGAGTTACAATGTTGTAAACATTTTCATTTTTATTTTCAGGTACACATTGCAAATTCTATGTTGTTCGATCTCGACTGTTGCTCCAGGTTAGCAAGTCTGTCGCTGAGGCCTTCCACGGTGAGCTTCAGATCTGTGTTTTCCAGTTCTAATTTTGTAATAATCTCCTTAGATAGCTCGTGTGCCTTCATTATGTCTTCAAATTTCTTATTCATGAAAGACATCGACTCAACAATATCAGCGATTTCCTTTCTAATTGGTGCTAGTTCTTTGCTAATCGTGGTAACAATAGTGTTATTGAACTTCGCCGACATTTCACTTAACTCATATTTTATTACTTCTCTTATAACGGCACGCAGTTCGTCGTTGTCATTGGATGTAGAAGGAGGTGAAGGTTGTTCAGTGGCTTGTCTTTTCGAGCCTCTGGTCGTAGACACGTTACGAACTGGAGTCGAGTCGTCCCTGCCCAACTTCGGTGTTTTGCTCAAACATGACGGACACCTCCAGGCAGCTTTCTTGTTTGGAGATTTAGTAAGGGCTATACAAGCATAATGATAACACTTTGCACAAGTTGGGCACTTAATGGATTTTGTCTCTAAACCTGCCTCACATTCATTACTGCAACAACCCCATTGAATTTTTTTCTCAGCCATAATAATTATTGTTTATTACCTATTACAGTTATTAAGACAGCAATAAGAAAAAAAAACATGTATATATGTTGTCCTCTCAGAAGCAAACAATAATAGGCATCAAGTGCTGTCTCCTCTGTATTGACTTATCTTTGACGCGAGCCGCCGTTTGAGTCTTCGGTCGCCGCTGCAAGCAATATTGACGGTTCTGCGCACTGCCGAACCGTGCGAATTCCGTGCGCTGCGCGTAAAGTGATTTGTCATTCACTCACCGGCTGATTCGTTAACTTTTAAAATTTTAACTGTTTGCACTTAATAATGTTTAAATTACACACTTTCCTTTAGCTTCCATATGTATTCCACACACTGGCAGTGTCATCGAGTTACTGTATTACTATTATTAACTAATTGACGCGAGTTATGCACTTTAAACTGATATTAAAAGACGGAGTAAAAAAGTACGTATGTTGACCGTTTGAATGCCGGGGCAAAGATCATGATTAGCAATCTTTTTGTCGTCCCACTGCTGGGCACAGGTCTCCTCTCATACAGAGAAGGATTGAGCCTAATCACCACGCTTTATGCAGGTTGGCGATGTCAGACTTAAAGTCCAGGTTTCCTCAAGATGTTTTCCTTCACCTTCAGTCATTAGGTCCAAGATATACTTAGAAAGTACATATAACTTAGAAAAGTTACATTTTTAGTTGGTACTTGCCTGACCTGGGATCGAACCCGCGCGCGCACTCATACTTGAGAGGCTGGTGTTTTAACCACTAGGACACCACGAACGACGATTTGTCCCTACCCATCCTCAAACTAACCTCAGCAAGCGTTGCTTAACCTGACCTCCTACAACTACGCACACAAAAACCAAAACTCTCATTTTTACAACGATCATTCAAATAACAATTCGCCCCCGGACTCGCCGCGAGGGGAATACAAAGCATTCTCTAATATATTCCCGACTACCCCAATGGGGTACTATCGCGGATAAAATTGAACGTGTCTACCGCAGTCTCTGTTAATAAAAGGGGATGATAATTGGACCCCCGGGGGGATAGAATATCTTACGTAGAGAGGGAGCTAGGTAGAAAACGTAGGCATGGCCAATCTATCGCTCGGTGGTAGGCCAAAACATCTGCTAGCTCGCCGCTCAGTAAGGACCAGGCCCGATTCGACGGCGCGTCGTGTTTCACACGCACCTCAAAGAGATGTCAGCACATCGTGGCGGGGCGGGGTCCACGAAGACCGATGGCTCATGGGTCAGCGTTGCGGGTTGGTTAAACAAGAAACCGTGGCCCTGGCCGTCGCATAGGCAAGTGAAGAAACACGGGTGGGTTTTAGTCAGTAAAAGTCTGACACGCCCTTTCGCTCCGCACAGAGCGGGAGAAGTCATTTAATGATTTCCCATCCCAACAAAAAAGCCATAACATCGGCTGCCGGCAGAAGTAACCGATTCGTCGTGTTCCGGCTGATGTCTGGTGAAGCCGTCCGGAGGACGGGTTTGAGCAGTTGTGTTGCGATGTGTGCCGGGTACGATGCGCCAAATGTTGTTGTGTCGGGAGTTTGGACGTTGAAGGTCTCCAGATCAATCTCCCTCTGGTGTAGCATCGTTCGTCGTGTTGAGTTTAACATTGCATCACCTCGCTCAACTGCCGTCTTCTTTCCTAACCACCCAGTTTTTTGAGTGAATAGGCTCTTAATAAAGTAGCGCGCTTTACCATCAACGATTGCATTATTGATTACCATCAGGTGAGCTTGCGGTCAAACACTAGTTTATAATTATGAAAAAGTATTCTATTGTATTCTAAAATCGGCTCTCTTCCAAAGTGTCTTGTCTGTTTCATGGTCTGTGGGATCAGGAGCGGAGGTCAAATACTAAGGATAATGCCAAGCACTTGACTTAAGCAAGGTCGACATGGCGTTAACTGAACTACAATTCATTGTTCTTTGTTAAGAGAGCAGCGGCCGCCTGATGGTAGGCAGTGATGCAATCGAATGTCATTAATGATCTATCAATCTATGATGGTGAAGCGCACTAGTTGCCTTGAAGACACTTAAATTTTCTTCCTCATCGTCACCATTTCAGCGTTACTCCCTGTCGCATCCGAAGCTTTATTTTAGCTTTGGAGTCTGGGGTCCGCTTTACCAGTGTAACTGCTGATTTTGGCTGAACTTCGATATTTTCCGTGAAGCCACTGCCGTCTGACCTCCACAACCCGAAGGCGATATCGAAGCATTGCAGTTAGACCAATTGTTAGACGTTTGAGGGCTCCAACAACCCGTAACAACTGCTATTAGATGTTCGTGTGGCAACCGGGACCAACGGCTTAACGTGCTTTCCGAGGCACGACCAGACCATTGCAAATATTCATATTCATGCATACAAATATTTGCACGCCGCGGGAATCAAACGCCCGCCTCCTTGCGCATCGGTCGCGTTAGCTACCGCTATGCCACGGAGGCTGTCACTTAAATTTTCTTTCTATGTGTATAAAATTGTTTGTGAAAATAAGAAGAGAAAAATATAATATGCTGTTATTTTTTTTGCTTTTTAAAAAGAGTGCCTAGGAATTACAACATTTAAACTCACTTCTTCTTTTTAAGCCCATAGTGGTCCACTGCTGGACAAAGGCCTCCCCCGAGGCTTTCATTGTTTCATTGCATTGGGGGAGTTTGCCATAATCCCTACGCTTTGCAGACGGGTTGGGGATCGCATAATTTGATATTCCACGAGAGAAGCGCTGCTGCCAGCTTCCCTGGTGAGAGTTCCCTTAGTCGCCTCTTACGACACCCACCAGAGGATATGGGTTGATACTATCCTAAGCCCGGTACCACACAGGACTTGTGAGTCCCGTGTAGTACCGGGTATACAAACAACCAAATCCAGAACAGCTGATTGTACGCCACACAAATATTTGCTCCGTGCGGGATTTTGACCCGCGACACACAGGGCAGCAGTCGATCGCCCAGCCACTGCGCGTGTCGTGTCGTCTATTCTTAGCAGCATGTAAGCCTCATCGAAAACATTCAACAGGCGACGAGTCGTGAATAGCGCGGAAGTAAATTGAAATTTACTTATTATTTTATTTCAGTAAGAAAGATTCTTTTTTTAATAATTATAAACTAGTACTTGACCGCAATCCCGCCTGATGGTTAGCAGTGATGCAATTGTTAATGGTAAAGCCAGCTAGTTTATTAAGAGCCTTTTCACTCAAAAAAAAATTTGAGTGAATAGGAAGGAAGACGGCAGTTGAGCGAGGTGATGCAATGTTAAACCCAACAACACGACCAGCGATGCTGCGCCAGAGGGAGATTGGATATGGAGAGCCTCCACGACCAAACTCCCGACACAACAACATTTGGCGCATCGTACCCGGCACACATCGCAACACAACTGCTCACGCCTGTCCTCCGTACGGCTTCACAAGACATCATGCCGGAACATGACGAGTCAAACACACAAAGATTTTTTTAGAAATAGACATTACTATAATGTTCAATGTTGTAGATTAAACTGTGATTAATTACTGGTTGTTTTTATAGAAGAGGAGTGTGGCTTCCAGTTTTACCTATAGATAAGTTTCTTGGGTTATCAAAAATATACTAATTACTAAATATATCAATAGTTCAATACTAAAATATATTCTATTAGATTAATCTAATACAAATATATATATTTTAATATTGATATTTTTAGTTTTAGTATATCACTTATTTGGTATATTCAAATCAAAAGATAAAGAGGTCATTGGACCTCGGAGAATCTTGACTACACGATTCAGAAAAGTGACGCGTAACGCGGAAGCGCCATCTAGTGTCTGAAAGTAAGTAGTTTGTTTAAGTTTTTCTTCTTATATAAAAGATGGCGCTAGTGGAAGAAACGAAGATTTGCTACAGTATTTAATAAGGGCTGTTTCCCTGGGTAAAAAATGATTCCTATTTAGTCCGTCATTCAGATTATAGAAAATATTGGATTCGTATATTTTGTTTAACGCCCTCGGGCGAGATGGAGCGACGACATCAAAAGGTGGCTGGTAGTGGCTGGCGGAGCTGCTCATGATCAGCTTGTTGGGGAATGCCATGAAGGGAGGCCTATATCCAGCAGTGGACAGTAAAGGCAATGATGATAGTGATGATGGTGATGATATTTTGTTTTATCAAATCAATAAAATTAACAAATATAAAAGGCATCAAAGATCAGGAGTGGTGGTTGGTGACGTCACTGGTCGCTAAAAAGTGTAGCGTGCAGTGACGTCACACGAGTTTTCAACGCACTGTGTCGTCTTAATTTTTTGTTTATATGAAAAAAGAAAAAATACGTGTCCAGTATTTTTTGGAAATCTGACTGACGGACTAATTAGTTTTTTTTAGTCAACTACCCTATTGTGTTTGAGATCTCAGTTCCTGACTGAATAAAAATTAAAGTTTTCAATATTTTGCACTTATTTATTTTGGAACTAGCCGTTGCCCGCGACTCCGTCCGCGTCTTGATATAAAATAAGCGCCTGTTAAAATAATGGGAGCAATAAATACGTCCGCGTTTGCCTCTGTTTTCGCAACACTTTTTGTTACTACTCTGCTCCTATTGGTCATAGCGGGATGTTATATAGCCTATGTCCCATCTCAGGCTATAGTGGCAGATTGTGCTGCTTGGGAAGAGTCGTTTCGTGGCCTCATCTCAGAAGTAGGCAGCGACCTGTCGCTGCCGGCCGTAATCGAGATGCGGTGCTTTCGGTCAATCGTCTCGCAGAAGGAGACTGCGGAAAGGGAGAGGAAGATCTCGATCTCTCCCAACCGGCAACCGTCACACCGGGCGTCTTCGGAGGGCATATAACGCCCTCTTTCAGGCCCCCAAAATGGATCAGAGGTCCCTGAGTCTGTCGCCCCCAAACATTAGGACAGTAGGTGGTGGCGGCACGAAATATTCCACGCGGCGAAAATCAAACACCTCATTCTGCCCAATGAAACCCAACGGCAAGCCCGAAGGGGTCTCAACATGTATTTGATACCTATTGCCCCCATCCATCCATGGATCCACCGCAGCAGAAGCTAAGCTTAACCTGACCGATCGACCTCTGCGGCTGTTATTAATTAGTCACTAAGCCCCCTTTTTGGACGCCCACCATTCTCGGATTGACCGCGGCAAAGAGTACCTAAGCTTTCGATCAGCCCGTACTGCTTTTTACTAATCAATGTAGGCGTCAGGGAAAATCAAATAAAAAGCAATTAATAATGTGTTCAGCATATAATTTACTAATTATTAGATATAAATACAGACATTAGACTAAGTTATAACTAACGACATTTATGTCACATTACAATTACCACTTACTCGATTATGAACTTTATTTCTAAATCGACTAAATTCATTTTTGAAGTAGCAAGTAGTTCTGAAACTTCGGTGTCAATATAATTTGGGTTGTTGTGTTTATCAATGAGTTCGTTATTCCCAAGACGATGATTATCGAGCTTTCGAAGAAAGAGACACAGATATGAGTCGGAGTGGACAGGTCTGAGCAGTTATGTGTTGCGATGTGCCAGGTACGATGCGCCAAATTAATGTTGTTGTGTCGGGAGTTTTGTCGTGAGTCTCCAGATCAATCTCCCTCAGCCAACTTCGTTTGTTCGTGTTGGTCTTGGGTTTATTGCATCACCTAGCTCAACTGCCGTCATCCTTCCTATTCCTTAGTTTTTTAAGTGAATAGGCTTAATAAACTAGTGCGCTTTACCATCAACGATTGCATCACTGCTTACCATCAGGCGGGATTGCAGTCAAGCACTAGTTTATAATAATTTAAAAAAAGAGACGGCGCTCTACGAAGCTAAACTTTTACAACAGCGGACACACTATGGGTTCCATTTTGACTTTTCAACGACATTCATTGCGTTATTTACGTTGTTGAGCTGACACATTTTTGGAACATATGGAGCAATGAATTAGAAATATGCTTCAAAATTATACACAAGCTTACTAAATTCAAGTTCTAATGCATCTTTTTTTCTTCCTATTACACTAGCTGCCGCAAAGCGACTTCGTTCTTTTCTTCTGTCCTTTTCTTAATCTACCAGGTGTATCTGACATCGTAACGCAAACTTCGCGAAAAGCTAGACCGCATGCCACTAATAAAATTATGTTAGTCATTTATGTCGTTAACGGTTACAGAACACTGTTTAAAAAAAGTGTCGGCTCGGCTTTTGAACGTTGGGCGTGCCGCCGTGCGGCGCATTGTAGGTATGACGTTGATCCTGATGTGACTCTATTAAATCAGCTGATAAGATCGTTTTTCGAGTTTTGTTTCATTGCGCTTTTTTTGTAATTAGCGAATTATTTAATTTTACTTTCAAAATCTTTTGGGTTATAAAAGTATAGCAATTGTGAATGGTGTATAGTGAAAAAAAAAACCCATTATTTTTTTTTTATAAATCATCAAAAGCCGACAAAAATTCCACCACTAGTTCAGAATCATGTACTGGATCCATGGTATTCGTTTGTGCGTCGATGTCAGATACACCCTTTATAAAGCTGAAGAAGAGTTTGTTTGTTTGAACATGCTAATCTAAAAATATTTTTTCAAATCGGACCACTAGTTCACAGAGAACTACTAACTGGTCCGATTTGAAAAAAATATTTTACATGAATAACCCATTATTTGCTAATTTATTTTTTTCAAATTGGACCAGTAGTTCCTGAGAACTACTGGTCCGATTTGAAAAAATATTAAGGCATCACATGTCATCGTCATACAATATGTAAAGAAAACCCTGTCCGACCCATAAGGGTAATAAAGGTTAGGTAAACATATGACCAAATATAATATAACATTTTACGTAATCATCATAGTAACAATACTAATGAATTTTAAAATAATCTTTTTTTCCCGTGAATTAATTCCAACTTCCCCAAAATTTGGTAATTTTTAAAAAAGTGACAACACCATTTTGACGGTGCGCTTATGCGATTCGACCACGCGTCGCGTGCCCTCTCCTCGTCGCCCGCGGTGGAGTATCCTACCGCACATGTATTAAGTTACCTCGTTTTGCAAAATAATATTTATTCTTTTAGGGGGATTTTTTTTAACTTTAGTCGGCTTTGTCGGCATTAGTAGAATCAGTTATCGATTCCTAACAATACCTTCACGGATCGGACAGGGTTTTCTTTACATATTGTATATAACATCTCGCTGCGACTAATAGGAGCGGAGCATAACTAACTCCACGCGAACCAAGTCGCTGGCGGCCGCTAGTATAGAATAAAAGAACTTGAATTTAGTTTCATTTGTAAACAGGGAATTCTGTGTTATTGTCTTACTCAATTAGGATGCAGATATTATGTTTGTGGCACAATTTTATGAATTTTATCATGATCATTTCAGCCGAAAGACGTCCACTGCTGGACATAGGTTTCCCCCAAGGTTCTCCACGACGACCGGTCCTGCGCCTCCCGCATCCAGCGGTTTCCCGCGACCTTCACCAGTTCGTCGGTCCACCTTGTCGGGGGCCTACCCACGCTACGTCTTCCGGTGCGTGGTCGCCACTCGAGAACCCGTCGGCCCCATCGGGCATCGGTCCTACGGGCAATGTGTCCAGCCCACTGCCACTTTAGGCTTGCAATTCTTCGGGCTATGTCGGTTACTCTCGTTCTTCTGCGGATCTCCTCATTCCTGATTCGATCACGCAGTGAAACCGCAAGCATAGCCCTCTCCATTGCCCTTTGAGTGATTTTGAGCATTCTTATAAGGCACATTGTTAGCGACCACGTCTCAATTCCATAAGTCATCACTGGCAACACACACTGGTCGAAGACTTTTGTCTTGAGACACTGCGGTATTTCGGACGAGAAGATTTTACGTAGCTTCCCGAAAGCAGCCCAGCCGAGTTGGATTCGTCGATTGACCTCCGCTTTATGAACTTAAATGTCGTTAATTATAATATTACAAGTGTTTAGTCGCCATCTTGTATTTAACCTTGAAACGCGAAAGCGAAGCCCTCGCCGAAGCTGTGTGGTTGCTTATTCTGATTTTCTACTTCATTTTCCCGATACTGGAACAAATATTGTATGTTATTAAACCTTTATTTTTACAAATCACACATTTTACTTTTAACATTCAAACATGAAGTCATAAAATATGCCTATATACAGTATGTTAACTAACAGAGGGCGTTCCCGTTAACCCGAAATAGTATAGCATACATACATGCTAAAAAAAATATTTCCATTCGAAAACAAAATGTTTTAAATTTTTTCAATATGAAAATATTCAATAAAAATTTTAAATTGACATGTAAAAGAAACACACTGTACACGCGAACTTGAAAGACGGCAACGTCGCAATTTATTTATACATGACGACTATTATTTTGATTTAAAACAGG
Organism: Sesamia nonagrioides; assembly: GCA_017933935.1. Taxonomy (NCBI): domain Eukaryota; kingdom Metazoa; phylum Arthropoda; class Insecta; order Lepidoptera; family Noctuidae; genus Sesamia; species Sesamia nonagrioides. The sequence continues at coordinate 118,482 of JADWQK010001678.1, forward strand.
GGGTTTCAAATTTATTTTCAATTATATTTTTTTTTTATTCGGATTTTTTTATGCTTATTTTTCTATGCTGATATTTTTATTTTAATCTATTAATGATATATATTAACGAGTTTAAGGGAACGCCCTCTGTTAGTTAACATACTGTATATCGAATAGGTATCAAATGAACTTTAAATGTTCATCATCATTTCAGCCGAAAGACGTCCACTGCTGGACATAGGCCTCCCCCAAGGATCTCCACGACGACCGGTCCTGCGCCTCCCGCATCCAGCGGATTCTCGCTTCTTTAAATGTTATATCTCAGAAAAGTGACAGATGGGTTTGGTTCTGTAATATTATTTTTCTCTATGCGTTAATACTAGCTGACGCCGTTTTATAGGTCTAACACGTGGCCGTCATGTAGCGGCATCTAAAAACGGTCCAAAATCAAAAGACATTTATTTAAATTAGGCTGATAATCAGCACTTTTTGAACGTCAATATTACATAAGACAGTCCCTCAATACGGCCACCCATCGCCACTTCCTAGTGCTTTCGCTGGGAAGAAGAAGTGGCGGAAGAAACTCCCCAGCAGCACAGCTGTCTGTTCATTTAATAAAAACTTTTTTACAAAAAAACAACCGACTTCTAAAAACCTCTACAAAGTGAAAAATAACTAATTTCGGAAGTCGGTGTCTTTGGTTTTTGTATAGGTATTAGTTTTTGACACCGACTTCCGAAATTAGTTATTTTTCACTTTGTAGAGGTTTTTAGAAGTCGGTTGTTTTTTGTAAAAAAAGTTTTTATTTTACACTTTTTAGTTGTGAAAAGTAGGTACTATGTATTCAGTTACATCCGGTCAGACTGGAAGCTGACGCAAATATAGTTGGGAAATGACGTAATTTTGTTTACTTTAATTTTTACCCGTAATTTTGAAGAATTCTCTCGACTGCCTATGGTCTTAATCATCAGATTTAGGTACTGCAGAACATTATATCATCTGGCAACCCCGGCACGGTAAAAGTACGCTAAGTGTTTATTTGTTCTAAAAAGTGGTAAACTTGCATACATCTGTTTATATTATAACACAAAACATAGAAGAACATCTTAAGAACCTTGCCTGTTGCTGTTTTCAAGAAACTGTGCTGGATTTCTACGAAATAATAGCTGCAGGTACCGTAATTATATACCCTCAAACTTAAAAAAGTCATAGAACAGTCGAATAAATTATAGACTACCCACTCGTGCGTCATTAAATTACTTGTCAAAGTCAAATGACAACCGAATTTTGACATAGTTGAAATTGACGTACCAAAAAAGGGTTACCAGTTAATTTTGGCCTCACTAAATTGGGAATATTATTTTAATAAATGGATTGCTCCAAGTGTAAAGATGTTGTCACCGACGGGGTTCTGTGTAGTCAATGTCGGGGGCACCTGCATTATTCCTGTTCCGGCGTCCAAGAGACCACGTATCGTAAGATGACCTCAGAGAAGAGGGATAATTGGCGATGCGTTGATTGCCGCATATCTGGGCAATCAGTCTCGCCCACTCTATCAGATGTACTGAAGGAGCTTAAGAATCTCCGTAGCAGTTTTGATGAACTCAAGGCTGATGTTAATATTATAAAAACCTCGGTCGGAGATATGACCAGTCAGTTGAAAGAAGTCAATTCTAGAATGGAAAAAGTGGAGGGAAGATTGGACAGTGTTGAACAAGCAACTACTAAGCTGGAGTCACTTCAACGTCGGCTGGATGAAGCCAAAAATACAATAGTTGAGCTTACAAGGGAGAATAACGTCCGTGATCAGTATTCCAGAATGAATAACGTTGAAATCTCCGGAATACCATTTCAAAAAGGTGAAAACTTAGTCTCAATCTTGGGTACCATTTATACCAAGGTTGGTTTGGATCTGTGTGATATCAACCGTATTCACCGTGTTCGCCGTTTTGAACAAAAACCTAATGAGCCTTCCCGCCCACCCGCTATAATTGTACAGTTTGTAAGGCAACACTCTAAAGACCAGTTGTTGGCGGCGATTCGGACTCGCCGCGGTATCACCACTGCTGACGTTGGACTAGCCGGACCAGCTGCAAATGTCTACATCAGCGATCATCTGATACCAGCAAACAAGTTGCTTCTGAAACGGGCGCGTGAATTGAAACAGCTGCATGGCTTTGCATATCTATGGGTTCGTGATTGTAAAATTTTTATGAGAAAATCAGATTCATCCAAAATTATTCGTATCTCTAGCGATAAGGATTTGTTAAATATAAAATGACTATTTTGTGTACGGATTTTCGTTAGAATGTGCAATCAGATTTGTGCTGTGAACTATTTGTGTGAGGTACGTAATATTCATGTAGTTGATTTGTTGATGGTTCGTTTACTTGTAGTGCTGTGTATAATGGAGCTAGAAGAGGGCATTATTTTATTATTTATAATCATTACTATTATTATTAATTTTCTCTTTCACTCTAAAAATTCACTGATTTAATTAAGATTTATTATCAAAACGTTAGGGGTCTCAGGACAAAATCTCATGATTTTCTAAATAATATTCTGTTAAATAATTATGACATTTACTGTATTACTGAAACCTGGCTCAATGCCAATTTCCATAGTCCTGAGTATTTTGACGATAGATATATTGTGTTTCGATGCGATAGAAATTCTTTAGTCGTAAACGCATATCGAGGTGGTGGAGTTGCAATTGCTGTACGCCGAGATCTAAATCCTATCTTGCGTGATGGATGGACCGCACCCATCTTGTCAGATCACTTGTGGATTAGTGTCCCACTTGACACTAACAGGAACCAGCAAGCTCCTGCATTCTTACACATATGCTGTGCTTATATTCCACATAGTAGCCGTCATGAGTCTGAGTTGGAACTTATCATGGAGAGTATAAGTAACCTTATCGAACTCCATTCGAACGATATGTTTTTAATCACAGGTGATTTTAATGTATCCCACGCAATTTGGAGCTACGATACCGAGTCTAACTCTATGGTGATACGTTCGGAGTCTGGAGACGCTTTAGTACAATTAACTTCAGATTTTATGTACTTCTCAGGTTTGAAACAGTTCAATTCATTATTTAATACTAACAATAGACTCCTAGACTTAATTTTTTGCAACAATCCCTGCTCTGTTAAATCTCCTCATAGCCCGATCATTACAGAAGACGCTCATCATAAGTCCCTTTCTATTAATGTCCACAATATGTCATTTCAGCCTCTTCCCCAAAAAGCATCCACTAGAAGGCTCTTTCACCAAGCTGATTATAGTGCCATTCAGTCTGCACTTGCTTTGGTTAACTGGCAATCTAAGCTTCCTACTACAGATAGTGTCGATAATATGGTGGATAATTTTTACCGCATTATTAATACAATAGTTAATGAACATGTACCAACTCGCAAAATATTGAGTAGGAACCGATATCCGCCATGGTACAGTCGACCGCTAATAAAGTTAGCAAAAGAGAAAAGGAAGTATCATTCAAAGTGGAAGCGTTACGGAAACCCGCTTGATTATCAAACATTCTCTAGTCTACGGAAAAGAGAGCTTATGATGCAAAAAGCCGACTATGACAAATTTATAGCATTTAGCGAGGATAATATTCGTAAGTCACCCAAATATTTTTGGTCTTTCGTAAAGTCTAAATTACCAAATAGCCAAATTCCCATTACAGTAAAATATAATCAACAAGTTTCTAGTTCTGGTGAAGATATTTGTAAACTTTTCAATAAGTATTTTTATTCAGTGTACGTCCATTCATCAACCTTTCCCATAAATTTTGATCAAAATAACCTCCCGTTAAACTGTCCTGTAGAAATAGGAAAATTAATCATAAATGACAACCGTATACATAAAGAGCTTAGAGGTATTGACATTAAAAAAGGAGCTGGCCATGATGGCATTCATCCACTATTTATTAGCAGATGTGCCGCTCAGCTAACTATACCACTGAGCATTATTTATTCCAAATCGTTAAGTGATGGTGTTTTTCCAATTTTATGGAAACAGGCTTTAGTTACCCCAGTCCCAAAAAATGGAAAAAGGGATGACGTGACCCAATATCGCCCTATTAGCAAACTTAATATATTTGGTAAAATACTAGAAAAAATTGTTACGTGCGAGCTCTCTCGTGTGTTACAACATCACATCTGCCCTAACCAGCATGGTTTTTGTAAGGGTCGATCTGTAGAGTCAAATTTGCTCAATTTTACTGATTACCTTGTCAATGCTATGGACAAGCGCCTTCAGGTGGACGTAGTATATACCGATTTCTCGAAGGCGTTTGACAAAATCAACCACGATTTACTTATTGAGAAGCTTTGGAGAATCGGAATACATGGTGATCTGCTTCGCTGGATAAGTTCATATATAAAAAATCGCTCTCAAGCGGTATCTTTGAAGGGTTACACATCACATTTCTTGGAAATTCCATCTGGCATTCCCCAGGGATCACACTTAGGACCATTATTATTTATTTTATATATCAATGATATCGGAAATATCCTTCAAAATTCTAACTTTCTCTTATATGCAGATGACGCAAAATTTTTTAAAATTGTTTCTGGGGTTGACTGCTGCTTGCAATTACAATCTGACCTTAACAGACTATTTAGTTATTGCTCTAAGAACCAACTTTACCTAAATTTTGAGAAGTGCTCTGTTATCACGTATACACGAAATCGTAAACCTATAGACTATAATTATCATATAAATGACAATCGCCTTAATCGAGTCTATTCGATTCGCGATTTGGGTGTTTTAATTGACTCGCAACTTTCGTTTAACTTAGATATTGATAATATAATTAAGAAATCGTATCGACAGCTTGGCTTCATTACAAGGATCTCCAAGCCGTTTAAACGAGCTTGTACCTTAAAACTGCTTTACTTTAGTTTCGTGCGTTCTATCTTGGATTTTGCATGTATTATCTGGAACCCATTCTATGCATGTCATTCTTCTCGAATTGAAAAAATTCAAAAGAAATTTGTCAGAAGTCTAGACTATCGTTGCAACCATCCTCATATATCTTACGAGACCTCGTTGAAACGTTATGGATTATCTTTGCTCTCCGACCGAAGAAAATTTTTTGATCAAACGTTTCTTTTCAAAATCATCAATAGTCACATTGATTCACCCTCGCTATTAGAAAAAATATGTCTAAGAGTACCCCGATGTAATTCTCGCTTACGAACATTGTTTTCCGTGCCCTCTTACAGAACCATATACACTAGTAACAATTTTTTTAAGCGCAGTGTTAGCACTTATAATGAGGAATTTAGTGACTTGGACATTTTTAACACTAGTTTATGTGTCTATAAATCTAAAATTAAGAACAAATATCAAATATTGTAAACTTTAGCAGTAAAATACCCATATCGGATACATTTTGAACCCTCATTTGTGCATTGCCATGTTGTTGTAAAGGTCTTCTGTTGTTTCTTTTTCTTTTGTTACTATTAATATTTTTAACTTTACTTGCAACTACAGAATAGGCTACTTAAAATTGGTGCCTGCATCCTGTTATAATATTAATGTTATGGAACTCTAAGTCCATATGTATCTAATTGAATTGTAATCATTGATTTGACTGTTTGTTTCCTAAATAAAATAAAATAAAATAAAAAAAAAAATTATTTTAACCCAATTGGTGCAAAGTTCTTATCAATATAAACGAATTAAAACCAAACACAAAGTAGCTACTGCAAACCGTTGAGGAGTTCCCGGAACTGGCCTTTGTCTTCATCATCAGAGCTCTTATGACAGTCACAACCTATCTAGGTGTAAAGTTCTTATCAATACAAATTAATCAAGCCCAAACACAAGGTAGCTGCTGTGAATTGTTGAGGAGTTCCTTCGACTGTCTTCCGGCTCCATCATCAGATCTACTCCAGACCTTTATCAAATTGTAATGCTTTAAATACTTAATGAAAATACTAAGAAATGCACTGATCGCCCCTACGATTTTTGAAAGTTCCCCTTGATTTCTCTGGTCTTCCATCATCAGATCCTGATTTCCTTATCATGGGACCACCTTGGAAATGTCTTCTTTCCAACAAAAAAAGAATTACCAAAATCGGTTCATAAACGACGAAGTTATGCGCGAACAAACATAAAAAAAAAGCATATATACGGTCGAATTGAGTAACCTCCTCCTTTTTGAAGTCGGTTAAAAAAAAACTCATGGCTTTATACAATACTATGTATATATAGTAATGAACACAAATGCGAACAACGCGTCTTACTGACGTCACACATTTTCTACATCTTGCAAACAAAGTTTACCGTGCAACTAGCATATAAAGGGTGTATCTGACATCGACGCACAAACGAGTACCATGGATCCAGTACATGATTCTGAACCCCCCAGTGGCGAAATTTTGCGTCGGCTTGTTCCTGATTTATAAAAAAAAATATGCAGTTTTTTTTCACTTTATACCGTTCATAATTGCTGTACTTTTATAACCCAATAAGATTTTAAAGTAAAAATTAATTAATTCGCTAATTACAAAAAAAAAAACGCAATGTGAACAAAACTCGAAAAACTATCCTATCAGCTGATTTACTAGAGTACCGCCTACAAACATGCGCGGCGGCACGCTTGCAACGTTCAAAGGCCGAGCCGACACTTTTTTAAACACTGTGATTTCTGTAACCGCTCATTAACGACATAAATGACTATCATAATTTTATTGGTGGCATGTATGCCACTTCAACTTCGCGAAAAGGCTGGGCTGTAGCCCAGCCTTTTCGCGAAGTTTGCGTTACGATGTCAGATACACAGATGTCAGAGGCAAGTGCCTGCCAGACACAACACCAGTCGTGAACTGGACACCCTATTCCTCATGCTTTCAAACTAGTTTATGAGCTATAGGTAAGGAAGAGAGTGAAAAGTTCACTCATATTCATAGAAAAGGGAGGATCCTCCGACCAGACGGATGTTGTATCTGCATGCAACCTGTGTGACGTCAGTATCAAGCGAATGTCTGGTGAAGCCGTACGGAGGACGGGTCTGAGCAGTTGTGTTGCGATGTGTGCCGTGTACGATGCGCCTAATGTTGTTGTGTCGGGAGTTTGGTCGTGGAGAGTCTCCAGATCAATCTCCCTCTAGCGCAGCATCGTTTGGTCCTGTTGATCTTGGGTTTAACATTGCATCACCTCGCTCAACTGCTGTCATCCTTCCTATTCCTAAGTTATTTAAGTGAATAGGTTTAATAAACTAGTGCGCTTTACCATCAACGATTGCATCACCGCTTACCATTAAGCGAGATTGCAGTCAAGCACTAGTTTATAATTATTAAAAAAAAAAACGTTGTTTGCATGTGGCATATGTAGTAGACCTAATAAAACACGTTGACACGTTAGTTAGCAGTTATAAATAGACTAATTGATTTACACTAAAGCGCATTACACACCAAAGTCCACCGGCACAACCTTATGGCCAAGGCTTATGTTGAAAGAAATAAGACATGTCGGCGGCTAGCCGGCGCCGGCTGACATTTCAGCTCTAGTGTCGTGCTAGTATTTTAACTGCCAAATAACTTTCTGATGTCGAGCCGCCGACATGCCACCGGCGAAGTTTTACGAGTTGCATTGACTGAAGCCGTGTTGCCAGTGATGACTTACGGAACTGAAACGTGGTCGCTCACAATGGGCCTCATACGAAGGCTCAGAGTCACACAAAGGGCAATGGAAAGAGCTATGTTAGGAGTTTCTCTGCGTGATCGAATCAGAAATGAGGAGATCCGCAGAAGAACCAAAGTCACCGACATAGCTCTGCGAGTCGCTAAACTTAAGTGGCAGTGGGCAGGGCACATTGCTCGTAGAACCGATGGCCGATGGGGCAGTAAGGTTCTGGAGTGCCGGCCACGTACTGGAAGACGCAGCGTAGGGAGGCCCCCAACAAGGTGGACCGATGACCTGGTGAAGGTCGCGGGAAGTCGATGGATGCGGGCAGCACAAGACCGGTCAGCGTGGAAAGCCTTGGGGAGGCCTTTGTCCAGCAGTGGACATCTATAGGCTGAAGAAGAAGAAGAAGAAGATTGACTGAAGCCGACATATGCCGCCGGCGGCTTTGGTATGTCTAGAGCGCTTTAAACATAGACAATAGACATAAGTTTAAAACAGAAGCTCATAAATGGCGCCATATGTATTAAATCTACAATATATTTTGATAACATTCTAACAATACCCCTACGGCCGTTTTATAAAAAATAGAAATGGCGAACAGATATGACATGGACCTTCAAAACCTTGATAGGAAAACCTGAGTCGAGTCAGGTAGTCAGTGATTAAAAAAAAAACCTGGTGTATAAGACTTCGCAGGGCGAGGATTTTTAGCATAGCACGTTTACGAAAAATAGGAGGTTAGCATGACAAGACTTACCTGGCCATCATCCTCTCCGCCTTGAGGTCTCCAATTCGACACGAAGTACTGATTACTTGCTGGTCGCTGTTCAGCTACGGAACCCTGAATGAAATACAGAATGAGAATATTTAATTTCTCTGAGTGTATGGCTTCGAATCCAGGTCAGGCAAGTACCAATGTAACTTTTCTAAGTTATATGTACTTTCTAAGTATATCTTGGACACCAATGACTGATTACAAGGTGAAGGAAAACATCTTGAGGACCAAGACTTTAAGTCTGAAGTCGCCAACCTGCATTGAGTAAGCGTGGTGATTACGCTCAATCCTTCTCTGTATGAGAGGAGATCTGTGCCTAGCAGTGGGACGATAAAAAGTTTGATGATGATTTAATTTATGGCCTGATGCAAATGACATTAATGGCGTACATAACATTAGCAGTTCATCCGCTCGAAGGTGGTACAGAAAATAAATTTAAAAAAAAACCTGCCAAGTGAAAAGGAGGAGTCGCGCACAAAGGGTTCCTTACCATTATCTTTAAAAACGGCAAAAAAATCACGTTTGTTGTATGGAAATCCCTTAATTTTTTTTTTCTTATTTTTTTTTTTTTTTTTTTTTAGTTACATATTTATTTTTAATTTTAATCATCATCATCATCGCAACGTTAATCCTACTCGCATCCGAAGCTTTATCAGCTTTGGAGTCTGGGGTCCGCTTTACCAGTGTAACTGCTGATTTTGGCTAAACTTCGATATTTTCCGTGAAGCGACTGCCGTCTGACCTCCACAACCCGAAGGCGATATCGAAGCATTGCAATTAGACTAATTCTGGGCTTTTGAAGGCTCCAATATCCCGTAACGACCGCCATTATAGTGAATGGCAACCAGGACGAACGGCTAAAGGTGCTTTCCGAAGCACGACCAGACACGACAGAGCAAATATTTATATTCATGCATACAAATATTTGCACTGCGCAGGGATCGAACCCGCGTCTCCCTGCGCAGCGGCCGCGTTCGGTACCGCTATGCCACGGAAGCTGTATTTTTAATTACAATATATAACCAGATATACAATATGTTAAGAAAACCCTGTCCGACCCGTAAGGATAATAAAGGTTAGGTAAACACATGACCAAATCACATATGAAATTTTACATAATCATCATAGTAACAATACTAGTGAATTTTGAAATAATCTTTTTTTCCCGCGAATTAATTCCAAATTCCCCAAAATTTGGTAATTTTTAAAAAGTGACAACACCCTTTGTGACGGAGCGAATAGCGATGCGACCACGTGCCGCGTGCCCTGCCCCCCGTCACCCGCGGATGTATGCCTAACGTGTTGTCTACCGCAAATGCATTAAGTTACCTCGCTATTTCGAAATAATATTTATTTTTTTAGGGGGATTTTTTTTTAAGTTTAGCCCGGCTTTGTAGGCATTATTAGAATCAGTTATCGATACCTAACAATATCTTCATGGATCGGACAGGGTTTTCTTTACATATTGTAGGTACTGTGAACATTTCAAGCGTCTATCTATTTCCGTGATTAAAATGGAGCAAAAAAAACGGCAAAAAATCACTCTTGTTGTATGGGAGCCCTTAAATACTTTTATTGTTAGTATTTGTTGTTATAGCGGCAACAAAAATACACAATCTCTGAAAATTTCAACTGTCTCGCTTTATTTAGGGCCTTCTGCCAGTCCTTCTACACCTGCAGCTTGTGGACTAAGTACACGCAGCGTACATGCACCGCTCTGCGGGTCCAGTATAATAATGCGTTCAGAGTACTGTTCGGACTACGGCGCTGCTGCAGCGCTTCAGCAATGTTTGCTGAAAAAAGAGTGGATGGTTTCCATGCCATCATGCGGAAGCGCTGTGCATCTCTCATGAAGCGAATGCGGGATAGCCCGAACAGTCTTCTGAGTGTGTTCGTGGACCGCTGGGACTCGCCGATGTGGCGGCACTGGATGCGACTACACACTACGGGTGGTCGCGTCCTAGGGTTGGCATAACTTGGTACTTCTGTGCGGTTCCATTTCATTGTGTTGTATTACTGTTTTCTGTACTAACAATAGATTTATAAGGTTTTATTTGTATTTTGAATTTTTGTATTACTAACATTATATGGACTACGTCTGAAATAAATTATTATTATTATTATTACGGTTCATGAGATACAGCCTGGTGACAGACGGACGGACAGACGGACAGCTAAGTCTCATGAATAGGGTTCCGTTTTACCTTTTAGATACGGAACCCTAAGAAGGATACGTAAGTACTTTGAAATTCAAATTCAACAGATAATACAGTAATAATTGTTAACATATTAATATTAAAATATTATAATAATAATTGTTAAAATATTATAAATCGGAAAATGAGTTTGTTTGTTTGTTTGTTCCGCTTTCACGCCGTAACTACTGAACCGATTGTAATAAAATTTGGTACACAGATAGTCTAGAGCCTGGGAAAGGACATAGGCTATAACACATCCGGCTATGACCAATAGGCGCAGAGCAGGAACAAAAAATGTTGCGAAAACGGGAGCCAAAGCGGACGTACGTATTGCTCCCATTATTTTAACAGGCGCTTATTTTATATCAACTGAGATCTTTCGGTTCGAAGCTTACGCGGGTGAAACCGCGGGGCACGGCTAGTGTCTAATAAATGTCACGTCATATAAAAAAAAGAAAACAAGTTATCTTACCTGGTTCTGTCCCCAATTCTGCTGTGCTTCAGGTTTCTGCTGATTGTATTGTTGTTGGAGGATGTATTGCTGTCTCTGTTGTGCATACGCATTTTGATAGTAGTTGTCTGAAATAGAAGAGATGTTCAGAAGTGGACATGGGCATACAAAGGGGCAGGTGGGGGGAATCTCGCAGAACATACAATATGTAAAGAAAACCCCGTCCGACCCATAAGGATAATAAAGGTTAGGTGAACACATGACCAAATAAAATATAAAATTTTACATAATCATTATAGTGACAATACTAATGAATTTTGAAACATTTTTGTTTTTGCCGCGAATTAATTCCAACTTCCCCAAAATATGGTAATTTTTTATAAAGTGATAACACCATTTTCGACTGTGTTATTGCGATACGATCGCGTGCCGCGTGCCCTGCTCCTCTTCGCCCGCGAGTATGTTGCCTACCGCATATGTATCAAGTTACCGCCTTTTGCGAAATAATATTTTTTTTTTGTTTAGCCCGGCTTTGTAGGCGTTAGTACAATCAGTTATCGATACTTAACCATACCTTCATGGATCGGACAGGGTATTCTTTACATATTGTATACTAGCTTTCCGCCCGCGGCTTCGCCCGCGTGGAGTTCGGTTATATCACGCTTTTTAGATTTCCCTCGAGAATATCAAGTTTTTCCGGGATAAAAGTTAGCCTATGTTCTTTGTCAGGGTCTAAAGATTGTCTGTGCCAAATTTAATCAAAATCGCTTGAGAGGTTTAAGCGGGAAAGCGTAACAGACAGACAGACAGACAGATAGACAGACAGACAGACAGAGTTACTTTCACATTTATAATATTAGTATGGATATAGTATATATAGTATGGATGAACTCCTGTAATAGGGTATTTGACTAAAAAAAAACTAATTAGTCCGTCAGACAGTTTTCCAAAAAATACTAGACACGTATTTCCTCTTTTTTCATAAAAACAAAAATTGACAAAAATATAAAAGGCATCAAAGATCAGGAGTGGTGGCTGGTGACGTTACTGGATGCTAAAAAGTGTAGCGTGCAGTGACGTCACACGAGTTTTCAACGCGCTGTGTCATCTTCATTTTTTGTTTATATGAAAAAAGGAAATATACGTGTCTAGTTATTTTTGGAAATCTGTCTGACGGACTAATTTTTTTTTTTTTTTTTGTCAAATACCCTTATGATATATTATAATGTGTGGGTACTTCTTTCACGAATGTAAGTCAGTCTGCGACCAGCCATTAAACTGTGCAACGACGCTCCTTGTTTTATTCAAATATTATCCAAGAATACCACATATTGGCGACGAGGCGATATTCACGCGAGCAAGAAGGAATATTTTGACATAATAGGTGTTGAAAATATAATGGCTCAAGGAAGAATTATGTTTTGAGGACATATTACGTTCGACCATCACGTGCAGGAATGGAGGATTTTTAAAAGTCGTTTCACTCAGTTTTGTTTGGTGAACGATATCACAGACGACACTGACAAGGCTCAAGTGAGACGAAGATGTCTGTTATTGACGTGCTTGGTGGAAGATACATACCGCATCGTTAAGGATTTGGTTTTTCCGGAAGAACTCGAATCGATAGAATACAAAAGTCTACTATCTAAGCTAGACAATCATTTTGCTGCTAAAAAGAGTACATTTGCGGAACGGTACAAGTTTTACAAAGCGGAGCAACGTCCAGAAGAAGATTTGGCTGAATGGGCTTCGCGGGTACGTAATCTCGCACAGTACTGTGGGTTTAAATCGGAACTCGAGTCAGCATTACGTGATCGGTTTGTCCTCGGATTGGAAAATATCAAGGAAAAGGAGAAGTTGTTCGCAGAAAGCATAGACGAGCTAACATTGAATCGTGCATTGGAAATAGCGCAAGGGGTAAGATGCGCACGATTAGCTTTGAGGGAGTCGCATAGCAGCGGCGCTGTCGCCGAGCCCACCGCGCTGCCAGCGGAGCCGGCGCATCCCGTGTTCGCATTGAAACAGCGCGGCGCAGTCAGTACGCAACGAGCAGGCGCCGCGGGCCGCGCCGCCGCCGCCGATATCTCGGAAGTTCGGAAGTGCTGCGCTGCGGTGTGTGCGGATATAAGAACCATAGTATGGACCAGTGTCGATTTAAAAACTATGCGTGCAAAAAGTGCAATCAAAAAGGTCATTTAAAGCGTATGTGTAGAAATAACGTGAAAAATAGTAATTTCTTAGCAGCGGGTGACGATCATTCTTTTGAAGGTATTTATGATTTGTTTAACATTAAATGTGTTAATGGCGAACCGATGCAACAACTAGTGTCGGTGGCCGGGACAATGCTTAGGTGTGAAGTGGATAGCGGTAGTGCTGTCTCAGTTTTGGCAGATATTTTTTACAACTTGAATTTTCGGAATAAATACAATTTAAAGTCCTGCAACACGGTTTTGAATTGCTATAATGGTAGTAAGATTACACCGTTGGGTTGTGTTACTAGCCCCGCACGATGATATTGCGATCGGCGGCCATCTTGGTGACGTAGTCGACCTCGCACCGTCGGTACCGTTCGCAAGTTCAGTCCGCGCTTACCCACTTACGCACATCGAATATTTTGTTAGTTTTTTGTTTTTGTTATCCTGTTTTATTGTTGTTCTTGAGTTTTGTTGTTTAGTTTTGTTAGCTGTTACTAGTTAAAATGAGTAAGAAATTAATTCACAATCGTGCTCGTGAAATTATAATTAAAGTGGACAATTATTTTGTTAAAGAAAAAGAGGACTGTAAGTTAGTTCTTGAAAGTATAAACCGTGCTTTAAAAAGTACTTCGGACACTACTGAGGACATTTTAATACCGAAGCAACAGCTAAACCAAAGTCACTGAGCGTGTGGCATGTGCCACAGGCATTGCAAAAATACTGTGACTAAATTGCGACGAGAGCATGAGTCGGCAACAGCCAGTGGCAGCAAAATGAGAACTCCTACTAAAGGAAAAAGACAAAAGAAGGAATATTTCGACGGGTTTTCCTTAACAGCTTTAAGAAATATTATACATTCAATGTATACGGTGAGGAGAGAAATACCCACAATGCGCAAAATCTTGGCGGCTTCAAAATTAGACCTTAATTATACCAATAGTGAAACTACATTAAGAAAAATAATTAAATGTGATTTAGGCTACCAATTTAAACGATGCTACCAAAAAAGACTGGCTCTAATTGAAAGACCCCAAATTCAAGCGTGGAGGGCTAAACTATATATTTACGACGTATGAAAGAAAATGACTGGCTTGCTAATAACAAAAGACCCGTTATTTATCTTGACGAAACGTGGATACAAGCACACTACACGGTAAAAAAATGTTGGCAAACAGCAACCGATGTCGGAATGAGACGGAACGACAGCCCCGGCCGCCGATGGATAATAGTTCACGCGGGAAGTGAAAGCGGTTTTGTTGACAATGCCCTTTTAATGTTTAAAGCAGACACCAAAACGGGGGATTACCATGATCAAATGAATGCTGAGAATTTCACCAAGTGGCTTATAGAAAAATTAGTACCCAACATACCACGCAACTCCATAATTGTGATGGACAACGCCCCTTATCACAGTAGGGAAGAGAATAGGCCACCAAGTATGAACAATAAAAAACAGTTGATGGTTGAGTGGCTACAAGCTCACAACATCGACTTTCCCAACGACAGTACAAAACCTGAACTGTATTTATTAATTAAACGGCACAGACCGCCGAAAAATTATAAAATTGTCAATTTATTAGATGCCAATGGCCATGAGGTCGTTAGATTACCACCCTACAACTGCGACCTCAACCCCATTGAGTACATCTGGAACCTGGTAAAGATGAGGGTGTCAGAAAAAAATGTGGAGCAGTTGGAAAGTCGCATTGAAGCTCTGACATTGGAGGCGTTGGCGTCAATAACTCCAGATGACTGGCGAAAGTAAGTCAATCATGTTAAACGGCTTGAAGAGGAATATTGGAAAAAAGATCGAATAACTGACGAGTTATTTATCACAAATACGGCAGACGACAGTGAATCGAAAACGACAGACACAGAAAGCAGTTCTGATTCGGAAGACTGTATGAGTGGAATTGAATAAATAGGGTAAGATTATATTGAATTATATATAAAAAAAAAATTACATACTATCCTGGTGTTATTTGGTACTCTGGTTTAATTCCCGTTCACAAATTAACAGAAATGTAGTTACCAAAAGTTAATAAACATGTAAGAAAGATATACGAATAAGTATATTTTTCTTACGTCTACAAGAATTATTTCCTTGAATTTTTTAATAATGAAAGTTTATTTGTCAGAATATGGATGAGTAGGTATGTGTATGTATAATAAAATTATAAAATACAAATAAATCTTTAACCCGAAAGAATGTTAAATGCAAAATTAATAAACTATAATTTTGCATTTAACATTCTTTTGCTAGCTGTCCTTTCGTGTGACAGATGACGTCACAAAGCTGTTATTGTGACAAGGTTCCATCGCAATATCATCGTGCGGGGCTTATACCTTGCCTGTGACTTATAAGGGTCGTACGGAAAATTTAAAGTTTTATGTTGTAGATACGGGACAGTCTACCAAACAACCGTCGCTGTTAGGTCGGGATTTCATTTCCAAGTTTAGTTTACAGCTATGTATGGTTCCATGTAATTACATTAAAAATGTAGACTTAGTTGCTTATTTGAGAAGAAAATACGCTGGATTGTTTACCGACGAGTTAGGTACGTTTAATAAGCACAAAGTTTCTTTGAAAATTAAGCCAGACGCGCAGTTAAATTTTTTTAAACCAAGACCTGTACCGTTAGCTTTAAAACAAAAGGTGGAGGTAGAATTAAATAGATTGTTAGAATTAGGTATATTAGAGAAAGTTGAGCATTCGGAAGTCGCGACGCCAATCGTACCGGTGTTACGACCGGACGGTAATATTAGGATATGCGGTGACTACTCGGTTACACTAAACAAATGGTTATATGCGGATAGTTATCCTTTACCGCGGATTCAAGATCTATTTGCGAAACTTCATGGCGGGGTTCAGTTTTCAAAATTAGATTTATCTAGAGCCTATAACCAGTTATTGCTGGATGACAGCAAAAAACTAACATGTATTAACACTCATAAGGGTTTATTTTGCTACAACAGATTGGTTTTCGGGTTGTCAACAGCTCCAAGCATATTCCAGAGAATTTTAGAAGAAGTACTTGCGGGTATTGATGGAGTCTGTATTTTTCTAGATGATATTTTGGTTACGGCAGAAAATAAACACTTGCATCTTTCAAGGCTAGAAGAAGTGATGAATAGACTTGAAAAGTCAGGGTTTACTGTTAAAGAAAACAAATGCGATTTATTTAAAGATTCTGTTGAGTATTTAGGATATATTATTGACAAAAATGGATTACGTAAATCAAATTCTAAGGTAGAAGCTATATTGACTAGTAAATCTCCAAAAAATGTAAGCGAATTAAAGTCATTCTTGGGCATGGTTAATTATTATAGGTCATTCATTCGATCAGCATCTAGCCTTATGGCTCCCCTACATTTACTTTTAAAAAAAGGCGTTAAATGGAATTGGGGTGAGGAACAGGCTGTGGTTTTTAAAAGAATAAAAACGGAACTAGCATCAGACAGGACCTTGGCGCATTATGATCCCAAACTTCCTACGATAGTGACTGCAGACGCGGGGCCGCGCGGTCTAGGCGCGGTATTATCGCACCGATACCCCGATGGCACTGAGCGCGTAGTCGCTTACGCTTCACGCGCCCTGTCCAAAGCGGAGTGTAATTATTCGCAGATACAAAAAGAGGCTGCGGCTATTGTATTTTCTGTAAAAAAATTTCATCACTACCTATACGGTCGTATTGTACCTTTCACCTTGCGTACAGATCACAAACCGCTTCTAACTATATTCGGAAACAAAAAGGGGGTGCCAGAGATAGCGGCAAATCGTCTACAACGTTATGCATTGTTCTTGTCTGCATATAACTTTAACCTTGAGTATGTTAGAAGTGAGCAAAATGTGGCAGATTATTTATCTCGTTCGGTTGCCGAATACATTAAGTGTAACAATGAGGTATTGGAAAATGACGATAAATCAATGTTTGTTAATCACATTACCGATAGCAATTTAAAACACTAGAGGATATTAAGCGGGAAACTGAACGAGATGAAATGTTATGCATAGTTACACGTTATGTTAGAAACGGTTGGCCCAAGAAGATTTCCGATTTACGTGTGAAACAGTTTTTCGCTTGTAGGGGTGACTTGAGTTATGAAAATGGGTGTTTACTTAGAGGCCACAAATTGGTAATACCATCCATTTTCAGGGAACAAATTCTAGACATGCTACATATTCCACACTTTGGAGTAGTTAAGACAAAAACGGAAGCAAGATCGCGTTTCTGGTGGCCAAATATTGATAAATATATTATAGAAGAAAAGGTAGGTTCCTGTATTAAATGTAATTCTCTACGCAGCAACCCGCCTCGCAGTCCGCTCGCTGCGTGGCCATACCCTGCGCGACCTTGGGAACGGGTGCATTTAGATATGTTTACGCTCGTCGGCAAACAGTTTTTAATTGCTGTAGATGCGCACTCAAAATGGGTGGAATGTTTTCCAATGGCAAGTACGGATAGTGAAGCTATAATTTCTAAGTTGTCAGAAATGTTCAGTAGGTTTGGAATAGTGCGTACCTTGGTCACAGACAATGGTAGAAATTTTTGTTCAAGCCAATTCGATAGGTATTGTTTGGTTAACGGCATTCAACATTTAACAACCGCTCCATATCATCCGGCATCAAATGGCCAGGCAGAAAATACTGTCAAAACGGTTAAACGGGGTTTGAAATTAATGTTGAATGAAAGTTGTAATCCAAAGGTTACAACACCAGCTTAATGACTTTCTGCTGAATTATAGGAATTCAAAACATTGTACGACGGGTTTTTCGCCGGCTCAGTTGTTGTTCGGTCGCTCATTACGCAGTAGGCTCGATTTGTTGGAAGTAACATCCGATACTGCACATTCCAAAGAAATGAGTCATACTGATAACGCATCAGCTGTGTCGTACGCATCCGCTGCTAAGAATAATGTTGTTCAAAAACAGACCTTGCAGCTTAAACATTACGGAGGCAGTCGTAATAGTGAATGGAGTTATAACGATCAAGTTTTAATTAAACATTTTTATAATAATGGAACAAAACATAAATGGCTTTATGGTGTCGTAAGACATAAAATAGGAAATAGACTGTATGGTATTTACGTTCCAGTGCTAAAAACTGTTCTAAAAAAACATTTAGACCATATAGTAAGCTACAAAGGGACACAATCGCAATCATCCGAGTGCGAGGAGGTAGGCGATTTCCTACCACATGGAACAGTAACTGATCCCGCTGATACGCCCGTGGAACACGACCCCACGGCCCAAGTTGACTTGGAGGGAGAGGAGAGTGATACTTCGTTTTGTTCTGTTCCTGAGACTCCACCTACGATACAGCAAGCAGATCAGACGTCAAATAATAATTCCGAAGAAGAAGGGAGAAAGGATTGCGAAAGGATCGATATACCTTTGGTGACTGATCAACCTGAGCAACCAAGCACGGAGCCACTGAGTACATACCAAAGGCCAGTTAGGGCAGCTAGGAACAAAAATGTAAATTATAAATGTTAAGACTTAGTTTTTAAGAGTTATATGTTTGAATTATTGGTGGAGGGATTATGATATATTATAATGTGTGGGTACTTCTTTCACGAATGTAAGTCAGTCTGCGACCAGCCATTAAACTGTGCAACGACGCTCCTTGTTTTATTCAAATATTATCCAAGAATACCACAACCCTATTACTAATTAAAGTATAAACGGGGACTTATACAGGATCATTTGCGTGTATTAAATAAATAAATATATACGGACAAATCACACAGATTGAGCTAGCCCCAAAGTAAGTTCGAGACTTGTGTTATGGGATACTAACTCAACGATACTATATTTATAATAGATACATATACAGATAAACATCCGAGACCCAGGCCAATCAGGAAAAGATCGTTTCCCATCATGACCTGGCCGGGGACCGAACCCGGGGCCTCCACGTCGCAGGTAGGCGTGTTGACCGCTGCGCCACGGAGAACGACACACACACTACACTACAAATACCTAATGTTTCATGTAGGTGTGCTTGTGTAGTTTGTAAGACAAAATAGCCGGGGATGATTCGACCCTATAAATCTGACTTGCGTCCGACCCCGGTCCAGCCCATGGTCTGGAGCGAGAGTGCATGGCAGGCCGTCACCTCCTTCTGCGAAGCAGTGATGCTGGCAAAGGAAGAGGCGGAGCGCGTGAATCCCAGCGCCCTCATGCCTCTAGCCGCCGCAGGAGACGCCCTGGTCGGGAGACAACATCGAGCTCCCGGCCACCGTAGGCGCGGGCCTGCGGGCGGCGGCAACTGGGCAGCTCGCCACCCGGTAACGACCAGGCTCGAGTCGACGGCGCGTTGTGTTTCACGCGCGCCTCAACGAGATGTCAGCACATCGTGACGCGGTCCACGAAGCCCGATGCCTCCTGGGTCAGGGTTGCGGATTGGTTAAACAAGAAACCGTGGCCCTGGCCGTCGCGCAGGCACGTGAAGAAACACGGGTGGGTTTTAGTCAATAAAAGTCTGACACGCCCTTCCGCTCCGCCCAGAGCGAGAGAGGTCATTTGATGATTTCCCATCCGCAAAAAAAATATGGTAAATCACGATCGTGCGGTATTTCAGTGATGCATCTTTGATAGATATTTTTCTATACAATATGTAAAGGAAACCCTGTCCGATCCGTGAAGGTATTGTTAGATATCGATAACTGATTCTACTAATGCCCACAAACCATAGCCTGGTTTGTGGGCATTAGTAGAATCTTAAAATAAAACCCCTAAAAAAATAAATGTTATTTCACAAAACGAGGTAACTTAGTACATGTGCGGTAGGCAATACAATGCGCGGGCGATGGGGGGCAGGACACGCGGCACGTGGTCGCATCGCTCATTCATAATACATAATACCGTCAAAATAGTGTTGTCTCTTTTTAAAAAAAATATCAAATTTTGGGGAGGTTGGAATTAATTCGCGGAATAAAAGATTATTTCAAAATTCATTAGTATTGTTGCTATGACGATTATGTAAAAGTTCATATTTTATTTGGTCATGTGTATACCTAACTTTTATTATCCTTCTGGATCGAACGGGGTTTTCTTTACACATTGTATACCTTCAATTATTAAAATATTATAAACAGCCTAAATGCGCCCAGCATCGTTCGTCGTGTTGTTGGGTTTAACATTGCATCACCTCGCTGAACTGTCGTCCTCCGTCCTATTCACTCAGTTCTTTGTTCACCTCAATAGCTCAGTTACTGGACAGCGAGATTTCTTAAGTTTTTTAACAAATATACCTACTCACCTCCGGTGTTAGGAGGAACTGGTTCTGGACTCTTGGGTAAGTGGCTTCCTTCTAGAATCTGTGAACAATTGAAAGAACAAGAAAAAATATTTCTAAAATAGTACAGCTCATACAGTTAACAAGCATGAATGTGCCTGGTACTTATTGGGCGGCGACCCATTACCAAAATATGGTTATGATTCATCATCGTCATTTCAGCTGAAAGACGTCCACTGCTGGACATAGGCGTCCCCCAAGGATATCCATGACGACCAGTCCTGCGCCTCCCGCATCCAGCGGGTTCCCGCGAACTTCACCAGGTCATCGGTCCGCCTTGTCAGGGGCCTACCCACGCTGTGTCTTCCGGTGCGTGGTCGCCACTCGAGAATCCGTCGGCCCCATCGGGCATCGGTCCTACGGGCAATGTGCCCGGCCCATTGCTACATAAGACTTTGTAAGAAAGCTTAAGGGCAATGCAGAGGGTTATGCTTGGGTTTTCACTGCGTGATCGAATCAGAAATGAGGAGATCCGCAGAAGAAAGAGGGTAACCGACATAGCCCGAAGAATTGCAACTGCTATGATTACTCATAAGATATCTTATTTATCTACATGATTCAGCTGAGATGTGACGGGAAACAGACCTGAAGAAAGTTACAGCAAGATTATGATAATGTCATATGCACATACCTGGAAGCCTTCCTTGCCAGCTCTGTACTTGAGCTTCACCAGCTGTCCACTGGGGTCTTTGTACTGGTAAGCACCGACCCTGGTGCCGTCCGGCTCTATCTGCTCACCGGCTGCTAAGCCATTGTCAGAGGCGTACTCGAAACGGAAAGCCCCATCTGGGAAGGAGACGAAATAACAATAAAATTAAACACTTTAACTACTTGCTATGATTTCCTTCATTAGCCTGCAGCAGTCCACACGGCACAAGCCTCTCCCATTGCACCCGAATCAACTCTATTTTCTGCAATTCTCATCCAGTTACTACCAGCCATCCTGCGAAGACCGTCGCTCCACCTAGCCTGCGGGCGTCTCACCATAAGTTTACCGATTCGCGGTCTCCATTCAAAAATGTTTCTCAACATTCATCAGTTCTATGGCTAATAAGGCCGGCCCATTGACACTTCAGCTTGCTTTTTATTATCTAACTAGCTTTCCGCCCGCGGCTTCGCCCGCGTGGAGTTCGGTTATATCGCGCTTTTTAGATTTCCCTCGGGAATATCAAATTTTTCCGGGATAAAAGCTAGCCTATGTTCTTTCTCAGGGTCTAAAGATTGTCTGTACCAAATTTCTTCAAAATCGGTTGAGAGGTTTAAACGGGAAAGCGTAACAGACAGACAGACAGAGTTACTTTCGCATTTATAATATTAGTATGGATTAAAAAACGTTGCCCCACATTAGGAATTTCTCTTGTATCAATGATTGCATCACTGCTTACCATCAGACGGGATTGCAGTCAAGCACTAGTTAGTAATTCATAAAAAAATGGGTGCGATTACAAACATATAAACTCACATAAACAAACAGCCAGACCCGGAACAACTACTTGTCATCCGTACAAGTGTTTGTTCCGTGCGGAAATCGAACCCTATGATCGAATTCTGTAATCATCCCGTACGAGACTTAAAAATACTATTCCTTACTTTCTTTTCTTCTTTGACAGTCTCCGTGGCGTAGCGGTAGCGGACGCGGCCGCGGCGCAAGGTGGCGCGGGTTTGATCCCCGCACAGTGCAAGTATTTGTATGCATGAATATGAATATTTGAACTGGTCTGGTCGTGCCTCGGAAAGCACGTTAAGCCGTTAGTCCCGGTTGGCATAAGAACATCTAGTGGCAGCCGTTACGGGTTGTTGGAGCCCTCAAAAGTCCAACAATTGGTCTAACTGCAATGCTTCGACGTCGCCTTCGGGTTGTGGAGGTCAGACAGCAGTCGCTTCACGGAAAATGTCGAAGTTTAGCCATATCAGCAGTTGGACTGGTAAAGCGGACCCCAGACTCCAAAGCTGAAAAGGCTTCGGATGCGACTGGGATTTACGCTGTGATGATGATGATGACTTTCTTTGCTTCTTTCTTTCTTTCTTGTGTTAGCTATGTCAAGAACTTTGATTCTCTGCACAATTAGTATTGTTTACCTGAAGACAAGGACTGCTTGTGGTGCAGTATAGACGCTTGCTGTTCCTTCGAGAGTCCACCGTACGGTAAACGCCACGGTTCAGCCTTTGGGAGAGGACTTGCTCCGGAGCCAATGTTACGGTCTGGAAAATAAAACAAAGCAGTTAAGACTGGAGCAAAACGAAAAATAGTCGGTCTACAAAGCCCGGAGCACAGGCGAAGAGTACCCAGCCTGTCGGTGTTCTATAGGATGCATTTTGGAGAGTGTGCGCGGGAATTGCATGAGATTCCCCCATCTCCGTTCCACCATCGGACGACCCGTCGTACAGCGAATATCCACGTACGCGGTATAAAGGAGGAGGCGAAACGCTTCGTCCGGATCGTAGTAGTGTTAATAACGTAAGGGTGGAAACTCGCCGTACGACGGGTTGTCCGATGGTGGAACGGAGATGGGGGAATTAAATCATGCAATTGTAACAAAAATGCTGTCGCTACTCAGCGCTTACGGCGAATGCGGGGCGTCGCGCGGGGAAGCGGGAGAGGGGTCGCATTCCAACGAGGTGCACAGTTAACTCGCGCGAGTAGTACGACCGGAACGTAGTGGTGTCAACAACGTAAGGGTGGAAACTAGCCGTACGACGGGTCGTCCGATGATGGAACGGAGATGGGGGAATCAAATCATGCAATTGTAACAAAAATGCTGTCGCTACTCAGCGCTTACGGCGAATGCGGGGCGTCGCGCGGGGAAGCGGGAGAGGGGTCGCATTCCAACGAGGTGCACAATTAACTCGCGCGAGTAGTACGACCGGGTCGTTGTGGTGTCAACAACGTAAGGGTGGAAACTCGCCGTACGACGGGTCGTCCGATGATGGAACGGAGATGGGGGAATCAAATCATGCAATTGTAACAAAAATGCTGTCGCTACTCAGCGCTTACGGCGAATGCGGGGCGTCGCGCGGGGAAGCGGGAGAGGGGTCGCATTCCAACGAGGTGCACGATTAACTCGCGCGAGTAGTACGACCGGGTCGTTGTGGTGTCAACAACGTAAGGGTGGAAACTCGCCGTACGACGGGTCGTCCGATGTTGGAACGGAGATGGGGAATTAAATCGTGCAATATTTTTTACTTTAATATTATTTTGGAAGTCGGTTGCCTTTTTTTGTAAAAAAAAAGTTTTATTTTCCTGTAAAGCCAATACACGCATTTTTATTTGTACATTTGTGTCTTTCTAACAAATAGTTTTTATTTAACCCCTGGTTACCTTTCCACTGGTCGTTAGCCGGGGCTGCTCTCCAAGGATCTACTACTGTAGTACCTTGCGCATTGACATCATTAGGTGTAGGCGAAAACAACGCCCTCTGGTACGGATCAGTCTGTGAAATAAACAAACTATTTAGGAATGTATTCCATCGCATAAGATTGTTACAAAGAGATTATTTGTAAGTTCGTTTGACTATTCGGTACGTGTTGTACATTGACGTGTTGAGCGAATTATTTGTAACGCGGACTATTTGGCGAAATATTTGTACGAACTACAAGTAATTGTTCCGGGTCTGGCCATGACCATGTTTGTGTATGTGAATTATACAGGGTGGTGCTGACAATACGACAATAAATTAAACATCGTGTACCTCAACACATTCTCAGTCTACCCATAAAAAATCATATAAATATGTCCATTAGTTTAGTCACAGGAAATTATTTTTCATTTTTCACATTTTCTACATGATGTACATGTGGATAAGGAAGCGCTTACAGGCTAATGACCGCCGCATCATGCGGTACCAAACTATAAAAATAAACGCGAAAAAAGTAAGTTGATACAGGATCGCGCTGTCGCCGATCGGAGGTCAGTGAACCAATATTTTTAAAAGATGTTCTATTCCGTTTGCATCATTGTTTTGTCTGCAATTTTCTTTTTTTTTTTTTTTGTTTTTGATCCTAGGTTTTTTTCTGTGGTTTAGGATAGAAATACTATGAACCAGCATTGTTCGTGTTTTCATATAATGTCGTATTGTCAGCACCACTCTGTATGTTAGTAAACGCCCCCACGTAACAAGAGTACTTCTTAGTGTTGGGCAACTTTTTTTTTCAATGGATTCGCAATATGTTTCAAAATTATTCAAATTGATACTAATAATGTGTTGCTAATGTACAGTTTTCCTATGACTTGCTAGATGGCGTAGCCTTCACTTTTGGTAATAGAAGAGTGTTGCTTGCACATTTTGTATTTGTTTAAATTAATCTAAATATGGCTTATGACATTCTGTCACTGTCAGTTCTTTCTTGTAACAGACTAAATTAACGAGGGTGATCAGGGGAAAGCTAAGATGAGTGTCACGCTCATTTTTCATTGGACTTTTACATTATTTATAGTGTCGTTTACTAAATAAAAGCGCGTGATTTAAGTATGTAGTAAAAAGTGCATTCAGTAAATAATTCATAAAGAACATTGAAATATCGCAGCATAGTGACTTTGCTTCAAACCTCCCTCGTAGACGGTTCACGCGGCCGTCTTTTTTGACTGTCATGGGCAATATCCGCCATTAATGTGAAATAAAATTTTCAAAGAGTTTCTACAATTTGTTACACGTGTTATTGGCAGAATTGTGGTATCTATTCCACAGGGGCCATTAATCTAGAGTTGAATTTGACTAAATAAACCGAAAAAATCAATTTTCAAAAATACCATACGTTATGATAGCGCCATCTCTTGATGAGTTTTGAAACTAACCTATCGGAAAACTGCTCGTTGGGCTGCAAACGAATGATATATTTCGTTATAACAACAAATACTTAACAGAGAATGAAATTATGTATTCTTTTGACCGGTTTTTTAGTAATTAGTGGCAATACGAGTACAGTGATGGGCAATATCCTACTAATATTTTAATGCGTTACCGCTAAGGTCCGGCGGTACTTCACACCTGGGCAGCTTCTAATGTTGTATAAAGCACAGGTCCGTTCGTGTGTGGAGTACTGCAGCCACATTTGGGCTGGTGCTGCTAAGTGTCACCTGGCCACTTTGGATTCAGTGGAGAGGCGTGCGAAGAGGCTGATTGGTGACCCTGATTTAACTCGAGACGGTCTCCAAAGCCTAGAGTAGCCAGCCTTTCGGTGTTCTATAGGATGCATTTTGGGGAGTGTGCGAGGGAATTGCATAATTTCATTCCGCCATCTCCGTTCCACTATCGGACGACCCGTCGTACGGCAAGTTTCCACCCTTACGTTATTAACACCACTACGATCCGGACGAAGCGTTTCGCCTCCTCCTTTATACCGCGTACATCGAGGGACTGGAATAATTTGCCAGCATTTCTTGTTTCCGTCGGACTACAATTTGAATGTCTTCAAGGCTAGAGTGAATAGGCTCTTAATAAACTAGTGCGCTTTACCATCAACGATTGCGTCACTGCTTACCATCAGGCGGGATTGCGGTCAAGCGCAAGATTATTATTTAAAAAAAAACCGTGGCCCTGGCGCACAGGCAAGTGAAGAATTACGTGTGGGTTTTAGTCAGTAAAAGTCTGACACAATCCCTTCTGCCCATAGCGGGAGAAGTCATGTGATGATTCACACTAAAAAAGTTCGAACTCACACTGACACCAGGCACTTTGTGCAAATTATTTCATCACCATTGCTCTCAAAACGGTGAAGGAAAAAATTATGAAGAAACCGGCATGTCCTAGAGGCAAAAACTATTAAAAGACAAGCGACATCTAAATAGTTTTTGTTTAAGTTTCGCGACACATCTGCGGAACGTACGGCGCCGAAAGTTTGGCTAAATACGCTCGCAGTGTATTTCAAGTACTCTATGACACATCAGCCGAAATTACGCCGCGTTCGGCATAGGGCCTAACCTTCCTTCGGGCGGTTTTTTCAGCTAAAACGCATTTATTGTATTTTGCATAGCAAGCGGCACATCACGCGATGCGTTGCGCGACCGAAAGTTCGGCGGACGTAGCTGAACGTTCGGCATGTGTTGTGGATTTTCAATTCAGGTACGTCACAAAAACCGCATACCATAAAGTGTCGACACAGACAGACTGATGATGACGCCCGCCACGTAACTTTCCGTCGCGTAGCGCGCTGAACAAAACGCCGCGTTCTATGTTATTGGTTTGGTTTCCGCACTCAGTCCCTCCAGCGGACACTTGTGCGTGGACCATGGCGGCCTTTGGCGGTTATTCCAACCAGCCCACCTCCCTCCAGAAGCCCATCAGGTCTCCTAGCCTGTTGAGAACATCTGTGTAAGATCTTGGTGCTCCTATGGTTTCGTTTCTAATTTGGGTAATGCCTGTACACTCGAAGAGTACATGCGCAACTGTCTCGTCAGCCTCTATGCAGGCTCTGCACAGAGGGCTGTCTGTTATGCCTATTGTGTGGAGATGCTTATTCAGCGAGCAGTGGCTCGTGATGATCCCCGTCATCAATCGTAGGTTCCTCCTATCCAGGCGCAGCAACCTTTTGGTTAGCCTGTCATCCAGGGATGGCATGGCCTCCCTGGACTGCCTGCAGCCCGGTGACGAGGACCACCAAATCTCCGCTTGTTCGTAGGTATGCTTTTGTAGCCATCTGCGTATTTGAATAAAGGGGATAGGCACAATGGACTCCGGTCCGCTGACCAACGCGCTGGATGCCCTTCTAGCCAGCTCGTCAGCTGCGTCATTGCCCCGTGAACCGCTGTGACCCTTTATCCACTGTAGTGTCACAGTGTTGCGGTTTGGTACGGTTATCCGTTCCAATGCATCGTGGCTCTCAAGATTAGACTTGATGTGATGCATCCCTGCTTTAGGGATTGGAGGACGGAAGCACTGTCAGTGAGTATGCGGACACGCGTTTCCGCAACTCTTCTGACTTTTATGGCTAGGGCCGCCAGAGTTATGCCCACACACTCTGCTTGATAGACTGTGTTGAGCATCCCTAGCGGTCTGGATATATTTATGTTGAGGTCTTGTGAGAACACTCCAACGCCCGTTCCTTGATCGGTTTTTGATCCGTCGGTGTACACTCTCAACTCCTCCGGTCCTGAGTGGTCGCACTGCTCTTCTTCAAGTACTATCTGATAGTGCTTTTGAAAGCAACGCCGCATTTTGACCGTTTGGTTTGTCATAACAACTGAATATTTAGCCGCTGAGCTTTCGGCGCCGTACGTATCGCAGATGTGTCGCGACCTTAATAAAATTTTGTTTTCCTGGTCTTAAAAGTTAGTTTAATATAACATTGTTTTAAAATTTAATTCGATACAACTTTAACACTTTGTATTCCTGCTGTTATTATTGTGTATATTTATTATATTTGCATGCTGTGACTTCTTATAAGTGGAGAAGCACAAGGTCATATCCTGTTATTTATATTTTCAAGCATTTAAGGTGTTTTCTCTGTTAGAAGTCCAAATAAATAAATAAATAACAACCCGCACTGGGCCCGCGTGGTAGATTACAGCCCACTCCCTCTCACCGAGAGGAGGTCTGTGGCCCAGGAGTGGGGACAATATAGGCTGATTATGTATACATTATTGCTAGGATAGGTTATATCACTATCCGTTGATCTTAAGACCAGATTTTGACGTATGCTTACAGGAATCTTTGGGTTCCAAGGTCTGTCCAATGGCTTGAAGAGGACCGGCTCGACCTGAACTGACTGGAAAGAGAAAATATTGTTTGACCAGGTCTCTTAAGCAGATTCATAGGTTATCAGCAGATGGCTAAGCGATCGGCTGCTTCGCTGCATGTCATGCAGTAGGACCTCGGTAATCCGGACTCCCGCTTGTTCGGTGATCGCTGTAATCCGGCTGGTCAAAGGGATTCGCGGGGGAGGCCGGCGAGGGTAGGTGCGGGCTGTCATGCATGAACCAATGCGCCGTCCGTCAGTGTTTGTGACAATTTAGTGCGCTTGCTAACATCATGGTGCCGCCACGTAAACATACGACATTGACATTAAAAGACAAATTGCGGATTAAATAGATGTTAGATAAAGGTGAAAGCTACGGAAGTTTGGCATAGACAGCTCAACTGTAGGCGACATAAAGAAACTAAGGTTAAACATGTGTTTTATTAACATCAAAAATATGGCCTATTACAACCTCGACGCATCGATAATCCGAAAAGGGTCTTGTTTTTGCCTCCCCGGATTAACGAGGCCCTACTGTACTTATTTTCCTTTTTAAAGGTATTTAAAAATTGAGCGGCCTGTGCCCGCTCTCAGAGCGAGTGACCCCGTATCGACTTGTCTCTTAAGAGAAATATCAGGAGCCATTTTTATAAACTAACTTTCTCGGTGGTAGGCCATAACATCGGCTGCCGGCAGAAGTTACTACCCACCAGACAAAGTCTTGCCGCCAAGCGATTTGTCGTGTTCCGGCATGATGTCTGGTGAAGCCGTACGGAGGACGAGACTGAGCAGTTGTGTTGCGATGTGTCCCGGGTACGATGCTTCAAATGTTGTTGTGTCGGGAGTTTGGTCGTGGAAGGTCTCCACATCAATCTCCCTCTGGCGCAGCATCGTTGGTCGTGTTGTTGGGTTTAACATCACACCACCTCGCTCAACTGCCGTCATCCTTCCTATTCCTTAGTTTTTTAAGTGAATAGGCTTAACAAACTAGTGCGCTTTACCATCAACGATTGCATCATTGCTTACCATCAGGCGGGATTGCAGTCAAGCACTAGTTTATACCTAATAATTTAAAAAAAAATCTGTGCGGTTTGATACCAGGGCCTGTAGCCAATGTAACATCGCTTCATAGAGAAGCGAAATCGAATACCAAACCAACCAATGGCGGGAACGATTGACCACGTGATTTATCGCGTCGCGTGATCATTTGTTCCCGCGATTGGTTGGTTTGATATTCGATTTCGCTTCGCTATGAAGCGATGTTACATTGGCTACAGGCCCTGGTTTGTCAAGTTTGTTTAGGGGAGAAAAAGAGCTGTATACAACAGAAATAATATTTGTGATGATCAAAGGTCGGAATAGGTAGAGTGATTTTTGGTACTTGAATCATAAATATTCACAGAAAGAAGAACGTGGATAAGCCATTTTCCCGAAATGTAATTCCGGATCCAAGTAAATATTGTTAATGTTGGTAGTGACAGTATTACTACTCAATTCATTTAAAGGAAGGTAACAAAACTAAACTAATGGGGAAGAAAACTGACAAATCTCGCCACTAGAGGCGCTGATATCGTTTGACCCAAATAAACTGTCAAAGCCCATTGTAATTTGTACGAGTTTACGATGTTTATAAAAATTTTAAAAATATGCCGCGTTGTGTAGCAATTTCTTGCAATAATAATGGAAATCACTCTTCCCTAAAGATATTCATTTCAATTTAGAACAGAATATATCATCATCCCAGTGTTAATCCCAGTAGCATCCGAAGCCTTTTCAGCTTTGGAGTCTGGGGTTCGCTTTACCAGTCCAACTGCTGATATGGCTAAACTTCGACATTTTCCATGAAGCGACTGCCGTCTGACCTCCACAACCCGAAGGCGACATCGAAGCATTGCAGTTAGAGCAATTGTAGGACTTTTGAGGGCTCCAACAACCCGTAACGACTGCCACTAGATGTTCGTAGGGCAACCGGGACCAACGGCTTAGCGTGCTTTCCGAGGCACGACCAGACCAGTACAAATATTCATATTCATGCATACAAATACTTGCACTGTGCGGGGATCGAACCCGCGTCACCTTGCGCAGCGGCTGCGTCCGCTACCGCTACGCCACGGAGGCTGTCGTGTGTTAGAACAGAATATATGTATGTATAAATAGATTTCAGTAAAGATTATGTTGATGTCTCTATAGCTTTCTGGGGGCGGTAAATCAATATTTTTCTCTTGAATTTCTTGTTCTTGATGAACCTCGAAGTTAAAATTGCGGTCATACGATTCAAGTCTGGATAATAATTTTAGGTTAATAAGGTTGAAACTTTCAAAATATGGCAATAATAAGTACATTAATATTTACCTAAATATAACTAAAGAAACATTAAACCTAATACAAAATTAATGTAACTTAAAACACTAATAAGTCTGCATTCAGTTTAAAGTCTGGGCATTGTTATTTGCCTGGTAGGTAATTAGATCAGATTTTCGTCCTTTTACTGAAGCTCCTCTAGACTTTTAACTCCTTTTTTAACTTGAAACAGTCCATGCACAATACATTGCTCTGCTTTACCTAAAAAAAACTCGTGAAACACAAAAAAAAAAACTCAACATCAGACGTGATACGACTGACAGCTAATATGAGCTAATATGAGTCAAACGCCATCAGCGACATCTGCAAATAGCCTTGCGTTTTCTTCCCCATTTATTATTAACTTGTTGAAAAATAAAAACAATCAAATTCCGATTGAAGCATTAATACATTTGAATATTTTATTTTAGCCTCTAAAAAAGGGTATGGTCAAATCAAACGGTTTTAACGGTTATAAGTCGTGGTGGTCTAGTGGTTAAAACACCAGCCTCTCAAGTATGAGTGTGCGGGTTCTATTCCAGTTGAGGCAAGTACCAATGTAACTTTTCTAAAGTTATATGTACTATCTAAGTATATCTTGGACACCAATGACTGAAGGTGAAGGAAAACATCTTGAGGAAACCTGGACTTTATGAGTCTGAAATCGCCAACCCGCATTGAGCAAGCGTGGTGATTATGCTCAATCCTTCTCTGTATGAGAGGACACCTGTGCCCAGCAGTGGGACGATTAAAAGGGTGATGATGATAATTAATACATTTTTTTTTTAAATAATCAACCAATTCTTTCACTTTAGACCGTTCATAATTGCTATACTTTTATAACCCAATAAGATTTTAAAGTAAAATTTAATTCATTCGATATCTAATTACACAAAAAAACGCAATGAAAAACTATCCTATCAGCTGATTTACTAGAGTTCACATCAAGGGTCAATGTCATACCTACAAACAGGCACGGCGGCACGCTTGCAACGTTCAAAAGCCGAGCCAACACTTTTTTTTTAAACATTGTAATTTCTGTAATCGCTCATTAACGATATAAATTACTATCATAATTTTATTAGTGGTATGCGATCTAAGTCATGGTGGCCTAGTGGTTAAGACACCAGCCTCTCAAGTATGAGTGTGCGAGTTCGATTCCAGGTCAGGCAAGTACCAATGTAACTTTTCTAAAGTTATATGTACTTTCTAAGTATATCTTGGACACCAATGACTGAAGGTGAAGGAAAACATCTTGAGGAAACCTGGACTTTATGAGCCTGAAATCGCCAACCCGCATTGAGCAAGCGTGGTGATTATGCTCAATCCTTCTCTGTATGAGAGGACACCTGTGCCCAGCAGTGGGACGATTAAAAGGTCGATGATGATAATTTATACATTTTTTTTTTAAATAATCAACCAATTCTTTCACTTTAGACCGTTCATAATTGCTATACTTTTATAACCCAATAAGATTTTAAAGTAAAATTTAATTCATTCGATATCTAATTACACAAAAAAACGCAATGAAAAACTATCCTATCAGCTGATTTACTAGAGTTCACATCAAGGGTCAATATCATACCTACAAACAGGCACGGCGGCGCGCTTGCAACGTTCAAAAGCCGAGCCAACACTTTTTTTTAAACATTGTAATTTCTGTAATCGCTCATTAACGATATAAATTACTATCATAATTTTATTAGTGGTATGCGGTCTAACTTTTTCGCGAAGTTTGCGTTACGATGTCAGATAAATCCTGTATTTTGAGTTGAAATTACGTAAAGGTAGTGATTCTATGCCAGTTGTTATCTTTAGGGTTTAAGAATCTGTTATCTACTTGTAGGTTATAGAAGAGAGCTCGTGGATTAATTACTTTAAATAAGACGATCGCTCAGGTTAAGCGATGCTTACCACGGTCGTTTCCTGGATGGGTGACCGTCCATTACCCGTTACATCCTGGTTATCATTCGAAAATCTTTGAGAGCGATTCCGGGTAATCAGAAGTCCGTAAGCCTCACAACCGATCTTACCAATGGTTATCTTTATATATATAATTCTGCTGTACGTGTGTATGTCATTGTCTTATTATTCATGTCAACTCCTCCTAAACGGCTTGACCGATTTTAATGAATTTTTCTGTATGCGTTTGAGTGGCGACCTGGATCGTTTAGATTCACAAATCAACCCGGCAGATGGCGCTAATCGCTTGAAAAAGCATGTGATCTCGGAAACGGCCCTAACGATTTCGCTGAAAATTAATATGTGGTGGTTTTTGGGGACGAAAAATCGATCTAACTCAGTCTTATGTCTGGGGAAGCGCATATTTTCGAGTTTTCTCTTTCGCAATATTTCACGCATAATATGGGCGCTAATTTCGCGCGGCTTGACATAGCGGCTGTAGCGTAGTCGATATTGGTATGGTCTACTCGCGATGGCTGGTGTTCCTCGGTTCAAACCCGGTCAATCAAATAATTATTTAAGATTTTTTATTCAACTTAAAGAGACTGAAACAAGAGCTCTAGGGTAGAGAGAGGCATGATATGACATTACAATGCTTTCCATGGGTATATTCCTAAATCTGCTGTACGTGTGTACGTCACTGAATTCCTCCTAAAGGGCTGGTCCGATTTGAATGAAGTCTATGTATATAAATGAAAGTCGTGTTATTAGAATTAACTATTCAAAATTGTTAGGGAGGTAGATAAGAACTGGGAGAAGGACATATCACATAGGATACTTTTTATCCCGTTCCCGGTTCCTGTCGTTCCCGTGTGACGTGACATAAGACATGGTATAACAAAACGCAACTGACATGGAATAACAAAACAACTCAGTCAAAATATAAGTTAGCGGTTCATTTGCTAAAAATGGTACAAACACACTGCTGCACTACTCAGCATATTAAAAAAAGTCTTACCGGTTGAATGTTGATGCATTCATTTAAAGCAAGGAATATAATACTCTCTGCCGGTTTAATTTTTTTAATAAAAGCCCCAAAGCATACTTCAACTTCAAAATTTCTAATATTGTATTGCTGTGCCATTTACCACTTCACTACAGACTATAAAACAAAGTTACTTTCTCTTTCCCTATGTTCTTTTGTATGATTAAAACTTTAAAACTGCGAAACACATTTTGATGAGGTTTCTTTTAATAGATAGAGTAATTAAAAAGAAACTTTTATATGTATAATAACATCCATTAAATTGTGGAGAAACACTATCCCTCGCCAACATGTGGGAGTGACGAGAGGAGGCATAACTCCGTTGCCGCGAAAAATTGCAGTACAGCGGACAGAGACATGGAAAGTGTGATTGTCGCAATCCAGCACTGAGCACGCTACAAACATCAAAGTCCTCTCTTTGAGGAGTAGCTAGAGAGGCGCCACGGCGTCCTCACCTTCCGACTGACGTAGGTTCTCACCGGACACGGCTGTTTCGGGAGGTTCCTGTTCCGTATAAGGCAGGAGGAAACGCCAGGGTGACCACTGTGTGCATCGCCCTGAGGACACGGTGGAGCAAATGGTGGAGGTCTGCCCGGCTTGGGTGGAGCACAGCCGTGTCCTCGTGGTGGCGATCGGCTGCGATCTCTGGCGTCCGACCCTGTTCCGGGGTATAGTCCGGAGCAAGAGTGCATGGCAAGCTTTCACCTCCTTCTGTGAAGCAGTGATGCTGGCAAAGGAGGAGGCGGAGCGCGTGAGGGAGCGGAAATCCCACTACCCTTACGACTCAAACCGCCGCAGGGAGCGCCCTGGTCAGGAGGCAACATCGGACTCCCGACCACCGTAGACGCGGGCTTGTGGGCGGCGAGCGATAGGCAGCTAGCCTCCTGGTAAGAACCAGGCTCGGGTTGACGGCGCATTGTGTTTCACACGCGCCTCAAAGAGATGTCAGCACACCTTGACGGGGTCCACGAGGACTGGTCCACAGGGTTGCGGGTTGGTTAAAAAAGAAACCATGGCACTGGTCGTTACATAGACAAGTGAAGAAACACGGGTGGGTTTTAGTCAATGAAAGTCTGACACGCTCTTCCGCTCCGCCCAGAGCGGAAGAGGTCATTTGATGATTTCCTATCCAAAACAAAGAAAAAAAAAGAACTGAAGAAGAGCAAGAAATTGCACTTGACGAGCGTAGCCTTAGTATGGCTCGACTTCGTGCTTCTCACTCACCAGAGCAAAGGGAGGCAGCCCGTGAAACGGCTCGGTTGGCAATGCGAAATCGTCGAGCAAACCTCAGAGATCAAGCGCTAGATAATTTACGAAGCACAAGAAGAAATTCATCAAATACTGATTTGAATCGGGCAGCGTTTCAATACGCATATAATATAGCGCAATGGCGTTCGCATTGGGCCAATGGATGTTGTTTGCAAGTATTGTAGCACACTTAAGTTTTCCGGAGAACCGCCAGGATTGTGCTCCCAAATAAAGAATCATTGAATAATAATATTTATTTATTTAAAATTATCCTAATTTAAAAATAGTGTTGCCCAAATGCAAGAACAAGACGAGACTTAGCCAGTCTTGGTCTTGGTCTTGCGCCAATACACCTGGTCTTGGTCTTGGTCTTGCGCTCCCAGTCTTGGTCTTGGTCTTGGTCTTGGTCTTGCAGCAAGAGTCTTGCAAGTCTTGCAATTACCTATTAGTCTATTACTATTTATTAAAGTTTACTTTAAATCTTAGAAAAACGTATTAGAATTGGAACATTGTGAGCTTGAATTAACATAGCCATAGTAAAGGTCAAGCAGATTAATAAATAACTGAAGATTTGATAAGACATTCGAAAAATCAACTGACCTATATGTCGTTTTCCATGGAAGTAACTGTTTCTTAATAAACATTTATGATTTATAAGCTTACATTTGCTAAAACATGTAAAAAAACAAATTAATTACAATAACTTGACTGTATTTTAAAGAACAATACTTATCTGTCTAGAAAGAGATTGAACCCTCAACTTATAAGAAATTTAATAAAAGAGTTTTACGATTTATCATTTATATAAATAAAAAATAAAATACAACACAAATCAACAGCTTTATCATTAGGTTATACTTTATATCAATTTTTTTGACCAACAATTAATACAAAGTAACCATCTGGCTGACTCATCACTTAACCTATTTCTATGTTTTCTAATTACTAATGATGCTTTAGAAAATAACCTCTCAGCAGGTACTGAAGTTGCAGGTATTGAAAAAAATCACGGGCCTTTTCGATAAAATCGGATACTCTGTCTCATGCGTCCTCCACCAATCTAAAATGTCTTCCGAGCTGGCAGTTCTTGGTTTTCTCAGGTACTCCTCCAACTCGTCTATCACTAAGCCTTGAAGACAAGATCCAGATGACGTCGAGGGACATTCATAGAGTTTATCAAAGTCTATTACGTCTTCATCTTCATCACATACTTTATTTTCTTTTTCTGGTAATTCCAGAGATTTGTTCAGTGAGTGTAGACTTTTATATTCTTCATAAAGTTCATTGAACTTGCGCAGACTTTCTGTTTTAAGTTGCTTCCCCCACATTGTCAGGTCAAAAGTCTGAGCCTTATGCCTTGGGTCTAAAATTAAAGAAGTACAATAAATCCAGTTGCTCTTCTTGTAATGTTTAAGCATTTTGTCTCGAGCTGCTTGGAAAGCTAGAATGAGCCTTTCATCCACTTCAGATCGATTAGGTTTCTCATCTAACTGTTTTACCATGGATTCAATTTTATCTAGCAAGAGATTGAATGATACAATGACTAGCGGTAATGTAATATTATAATATATACTTACTAGAATGAATTAATATGACATCTACTACCTACCCTTACCATTTTATCCTAATCATAATACTACTTGGGTGATCAGTATAATGTATTCATTTTCATTCTAAGCACTCTGAAACTTATTTATTCTTTGGAACACCTGTAGGTACTCTTAAAATTCGAAATTATTTTGCATGAGTACCTACGCCCTATGGCGGCAATCAAATAGTGTCAAATGTTATGATTTCGGCGTGGCGGCAACGATTGTTTTAGATTTCAAAAGAAGCCGCCGGCGTGTATCATAACCATGTACTTCCGAAAAGCGGCAAATTTCTTTGAGAAGTACAAAACCTTTGATGCCGCATTATCAAAGTGCCGATGGTTAAAACATAACTATGCATGCACTCAGTTTGATTTTAATAGATATTTTTTTATTCGCTATGTTTATGGTATTAGTCGTAATGCGCATAGGTCCAGTTTTTCATATTCTTTGATACAGTTTTTTGCGTCTCATAGAATTCCTAAGCGTACCTACCTATACACCGAACTGTTACACCTAACTACTCAGTGAAATAGCGCTAACGCTAAGTCCTAGCTGCAAGACGCAAGAGTCTTGCAGGCTATGTCTTGTTCTTGCTGAAGTCTTGCACGGTCAGTCTTGGTCTTGGTCTTGCTAAAAAAAAGCGGTCTTGTTCTTGGTCTTGGTCTTGCAAAAACGCAAGAACAAGACCAAGACTGCAAGACCAAGACTGAATTTGGGCAACACTATTTAAAAAGTAGTCATGTGATATCGCCTTTAAGGCGGAACGAAGTTCGCCGGGTCAGCTAGTACATTATATAAATATTTGGCCCAGCCATAATCTAATTATGAATCACTAATTACTCAAGACGAATAATTCGATGCACTCGACTGACCGCAAACTATGTGGTTACAGTTCATCAAGTATTTGGTGAACAACGCAACGCTTGTTAGTGCTCCAATTAAGGGTGAAGCAACCGTTGCTTAGGTTCGAAGATTGATGGGTAACCGATATTTCTATGAAGGTTGTCCGAAGTAGTCTAATTGTGCTTGAATTCCTGAATATTGCGTCAGTGTAAGATTATGTATGACTTTTTTGTCGATGGAAAATCATCAAATGACCTCTTCCGCTTTGGGTGGAGCGGAAGGGCGTGTCAGACATTTACTCATCATCATGTCAGCGTTAATCCCAGTTGCATCCGAAGCTGTTTCAGATTTGGAGTCATAATCATAATCATTTATTTGCATAAAACATGGTATATAAAGATGGTATGGTTACATTACAAAGATCATACATGTTTTGCTTATATTTATAGCATGCAAAATTTATAATATTCTAGATTGGTTTATATTCTAAGTATTCCTTAATACTATAAAAATTAATGTCATTTAGCCATTGATGCAAATGAATTTTAAACAATCTCCTATTGAGTAATTTAATCTCACGCGGCAGTTTATTATAGATTCGGACGGTCATAGCTATGCAGCTTTTGCTATACTTAGCTGATCGTGGGATTTCGTCTAAAACAAGTCTAAATTGGTCACGGCGATTTCTATTGCTTACATCTGCCGCAGTTTTAAAAAGGCTTTCATGTTTCCGGACAAACATACATATTTCATATAAATATATAGTCTGGGGTCCGCTTTACCAGTCTAACTGCTGATTTTGGCTAAACTTCGATATTTTCCGTGAAGCGACTGCCGTCTGACCTCCACAACCCGAAGGCGATATCGAAGCATTGCAGCTAGACCAATTGTTGGACTTTTGAGGACTCCAACAACCTGTAACGACTGCCATTAGATGTTCGTTTGGCAACCGGGACCAACGGCTTAACGTGCTTTCCGAGGCACGACCAGACCAGTGCAAATATTCATGGCGTGTCAGACTTTTACTGACTAAACCCACCCGTGTTGCCCCACACTTGCCTGTAGGCCAGGGCCACGGTTTCTCTTTCGAATAACCTCTGGAAGACATCGACCTTCGTGGATCCCGTCACTATGTGCTGACATCTCTTTGAGGCGGGCGTAAAAAAACAACGCACCGTCGACCCGGGCCTGGTCCTTACAGGACGGCGAGTTGCCCAATGCTCGCCGCCCGCAAGCCCGCGTCTACGGTGGCCGGGAGTTTAATATTGTCTCCCGACCAGGGCGTCTCCTGTGGCGGCTAGAGGCGTCAGGGCGCTGGGATTCCCGCTCCCTCACGCGCTCCGCCTCCTTCTTTACCAGCATCACTGCTTCGCAGAAGGAGGTGCCATGCACTCTCAGATTATTTATGCCTGGTGACTTTTATTTAGGTAGTAAGTTTTTATTTACGTTAGGTTTTATTTATTTTGGTGGTGTCCTTCTGCGAGGACGTGATGTCGCAGAAGGAAGCTGCGGAACGGAAGAGGGAGATGTCACTCTCATTTCCGGCCCCCATGAATGGGTCCAGGGGCGAGGGACATGGGGAAGTCCCCGTCCCCTATTATACTCCACCCGAGGTGGAGGCGCGCGAGAGTGTCGGCGCGCACCCCTGAAGCGATGCACGGGGTAGTTTGACACCTCACTACCCCGTGCAGGAGACGAGTCCCGGACAGACCGAGCCAGCACGA
This sequence comes from Sesamia nonagrioides, assembly GCA_017933935.1. Taxonomy (NCBI): domain Eukaryota; kingdom Metazoa; phylum Arthropoda; class Insecta; order Lepidoptera; family Noctuidae; genus Sesamia; species Sesamia nonagrioides. The sequence continues at coordinate 157,393 of JADWQK010001678.1, forward strand.
GAGTGTGGGGGCCACGGCCGAATCATGGGCTCCCGCGGCCCCACGCGCGCATGAGCATTTTCCGACCCGAAACAAAAAATAAAGTTTTATTTATTTAGGTTAGCGGACCACGGGCTCCAACGCGAGAGCCGCGGATGCAACCGGGACAAACGTTGAGATGAAGATGATGAGTAAGTTTTTATTTAATTTTTTTGTTTATTTTTTCTTGGTTTTATTAGTATACTAGCTTTCCGCCCGCGGCTTCCCCCGCGTGGAGTTCGGTTATATCGCGCATTTTAGATTTCCCTCGGGAATATCAATTTTTTCCGGGATAAAAGGTAGCCTATGTTCTTTCTCAGGGTCTAAAGATTGTCTGGATCAAATTTCATCAAAATCGGTTGAGAGGTTTAAACGGGAAAGCGTAACAGACAGACAGAGTTACTTTCGCATTTATAATATTAGTATGGATAATTTAAATTAAATTTTTCGGGAGTTCGTACATGTTTTGCGAGATTTCCAAGGGGGAGGCAGTTGCCTCTGCTGGGACGTTTTGGGGGATTGTTCTTTGTGATAATAACGTTCGAAAAGTGCTGATTCTCAGCCTAATTTGAATAAATGACTTTTGGTTTGATTTAATAGTGAATATTTCATACCAAAAGTGACAGCCTCCGTGGCGTAGCGGTAGCGCACAGAGATTTCGGTAGTGTATGTATGCATACCCTACCCATAATCTCTGTGCACGCCCCTGCTGGCAGAGTGTGCCCGCTTGGGAAGAGTCATTCCGTGCCCTCATCTCAGAAGTAAGTAGTGACCTGTCGCTGCCGGCCGAAATCGAGTCGATAGTCGGCAGCAAAGAATCCTGAGATGCGGTGCTTTCGGTCAGTCGTCTCGCAGAAGGAGCCTCCGTGGCGTAGCGCTAGCGGACGCGGCCGCTGCACAAGGTGGCGCGGGTTCGATCCCCGCACAGTGCAAGTATTTGTATGCATGAATATGAATACTAGCACTGGTCTGGTCGTGCCTAACGCCTAAAGCACGTTAAGCCGTTGGTCCCGGTTGCCATACGAATATCTAGTGGCAGTCGTTACGGGTTGTTGGAGCCCTCAAAAATCCAACAATTGGTCTAACTGCAATGCTTCGATGTCGCCTTCGGGTTGTGGAGGTCAGACGGCAGTCGCTTCACGGAAAATGTCGAAGTTTAGCCATATCAGCAGTTGGACTGGTAAAGAGGACCCCAGACTCCAAAGCTGAAAAGGCTTCGGATGCGACTGGGATTAACGCTGAGATGATGATGATGATTTCATACCAAAAGTCTTGTATGTACCTATAATATTACCTGTAAGTATAATACACACAAATAACTACGTGTTTTGCGAATTTGATCCTTATTGGCTGCTTACAAGTACACTCACACCACACTATTAATGTGATTTAAGACACTCATTTCTCAAAAACTGAATGCAATTATTCACTTACAATGAGAAACATTGGTTACAAACATAAATGTTCCTTGAAACGGAGAATTGAGATGAAGAATCAGAATGGCATATTTAAAGTTAGGCAAGTACATTCAGTCCTTCTCTGTATGAGACGAGACCTGTGCCCAGCAGTGGGACGATAAAAAGGTTGATGATGATGAGGATACAGTATTGTTAGTTATTGACTTATTGATATGTTAGTAAAATAAGGTAAGGTAAGTTATGCTAAAAGAGATTGAAAAGTTTAGAGTCGAAATTTTAGAATTTTTTTTTTATGATATTCATCATCATTTCAGCGTTAATCCCAGTCGCATCCGTAGCTTTTCAGCTTTGGAGTCTAGGGTCCGCTTTACCAGTCTGATTTTGGCTAAACTTCGATATTTTAGGTGAAGCGACTGCCGTCTGACCTACACAACCCGAAGGCGATATCTAAGCATTGCAGTTAAACCAATTGTTAGACTTTTGAGGGCTCCAACAACCCGTAACGACTGCCATTAGATGTTCGTATGTCAACCGGGAACAACGACTTAACGTGCTTTCCGATTTTTTTAATGATATTAACCTGTTAAAAATAAACGAGATTGTGAGTCCATATTGCGTATCGAAACACCGTTTCTATTATATGATTTTGAGGGATACATACTAATCCATTGCTCCATATGTTGGAAAAATATATCAGCTCAACAACGTAAATAACGCAATGAATGTAGTTGAACTGTCAAAATGAAACCCATTGCTACGGATAGTGCACAGATAATATATGTACATATTGCACGGTTCCGTACAGGCATTATTTGTTTATATCGCGACCTACTTTGCGATTCGTATTATTTACGTAAATATTAATACTTAGTTGACCCATGCTGCCGTAGCGCTATAACCGCGGATTAGCATCCAAACTACTTTCGTGTACTTTTACGAATAAACTTAATTATTGTGAAGTCTGTGGTTTTCGTCAACTCATCTTCAACTATCTCTGAACCATACACATATTATTATACAAAACAGGCGTCCTTCACCGTCAGAAGTGGAGAAACAAAGTTAGATAGATAGACATTGATATAATATTAAACAGATATGATATGCTCTAACAAATTAACCAAAATAAATGTGCCGATCGGAGCAGCAGCACACACGTGATTTTTTTTTATTCTGCGTACATTTCACACGTTGGTACAGTGTGAGTGAGATGGGGCGAATCTAAAGCATAGAGAAGGAAAAGATGGCTAGTGTTTGTCGTTTGCGCTGTTAGTGTTTGTCGTTTGTTTTTACGAGTGTATCGAGAGACTATCGAGAGTGACTAAGCCAAGACATTAGAATTATAATGTTTTGTACGCTTCATTTTCAGTGTGCTAGTGACTTATCTTCCTTAGTTTAATATTAAATCAATGTAGATAGATAACACATTTATTTGATGCAACAACAAAAGACACAATACAGGTAATACAGGAAAAAAAATACATCAAGATAAACAAATAGTACAAAAAAAAAATAAAGAAAAAATAAAAACAAATTCACCCATAGACACCACAGACATTTGAAACGGTTTCGAACACAACTTTGCGGCGGGGGTTTTTGGCGGGAAGCTAAGATGAGTGCCACGCTCATTTTTCATTGGACTTTTAAATTATTTATAGTGTCGTTTACTAAATAAAAACGCGTGATTTGTGTAGTAAAAAGAGCATTCAGTGATAATTCATAAATAACAGTGAAATATTGTAGCATAGTGGCCACATCATGGCTTTGTACCAAATCTTCCTCCTAGTGATCGGTTCGCGCGGCCGTCTTTTTCGATATGAATAATTCATTACGTGACATTGGATAAATGCACAACCCGTGCGAAGCCATAAGAGAAAGAAAAAAGAACTTTTTCGAAGATTTTTATTTTACTTGAAGTTGGCACAAAGTCATAACTAGTGACACACTACAAATAAAAAAAAACTTTGCGGCGTATGTCTCATGGTTGTACCAAATAGGAGTCCAGCTCAGCATGTGCCAGGTACTGGTAGGGACGCGCAGCTGTCTGTTCAATAGAAATAAAAAAGAAAACTCACTTGTCTAAATGTTTGTGGAGCGTAGTATCCAATGTTTTGTCCGCGGATAGCGGCTGCCAGGAGGACACAGCAAAAACTTATTGACTGTAACAAAATAACACAACTATAATTAGGGGAACACTAGTTTTAAAAAGGAGTGTGTCATCATAGAAAATATATTATAAAGGGTGTATCTGACATCAACGCACAAACGAGTACCATGGATCCAGTACATGATTCTGAACCCCCCAGTGGTGGAATTTACGTCGGCTTTTTCATAAATAAAAAAAATATATATGTAGTTTTTTTCACTTTAGACCGTTAATAATTGCTATACTTTAATATCCCAACTAGCGGCCGCCAGCTACTTCGTTCGCGTGGTTTAGTTATGCTCCGCTCCTATTGGTCGCAGCGTGATGTTATATAGCCTAAAGCCTTCCTGGATTAATGGGCTATCCAACGCAAAAAGAATTTTTCAAATCGGACCAGTAGTTCCCGAGATTAGCGCGCACAAACAAACAAACTCTTCAGCTTTATACATATATTAGTATAGATTAGTATAGATAAGATTTTACAGTAAAAAATAATTAATTCGCTAATTACACAAAAAAAAAGCGCAATAAAAACATAACTCTAAAAACCATCTTATCAGGTGATTTAATAGAGTTCACATCAGGGATCAACGTTATATCTACAAACCCGCACGGCGGCACGCTTGCAACGTTCAAAGGTCGAGCCGACACTTTTTTTTAAGCACTGTGATTTCTGTAACCGCTCATTAACGACATAAATGACTATCATAATTTTATTAGTGGCATGCGGTCTAGCCTTTTCGCGAAGTTTGCGTTACGATGTCAGATACATCCTGTACAACGTTATTTTTACTGTATTCGTAACCTGAATATAGCTTGTTCAGAATTAGCAACTGAATCGATTCCAACCATTTTTAACCCTGTTATATTTTTTCCCAAATACCTACATTTAGAAAGCGCAGTGTGGTTACCTGCTGCACAACACAGTTCACGGTACATCATAGCGGTTATTAGGCGGGTGTGCACAGCGGGGCGGGTGATGGAAAATGTTATCACTACTTAGTTAAAATATAAACAGAAATTATTAATGAGTGTAAGGCGACCCCGTGCTGCTGCAGGCGTGGCCGAGCGGCGCGTTGACCATACTTTTGTTGGAACAACCAAGTAACATAACAAGCTCATGACTGTGTGGTTTTTCGTGATATCTTTTTGAAATTTTGTACATAGGTTCTTTACTTAAAAATACTGGACACGTGTTTCAAACAAAAAACGATGTTGTGTATTGTACTTTTATTGCAAAGTGTACGCAGAAAACAAACTTTTTCTACGACCATTTGGTAATTTCTTTAATACATAACCTTAAGCCATATCTCAATAGTACTCATTCCTGCCAAGTCGTGTTACAATGACCATTTCCACACGGGTAAACCGCACTACAATGAAACTGCCAATGCCAAAAAGCGCGCGTATTTGCGTCGCGACTAAACATCGCATGTTATTAGGCTGTATGCCTTTGCCTTTCATTTGTGAGATTATAACAACAAAACAAGTAACAATATATCGCGCGCCGCGCTATTTTCCGCGCCACTGTTACCTTTTATCTGCATTTATATAAATAAAATTGTTTTGAAAATGAGTGATATCAGTGATAATAGCGAAATGGAAAACAAAACAAAAACTGATATTTAACAAAAAACCATTTTAACTTTTACATATACTACACAAAACTACTCACCCTCATTTTTGAAACACCAAAGTCGGCCTTTCCGTTTGACAGACTGACGGAAAATGCGTTACACTTATGAAACTTGCTCATACATATACACTTGTGCAGCAAGGGACCCAATAGACCGCGACCTAACGAGTTGATGGATGGCCGAAGATCGCAGCGAAATTTTAGTACACAGGAAAATTGCAGAAGGCTAATTATTTAATTAGTTTAGTTTAGTTTTATAATTATAAACCAGTGCTTGGCCGCTACTATGTACGCAACGTACGGCGCCGAAAGCTCAGCTGCTGAAATGTTGTCAGTCGCAATATTCAGTTATTCACAAACCAAACGGTTAAAAGGCGGCGTCTTGTTCAGCGCGCTATGCGACGGAAAGTTACGTAGCGTCATCGTCAGTCTGTCTGTGTCGAAACTTTATGGTGTGCGGTTTTTGTGACGTATCTGAATTGCCCAGAAAAATGGATTTAATTAGAATATTAGGTATTATAGAGGGCTTAGAAGACGTTGCCGCTCTTCGCTACCGCCACGCGCGCGATGCACAACGCGCGTTGCTTACTATGCAAAAGATATTCAATGCGTTTTAGCTGAAAAAACCGCCCGAAGGAATGTTAGGCCCTACGCCGAACACGGCGTAATTTCGGCTGATGTATCATAGAGTACTTGAAATACACTGCGAGCGCCTTTAACCGAACTTTCGGCGCGGTACGTTCCACAAATGTGTCGCGACACTAATAGTAAGCAGTGATGCAATCGTTGATGGTAAAGCGCACTATTTTATTAACGGGTCGTAGGCCATATTATCTGGCCATAATATAGGCAGCTGGCAGAATTTACCACCCACCAGACAAAGTCTTCCGCCAAGCGATTCGTCGTGTTCCGGCATGACGTCTGGTGATGCCGTACGGAGGACGGGTTTGAGCAGTTGTGTTGCGATGTGTGCCGGGTACGATACGTCAAATGTGGTTGTGTCGGAAGTTTGGTCGTGGAGGGTCTCCATATCAATCTCCCTCTGGCGCCACATCGTTGGTCGTGTTGTTGGGTTTAACATTGCATCACCTCGCTCAACTACCGCCTTCCTTCCTATTCACTCAGTTTTTTTTTAATGAATAGGCTCTTAATAAACTATAGCGCGTACCATCAACGATTGCATCGCTGCTTACCATCAGGCAGGATTAGCATTAAGCACTAGTTTATAATAGTTTAGAATCGATCGACTGTGTCCAGTGCCTTTATTAAAGTGTTCTTATTAACTTAAACTTCTTGTACTCATTTTTCTAATAACATGTTATATTTTCTTCGCCCAAAATCATGGTCGTGTATTAAGTACCTACCTAATTACTTTTTTATACATAGTTTATAAACTAGCACTTGACCGCAATCCCACCTGATGGTAAGCAGTGATGCGATCGTTGATGGTAAAGCGCGCTAGTTTATTAAGAGCCTATTCACTCTAGTCTTGAAGACACTTATATTGTTGTCCGACAGAAACACCGCCGCCAAATTGTTCCAGTCCCTCTATGTATGTGGTATAAAAGATTAGGCCTAAAAACGTAAGGCCGTACGACGGGTCGTCCGCTGGTGGAACGGAAATGGGGGAATTAAATCATGCAATTCCCTCGCACACTCTCCAAAACGCATCTTATAGAACACCGAGAGTCCCTAGTCGTGGTGGCCTAGTGATTAAAACACTAGCCTCTCGTGTATCAGTGTGCGGGTTCGATTCCAGGTCAGGCAACTACCAATGTAACTTTTGTAAGTTATATGTACTTTCTAAGTATATTTTGGACACTATTGACTGATTACAAAGTGAAGGAAAATAACTTGAGGAAATCTGGACTTTAAGTCTGAAATCGCCAACCCGCATTGAGCAAGCGTGCTGATTACGCTCAATCCCTCTGTGTATGAGAGGAGACCTGTGCCCAACAGTGGGACGATAAAAAGGTTGATGATGATGACCTCACACTTGGAATTTCTCCTGTATCGTGGGCGCGTTTACAAATACAATATGTAAAGAAAACCCTGTCCGACCCGTGAAGGTATTGTTAGGTATCGATAACTGATTCTACTAATGCCTACAAAGCCGGGCAAACTTAAAAAAAAATACTCTAAAAAAATAAATATTATTTCGCAAAAGGCGGTAACTTAATACATGTGCGGTAGGCAACATACTCGCGGGCAAAGAGGGGCAGGGCACGCGGCACGTGGTCGTATCGCAATAACACAGTCGAAAATGGTGTTGTCACTTTCTGTGCCCAGCAGTGGGGCGGTAAAAGTTTAATGATGATGAACACCGACAGACTAGCTACTTAATTAATCGTGTATACGGTAGGCCTAGTATGAGATTTAATTACGAAACTCGATCGTCGATATCGAGCGCGATTGACTCATTGATTGGCCCGCTTGAAGGTTATAAGAACTCTCAACCAATGAGAGCGCCAAACGCGGTCGATATCGAGTCTCGTAATGAAAACTCATACTAGGCATACAGCAGAGTACTCGAATAACACATTATCAGGCACTAGCGACCGCCAGCGACTTCGTTCGCGTGGAATTAGTTATGCTTAGCTCCTATTGGTCGCAGCGTGATGTTATGTAGTCTAAAGCCTTCCTGGACTAATGGGCTATCCAACGCAACAAGAATTTTTCAAATCGGACCAGTAGTACCTGAGATTAGCGCGCACAAACAAACAAACAAACTCTTCAGCTTTGTATATTATTAGTAAAATTAGTAAATTAGTAATTAGTATTAGTATTAGTATAGAGTATAGATTGGGTTTCATTTTGACTGTTGAACAACATCCATTGCTTTGTGTGCGTTGTTGAGCAGTCATATTTTTCAAACTTAAGGAGCAAGGTATTAGCAAAATGTAGTTTAGAAAACTAAAAAAACATGCTTATAAAAATATCAAACTAAAAAGTTAAAAATATTTTTTTAAAAAGGGTGAGGCGCTTTGTGCCATAATTTTTGTATATTAAGCGCCCCACGCTTTTTTAAAAATTATTTTTAACTTTTTAGTTAGATATTTTTTAAAAGCATGTTTTTTTAGTTTTTTAAAATACATTTATTTTCAACTTTTTAGTTCGATATTTTTTTAAAAAACAACGAACGAACGAACATATTGAAAACGGTGGTATATTTTACAGTAATGAGCCGCTCACTCGTAGTCCAAAGAGTTAGAGAGTCAGAGGTCAAAAGAAATCCAATACGTACCCAATACGTTGATCAACTGTGTCAAGTAAAATGTAAAACCGCACTAATGCGAAAAAGTTTTTTTGGTGTTGCCCCACGCATATATAATAGGGTTCCAAATGCTATAAAAAAAATTGACAATAGTAAAATTTAAAAAAGCGGTAAATGAAATTTTAATTATGAAGACTTACTATACAATTGACGATTTTCTTAATGATGATTCACTTGTTTGATTGACGTACTGTTTACACTTTCTGACATAGTTATTGTGACCCTGTTTTTGAGTTATTTTTTAATATATTTGTGCCTAGAATTATTAAAATTCTTACTAATGTGATGTAATGTTTGACATCTTTTTAATACAAATATATATAATTTTCCTTGTAATTCCAAAGTTCCGTAGCTTACATTTTGAATTATGAACATTTGCATGTCCATGTGACGGTAAAATATTTTTTTTTTTTTACATATTATAAACTAGCGCTTGACCGCAATCCTGCCTGATGGTAAGCAGTGACGCAATCGTTGATGGTAAAGCGCACTAGTTTATTAAAAGCCTATTCACTCTAGCCTTGAAGACACTCAAATTGTAGTCCGACGGAAACACCGCCGCTGGCAAAGTGTTCCAGTCCCTCGATGTACGCGGTATAAAGGAGGAGGCGAAACGCTTCGTCCGGATCGTAGTGGTGTTAACAACGTAAGGGTGGAAACCAGCCGTACGACGGGTCGTCTGCTGGTGGAACGGAGATGGGGGAATTTAATCATGCAATTCCCTCGCACACTCCCCGAAATGCATCCTATAGAACACCGAAAGGCTGGCTACTCTACGCCTGTGCTCTAGGCTTTGGAGACCAACTCGAGTTAGATCAGGGTCACCAATCAGCCTCTCTGCACGTCTCTCCACTGAATCCAAAGTGGCCAGGTGACACTTGGCAGCACCAGCCCAAATGTGGCTGCAGTACTCCACACATGAACGGACCTGTGCTTTGTATAACATTAGAAGCTGCCCAGGTGTGAAGTACTGCCGGACCTTTGCGATAACGCCAAGTTTCCTGGCAGCCACCTTGGCCTTGGACTCAATGAACCGCCCGCCGGTGCGGGAGAGGTAAAAAATCACCTATGTGCTATACCCATGTTTGCAAAGAAATAAATACTTTACTTACTTACTTTACTTAGAGACGGACAAACAAACAAACAAACCTACAAGTGAAGCTAATTTAAAGCATGTAATATACTCCAAAATTACTGAAAATGATAGTAGTAGTATTACGTTAAAGACTTTTGTCTTTAGGCACTGAGCGTGACCCTGGCGCACAAGCAAGTGAAGGAACACGGGTGGGCTTTAGTCAGTAAAAGTCTGACACGCCCTTCCGCTCCACCCAGAGCGGGAGAGGTCATACTTAGAGCACAGGCGTAGAGTAGCCAGCCTTTCGGTGTTCGGATGCATTTCGGGGGTGTGCGAGGGAATTGCATGATTTAATTCCCCCATCTCCGTTCCACCAGCGGACGACCCGTCGTACGGCTGGTTTCCACCCTTACATTGTTAACACCACTACGAACCGGACGAAGCGTTTCGCCTCCTCCTTTATACCGCGTACATCGAGGGACTGGAACAATTTGCCAGCGGCGGTGTTTCCGTCGGACTACAATTTGAGTATCTTCAAGGCTAGAGTGAATAGGCTCTTAATAAACTAGTGCGCTTTACCATCAACGATTGCGTCACTGCTTACCATCAGGCAGGATTGCGGTCAAGCGCTGGTTTATAATATGTAAAAAAAAAAAAATACTTTGATGATACCCCTCAAACAAAAAAAAACATTTTTAGGGCGAGTAGACACTACGGAGCTTCCCGAACGTTGCCCAGCTGAGTCTGATTCGTCGAAACACCTCGTCCTTGAAGCCGGAACTATCAATCTGGATCAGCTGTCCTTTGAAGTGACAGTGAGAGTGTCATACAACACGTAGAGCTGATGACCGATGGGGCAGAAAGGCTCTTGAATGGTCACCACGTACCGGCAAACACAGTGACATACACCCACCGACTAGGGGGTCGGATGACCTGACGACAATCGCATGGAAGCGCTTGATGCAGGCCATGTCCAACCTGTCTTTTTGGAAATCCTTGGCCTATGTCCAGCAGTAGACTTCCTGTGGCTGACATGATGAGTATGTTAAGCAATAAAGGTGCTGGTTAGTTAATCTTTATCTCTAAAGCATTAAGGCCCAAGGTTGCTAGGGAATATTTGACAGCAGCTTTATTTATTTTTTTATAAATTTATAAACTAGCGCTTGACCGCAAGCCCGCCTGAGCAGTGACGCAATCGTTGATGGTAAAGCTACAAGCGCACTAGTTTATTAAGAGTCTATTCAGTCTAGCCCTGAAGACACTCAAATTGTAGTCCGACGAAAACACCGCCGCTGACAAATTGTTCCAGACCCTCGCGGTATAAAGGAGGAGGCGAAACGCGTCGTCCGGATCGTAGTGGTGTTAACAACGTAAGGGTGGAAACCAGCCGTACGACGGGTCGTCCGATGGTGGAATTGAATTAAAGTCAGAAGTTTTATAAGTAAGAAATTGATTTTTTTCAAATGTAATTTAATTTGATATTTCAAAATTTAAAAGTCATTTATTCAAATTAGGCTGAGAATCAGCATTTTTGTCGTCAATTTTTTTTTTAATAGTTATTAACTAGTGCTTGACTGCAATCCCACCTGATGGTAAGCAGTGATGCAATCGTTGATGATAAAGCGCACTAGCTTATTAAGCCTATTCACTCAAAAAAACTGAGTGAATAGGAAGGAAGACGGCAGTTGAGCGAGGTGATGCAATGTTTAACCCAACAACACGACCAACGATGCTGCGCCAGAGGATGATCTGGAGACCCTCCACGACCAAACTCCCGACACAACAACATTAGGCACATCGTAACCGGCACACATCGCAACACAACTGCTCAGACCCGTCCTCCGTACGGCTTCACCAGACATCATGCCGGAACACGACGAATCGCTTGGCGGCAAGATTTTCTCTGGTGGGTGGTAACTTATGCCGGCGGCTGATGTTGTTGCCTACCACCGAGAAACCAAAATATTACATAAAAGTCTCCAAAACGCCCGCCCTTCGCCAATTCCTAGTGCTTTCGCTGGTAAGAAGAAGTGACGGAAGAAACTCCCCAGCAGTACAGCTGTCTGTTCATTAAAAGAAACACATGACTGTACAACATGTAAATTAATTAACGCACTTCCTGAAACTAGTTTGTTCAGAATCGTTTACTCTCCTTCTTCAGCCTATAGATGTCCACGGCTGGACAAAGGCCTCCCCCAAGGCTTTCCACGCCGATCGGTCTTGTGCTGCCCGCATCCATCGACTTCCCGCGACCTTCACCAGGTCATCGGTCCACCTTGTTGGGGGTCTACCTACGCTACTTCTTCCAGTACGTAGCCGCCACTCCAGAACCTTACTGCCCCATCGGCCATCGGTTCTACGAGCAATGTGCCCTGCCCACTGCCACTTAAGTTTAGCGAATCGCAGAGCTATGTCGGTGACTTTGGTTCTTCTGCGGATCTCCTCATTTCTGATTCGATCACGCAGAGAAACTCCGAGCATAGCTCTTTCCATTGCCCTTTGTGTGACTCTGAGCCTTCGTATGAGGCCCATTATGAGCGACAATCGAATCGTTTACTCAATCGGTTTATATCACCTTTTTCATGGGTAATTTTTTATCGCAAAAATAATTATACTACAGAAATTATTGTCATATTAACCCTGTTGTTTGTACAGATTTTTAAAAACGCAGTTTTACTTGTCATCATCGTCAACGTTTTTATCGTCCCACTGCTAGGCACAGGTCTCCTCTAATACAGAGAAGGATTGAGCGTAATCACCACGCTTGCTCAATGCGGGTTGGCGATTTCAGACTTAAAGTTCAGGTTTCCTCAAGATGTTTTCCTTCACCTTCAGTCATTGGTGTCCAAGATATACTTAGAAAGTACGTATAACTTTAGAAAAGTTACATTGGTACTTGCCTGACCTGGAATCGAACCCGCGCACTCATACTTGAGAGGCTGGTGTTTTAACCACCACGCCACCACGACTGCAGTGGGAATAATGTCGGCTGATTAAAGGATTTTCTTGAAGGTTGGTGGAAAGTTTTACTTGTATTCATACAAATTTAATCATTCAGTGCATACTAATATTATAAATGCGAAAGTATCTCTGTCTGTCTGTCTATCCGGCTTTAATTAAAGGCGAGACAGCCATTGATTGAAAGCCGGATAGACAGACAGACAGAGATACTTTCGCATTTATAATATTAGTATGCACTGAATGATTAAATTTGTATGAATACAAGTAAAACTTTCCACCAACCTTCAAGAAAATCCTTTAATCAGCCGACATTATTCCCACTGCAGTCGTGGTGGCGTGGTGGTTAAAACACCAGCCTCTCAAGTATGAGTGCGCGGGTTCGATTCCAGGTCAGGCAAGTACCAATGTAACTTTTCTAAAGTTATACGTACTTTCTAAGTATATCTTGGACACCAATGACTGAAGGTGAAGGAAAACATCTTGAGGAAACCTGAACTTTAAGTCTGAAATCGCCAACCCGCATTGAGCAAGCGTGGTGATTACGCTCAATCCTTCTCTGTATTAGAGGAGACCTGTGCCTAGCAGTGGGACGATAAAAACGTTGACGATGATGACAAGTAAAACTGCGTTTTTAAAAATCTGTACAAACAACAGGGTTAATATGACAATAATTTCTGTAGTATAATTATTTTTGCGATAAAAAATTACCCATGAAAAAGGTGATATAAACCGATTGAGTAAACGATTCGATTGTCGCTCATAATGGGCCTCATACGAAGGCTCAGAGTCACACAAAGGGCAATGGAAAGAGCTATGCTCGGAGTTTCTCTGCGTGATCGAATCAGAAATGAGGAGATCCGCAGAAGAACCAAAGTCACCGACATAGCTCTGCGATTCGCTAAACTTAAGTGGCAGTGGGCAGGGCACATTGCTCGTAGAACCGATGGCCAATGGGGCAGTAAGGTTCTGGAGTGGCGGCTACGTACTGGAAGAAGTAGCGTAGGTAGACCCCCAACAAGGTGGACCGATGACCTGGTGAAGGTCGCGGGAAGTCGATGGATGCGGGCAGCACAAGACCGATCGGCGTGGAAAGCCTTGGGGGAGGCCTTTGTCCAGCCGTGGACATCTATAGGCTGAAGAAGGAGAGTAAACGATTCTGAACAAACTAGTTTCAGGAAGTGCGTTAATTAATTTACATGTTGTACAGTCATGTGTTTCTTTTAATGAACAGACAGCTGTACTGCTGGGGAGTTTCTTCCGTCACTTCTTCTTACCAGCGAAAGCACTAGGAATTGGCGAAGGGCGGGCGTTTTGGAGACTTTTATATATATTTATTTTATATTATTTTATATATAGACACCGAAAGGCTGGCTACTCTACGCCTGTGCTCTAGGCTTTGGAGACCAACTCGAGTTAGATCAGGGTCACCAATCAGCCTCTTTGCACGTCTCGCCACTGAATCCAAAGTGGCCAGGTGACACTTGGCAGCACCAGCCCAAATGTGGCTGCAGTACTCCACACACGAACGGACCTGTGCTTTGTATAACATTAGAAGCTGCCCAGGTGTGAAGTACTGCCGGACCTTTGCGATAACGCCAAGTTTCCTGGCAGCCACCTTAGCCTTGGACTCAATGAACCGCCCAAAGTTAAGGTCCGAGGAAATCTCAACTCCCAAAAGCTGAAGGCGGTCGGAACACTCCAAGGACACATTCCGAAAAGTAGGAGCCAAGGTGAACGGGCTCCTTTTGGCGGTGAAAAGACACGCCTGTGTTTTGGCGGCATTGAATGCTACAAGATTGGCATTGCCCCATTCGGAGACTGCCTGCAGCGCAACACTCGTTCGCTCAACCATGGCCTCTCTTTCGGACCGGATTGATTCCCTACTAGCCCGAGCACCCGGCAGGTATCTCTCTACAACTGTGCTGTCATCTGCATACCCATAGATACCAGGCATCAGCAGATCGTTAATATGCAGCAGGAACAGAGTTGCAGAGAGAACAGACCCCTGAGGAACACCGGCATTAGTTGACATGGGCTCAGAAGAGCATCCATCGACAACAACTCGGAGGGACCGTTCAGTCAGGAACTCTTCATCTCAGCGTTAATCCCGGTCACATCCGAAGCTTTTACCGCTTTGGAGTCTTGGGTCCGCTTTACCAGTCTAACTGCGGATTTTAGCTAAACTTCGATATTTTCCGTGAAGCGACTGCCGTCTGACCGCCACAACCCGAAGGCAATATCGAAGCATTGCAGTTAGACCAATTGTTGGACTTTCCGTGCCAGTTCTCACATGCCCGTCTCATAATGTATTCTCCGTAGATATTAAAAAGCAATGGAGACAGAATACACCCCTGTCTAACACCCCTTCCGAAAGAAAATGGGTCCGAAGCAGAATTATCAACCCTAACCACTGGTGTTCCAAGTTCTCCAAGAACTCTCCACTATGTCGACCAGATAACGCAATCAAAGGCCTGACTATAATCTATAAAACACATGATGACGGTTGTGTTAAACTCGTAGGACTTTTCAATCAGCTGGCGAGCATTAAGGATCTGTTCACGTGTCCCTCTGCCTTTCACAAAGCCGGCCTGCTCCTGAGGGATCTGCCACCCAAGGAAGTGGTTGATCCTGTCGTTTAAAATATATAAAAGGACTTTGCTAGCATGAGATATAAGTGCTAGAGTTCTGTAATTGCCGCATTTAAGTGTGGAATGTAATGGCAGAATAATTGATCGTGTCCAATCGCATGGCCAAACGCCAGTTGTCCAGGTGTCACTGCATATGTCATGTATCGCGTCAACTCCAACAGGGCCCATGGCCTTTAAAATTTCCGCTGCAAGCTGGTCAGAATCAGGAGCTTTTTTTTACCTTAAGAGCTGCTAATGCCGCTGTGACTTCGGATCGTAGAATACAGGGTTCGTTAGCTATTTTGTTCCAAGTAATTGGTGGATCTGGCGATGTAACATTTTGAGAATCCGAGTAAAGTTCTGCGCAATATTGCTGCCACCTTTTTGTGATTGCGCTGATTTCATGAAGTGGGGTTCCATTTTTATCCTTAATGATCCAAGTTTTTGGCTGGAACTGCTTGGTGAGGAGCTTTACCTTTTTAAATAGGTCAGAGGTCCGTATTCTCAGCGCATGATCTTCTATTTCCTGGCAGATTCTACCGATGAAATTGTTTTTGTCACAGCGACAACGGATGTATTATAAATTGCGTCACCGCTATATCCTTTTTGTTCTTCTTTTTCTTTGTCAACTTAACAATGATTTCAGTTTTCGCATCTGTCGGTAAGTCCCATGACTGGCTTTTTTTTCACAAGTTTGTAGTCACGAGGTTCATTCGTTGCGTGTCTAGAGTTGCATTAAAGCAGGTCAGAGTAACGCGGTCAGGTGAGTGCACTAATAACTGCTTTACATAATACGTTCATAGTTTTATATACACGGCGTGAGTAGGTTTACATAGTACTTCGATTGGTAATGAACACCACAACGCATAGGTAAATGCATATACATGTTGTAAAGATGATGGCCAAACTTTGCAAAAAGGGGTATTATAAAATCACAGATTATTTAGAAGACAAAAAAGCTTGGGACTGAGCTGCTCGCTCTGTTAAGCATTGTTATTAAGCAATATGCGTAATTATAACGTAAATTATTGTAAACATTTTCATTTTTAATGTCTGGGCTCTGGACTTGAAAAAAAAGATGATCCCTGAGTTTGTTTCGGCTATTTATTCTCCAGAGGTAGTCAGTTAGGAAATGCCGGCTTCATCTAGTTAAAAAAATAAAATAAAAAATAAACATGACGTGTAAAAGTGATCAGTCTGATCTTGCATAATAAACGATTTCATTTCATTTCATTACAATAAGATGTTTAAAATTTGTAAAATTCTTCCTGTCAGCCTAAAGCATAAATACCTAGTTCTGGTCAACAGTTATGGTAGCTGGGCATGGGGGTATGGGGGTCATGACCCCCTCCCTGGGCTAGGTCCAGGAGTACCTAGCACAGGAGGATTTTATTTAAGTGCTTTCAATATTTAATCAATTTATATAATACATACTTTGTTTGCCGGCAAACGCATTATTCGGGAACGCATTCAACTTTTGAATGCGCTGGGCATTCAAAAGTTGAATTTTGCCGCGCTACCGCCGTCACGGCCGCCAACATTCAAATGTCACATTTTTATGTCACATTTCATTTTACTTGCGCGCACTTTGTTTATTAATCAGTTTCTTCATTATGCCTTGAACACACACACACACACTGCGTGTGTGTACAAACTCAAATATTATGGTTGTAATGTTCTTAAAGTACCTCGTATGTAGATAAGTAGGTGCCTACTTACTGAAAGAGGGGGATTTATATACGGACGACAGCAGTTCAAGCTATCGGAAACTGTCGAATATTCCCAATCAACTTTGAGCCTTCATAGTTTAGCAATAAGGTCGACGTCTGTACATTCTTCTTCTTCTTCCTGTGCCTCTTCAATCCTGAAGGTTGGCCGTCAGCTTCTTGTATTCGGTCTTGTCAACCGCGAGACGGAGCAGTTTTTCAACTCTCTCTTCCACTGTCCACTCCCTGATGTTTCGCAGCCACGACTTTCTCTTTCGTCCAGCGCGCCTTTTTACTTCTACCTTGCCCATCATAATGAGTTGGAGTAGCGTATATCACTAGCGTAGACTCGGGGACATCTGTCGCCCCCCAAACATCAGGACCCGAGGTGGCGGCGCGAAGTGTTCCACGCGCGCTACTTTTAGACGTCACGGGGGGAGTCCTACACCTCACTCCCCCCCCCCCTGACCTGAGGAGGCCCACGGTGGTGGGCCAGCACCAATCGGGGGTTGCGGAAGCAGTATTAGTTCTCGCAGCCCCCGGTGTAGGTGTGAGACGGATCAACCGGGTGGTTTTTAGTCAGTAAGAGTCTGACAGACCCCGTCGCCCGCCCCAGGGCGGCGGAAATCCATGAGGATTTTCCACCCGAAAAAAAAAAAGCGTATATCTATCGTGTCGGAGCATCTGGCTGAGATAATCTATTTTGCGTTTCTTTATGGTGGGCAACAACTTTCGAGGCATTAGAACGCGCTGAAGGACGGTGTCAACTCTGACCTTTTGTGTCCAGCTTATGCGCAGCATACGACGGTAGCACCACATTTCAAAACCCTGCAAGCGTCGTGTAGTGTCCTCTTTCAGAATCCATGCTTCGCAGCGGGACATGACGAACGACAGGCCATACGTAGTACATCAGTAATCTCACTCGGAGCTTTATGTGGAGTTTACGACAGCACAGAACTACTTTACTACCAAGCACCGAGATACTTATCCTGTCGTACCCGCTCAAGTTGTTTGCCTGCCACCGATATGCTAGGACATAAGTCTTGGTTTCTAGAGACCACCATAAATATTGTCTTGCTGATGTTCATCGACAGACCGGCCTTCTCGCTGCACTCATTGACTTTATCTACAATGGTTTGTAAATCTTGTTCAGAGGCTGCAATGAGAACAGTATCGTCCGCATAACGCAGGTTATTGACGACCTTGCCATTGATTTTCACTCCGGCTTCCAGACCTTCAAGAGCCTCCGACATCACTGCCTCGGAATAGATATTGAAGAGCAACGGAGACACAGCCTTGCAGAGCTCCACGACAGATCTTGATTTCCTCGGTCTCCTCATTTTTAACTTTGATTGTAGCTACTTGGTTCTCGTACAGATTACGGATAATCCTGACGTCCTTGCCATCGAGTTCAATATCTGTTAATAGACCCAGGAGGTGCTGGTGCTTAACCCGGTCGAATGCCTGTTCGTAATCTATAAAGCACAGCAGTGCATATCCCTACATTTTTTTACGAGGACGTTGAGGGCAAAAAGAGCATCACGAATACCGACACCAGAGCGAAATCCGAATTGACTGTTTGTTCGTCACATTTCAGTCTTACCCTGTTCTGTATGATGTTTCTGTTGCTGTTATAACACTTCGTCTGTACATACCTAGGTTTTTTTTTGGTGAGGGAAATTGAAGGTCCTAAGCTTCGTAAGTCTAAGGTCTAAGCGTTTTTTTTTGTTTCCTGGTTGGAAAATCCTCATGCATGTCCGCCGCCCTGGGGTGGGCGACAGGGTCTGTCAGACACCTACTGACTAAAATCCACCCCGGTGTTCCATCTCGCACCTACACCGGGGTTGCGAGAACGAACACTGCTTCCGCAACCCCCGATTGGTGCTGGCCCACCACTGTGGGCCTCCTCGGCTGAATGATGCGTACGACTCCCCCCATGACGTCTAAGAGTGGCACGTGTGGAACACTTCGCGCCGCCACCCCGGGTCCTGATGTTTGGGGGGCGACAGATGTCCCCGAGTGTGTCGCCCCTGGACCCGTTTAGGGTGGCTGAAAGAGGGCGTTATCCGCCCTCCGCCGACGCCCGGTGCGCCTGCTGTGGGTCGGGTGAGAGGACGAGATCTCCCTCTCCCTGTCCACAGCCTCTGCGAGACGACTGTTTCGCAGAAGGAAACCACCGCATCCCAGGACTCATCACTGCCGACCATCGACTCGATTACGGCAGTGACAGCTCCCTGCCGGCCGAGATGAAGGCACGGCGCAGCTCCTCCGCGCGTGGCATACTCTGCCAACGTATGCCGCTCCCGGCAGTTGATGCAGTAGTGCTACCGGGCGTCCAGCTCCATGTTTATGCGACACAGGTACTTTCCGAAGCAACCATGCCCCGAAAGTACCTGTGTAATCCGAAAGATCAGGGAGCCTGGCTTCTCCCGAGCCAGTCCGCCAGTACCGGCCGGATCGCCTCGATGGTGGTGAGGCCTGCGGTAGGGCACGAAAGCCTGTCCCGCCATTCTGCCACCAGGACCTCTCGGAGCTGCGACCGACGCTGCTCGAGCTGACGCCGTGAGCCGGGTGACGGCGCCCGCCGGAGACCATGAAACCATGGCCTCCGACTTGTTGAGCGCCACCTCCAGGCCTAGGCGACGTATGCGGCCCACCACCTGTGATACCGCAGCCGTCGCCAGCAACGTTGTTTCCCTGTGCGAGCTCTCCCAGGCGGTGACCAGCGTGTCGTCCGCTTAACTCGTCAGATCTCCCCCCAGTCTGAGCTCGCCTCTCAGCACCCAGTGGTACGTCGTCTACGTTACGAAAAATCAAAGCATGGGAAAGAGTTTCAATGATTGAAGAACGTCTAACCGGACTGGCACTTCTCCACGTCCATAAAAACGTACCCATTGAAATAGATGAAGTGATAAAACATTTCGGCAGGAGACGTAAAAGAAAAATTGATTTCGTTATTTAATTAGGTATTTTTATGTTCAGTAGGTACTTATTAATAAAATACCTTCTTTTTAATTGTATCTATTATTAGCAAAGTTTAATTAAAACTTCTTCTGCCTTGACCACGACTATGTGACCCCCCCCCTGGCGCCAAAGCTGGATCCGCCCTTGGCCTCGGAAAGCACGTTAAGTCGTTGGTCCCGGTTGCCATGCGAACATCTAGTGGCAGTCGTTACGGGTTGTTGGAGCCCTCTCAAGTCCAACAATTGGTCTAACTGCAATACTTCGATGTCGCCTGCGGGTTGTGGAGGTCAGACGGCAGTCGCTTCACGGAAAATGTCGAAGTTTAGCCATATTAGCAGTTGGACTGGTAAAGCGGACCCCAGACTCCAAAGCTGAAAAAGGCTTTGGATGCGATTGGGATTAACGCTGGGATGATGATGATTTAATTATTGTTGATGCACTGTTTGTTCCGTTCCCACAGACAAACCGTGAAAACGGTTTGCGGGGCATAGCATTTATCCATTGATAAAATATTAAACAGATACGATATATTCTAACAAACTGACCAAAAAAAATGTGCCGAACACAGCAGCAGCACACATGCATATTTTTATTCGGCATACATTGGTACAGTGTGAGTGAGATGGGGCGCAATCTAAAGCATAGAGAAGAAAAAGATGGCTAGTGTTTGTCGTTTGCGCTGTTAGTGTTTGTCGTTTGTTTTTACGAGTGTATCGAGAGTGACTAAAGCGAGATACAGGACTTACTTCCTTTTGTACGCTTCATTTTTAGTGCGCTAGTGACATATCTACCTTAGTTTAATATTTTATCAATGCATTTATCCCAATGTATTGTACACGTGGAGATTAAGAAAATAAATAATAATAATAACAACGCATTTTTTGTTTGTGTGAAACGTAAATACAGTTTGTTCAGAATAAACAACCGAATCGATTCCAATATATTTTTTTCCCAAACACATTTAGAAATTGTTGAGTGATACGATAGATCATAGTACTTGCGCGCGGCCAACAGCTGACGCCAGAGGTCAACGCACCGCGCTAGCCCGCCCGATCGGAGCTTTGACCATATTTTGTGCTGGGCACAGGTCTCCTCTCATATAGAGAAGGATTGAGCGTAATCACCACGCTTGCCCAATGCGGGTTGGCGATTTCAGACATAAAGTCCAGGTTTCCTCAAGATGTTTTCCTTCACCTTGTAATCAGCATTGGTGTCCAAGATATACTTAGAAAGTACATACAACTTTGGAAAAGTTACATTGGTACTTGCCTGACCTGGAATCGAACCCGCACACTCATACTTGAGAGGCTAGTGGTTTAAAACACGCAAAATTGCGTGTTGCAGGAATCGAACCCGCAATACGCAGCGCAGCAGTCAAACCACCACCCTTTACACCAACCGTGCCGCATCTTTAAATATTTGGTGTTTTTGTAGACCAATAGAGAGGTATATCAAATCGCGTGAAAGTGATTATCAACTCACAAATCAACTTCCAATTAACGATTACATAGTTATAACCGATCCGTTTAATGAAGCTAATAAATAATTCACATCCTGTATATTATTTCCGTTGTTACATAAGTATACAGGCTGATGTAACTTATCAACATAAGGTGGAATTCGTTTTTAATAGCTGTAACGTGTAATTAAGATGTTTGTTTCTTGGTAATTTATCTTTTTGGGGTTCCGTACGCAAACGATAAAAAACCGGCCAAGTGCGTGTCGGACTCACGCACAAAGGGTTCCGTACCATTGATTTATGAAATTAAAGGATTTAAGTTATTTGTATGAAAGATTACGCGGTAATAAGCGGTTTACGATTTACGAGGTATTAAAAAAAACTACTTACTAGACCTCGTTTAAAAGTAATTTCCTTGGTAGTTTTTATATATAGTAATGTACATCATATGTTTTTTTTTAGATTTTTCATTTTCTTATTTTAGAAGTTATAGGGAGGGGGGGGGGGGGCAACTTTTTTCCATTTTGGAAGCGTCTGTCACGCAAACTATTCGGTTTATCAAAAAAATATTTTAGAAACCTCAATATCATTTTTGAAGACCTACTCATAGATACCCCACACGTACGTTTTTGATGTTTTTTTTTTTTTTTGAGTTTCAGGTCTAAGTATGGGGAGCCCCCAATATTTATTATATTTTTTTTATTTTTGCATCAAAATCTTAAAGCGGTTCACAGAATAAATGTACCTACCAAGTTTCAACAGTATAGCTCTTATAGTTTCGGGAAAAAAAATGGCTGTGACATATGGGCGGACAGACGGACAGACAGACATGACGAATCTATAAGGGTTCCGTTTTTTGCCATTTGGCTACGGAACCCTAAAAATGGATCCTATTGCTACAATTGCCTTTTTTATATATATTATAAACCAGCGCTTGACCGTGATCCTGCCTGATGGTAAGCAGTGATGCGATCGTTGATGGTAAAGCGCGCTAGTTTATTAAGAACCTGTTCACTCTAGCCTTGAAGACGCTTAAATTGTAGTCCGACAGAAACACCGCCGCCGGCAAGTTGTTCCAGTCCCTTGATGTACGCGGTATAAAGGAGGAAGCGAAACGCTTCGTCCGGATCGTAGTAATGTTAACAACGTAAGGGTGGAAACTCGCCGTACGACGGGTCGTCCGATGGTGGAACGGAGATGGGGGAATTAAATCATGCAATCTGTCTGTCTATTACTTGTAATAATAAAAACTAAAAAACTAAAACCCAACTACGACAAAAAATGACGCTGAAAAGTATAAAACAAGATTTTCAAAATACTGAACTGAACAAAGTTGCTAATGTAGTTGCAAGTAAATGGACACAGTAGAGGTAGACTCTACCAAGATGCCTTCGTTGTAAATTGACAATAATTTCATACAATACTATTCTCAAGTATGCAATATTCACCATGTAGAGATAAATTGTCATGTTTGGAAAGGCGTAGCCACACGTTGTCAAGGTGCTACGGTAGGTAAGTATATGTAACGTGTGACTACCACTACGCCTTTCCAAACATGAAAATTCCAAATCTACCAAATATGGTAATTTGGCCGTCATCATAGACAAACTTGAAACACTCTAGTGTTGTCTTTTTAGATCTCCAGTGGTGACCAGAAACAATTAGTTTGGTTCTGCACAAATCTTTATAATTAAAGAACATTTTTGTTAAACGTAGGTTTTTTCCTGTATCGTGGCTGTGTTTATAAACATTAAAAACTCACACAAATATGGTAATTACGGCGTCCATAGAACTGATTTTATATTTAAAGTATCTTACTGTTTGCTATACATTGATACACTTACCACATACGGTATTACAATCTAAATAGCCTTTAATACGATAATATAAATTTAAGTTAATTTGTACGTCATCTGGAATTAGTACTTTTTTTGGTTCATTTCTTTCCGTTCTACTGAATGGAAAAGGTAAAGGCATAGTAGGTACTCCATACAGCCTAGTCTTCACTAATTTTTCTCTTGAGTAATTTTCTATCCTAACATATTCTAATTTATCCTAAGTTATCCTTTTTTTTTTCTTTTTTTTTTTCTGGGTTGGAATCCTCATAGGATGCTTCTTTTATCACGAGCGCGCATGTGACCGTGGGAGTCTAAATTCTTCCACGGCCCCACACTCTCGTACTGGCCCGGTATGTCCGGGCCTCGTCTCCTGCACGGAGTAGTGAGGTGTTAAACTACCACGTGCATTGCCTCAGAGGCGCGCGCCGAAACTAGCACGCACCTCCGCCTCGGGGTCCAACAAATAGGGGGCGGGAACTTCCCCATGTCCCTCGCCCCTGAACGGCATTCATGGGGGGCGGAAGAGGGCTTATCCTAGCTTAACCTAACTCCTTTAGTTTCCCGCGTGTGGCCTATTAGGAGGGGTTTAGCGTAAAGACATGATGTGGCCACTATGCTACAATATTTCACTGTTCTTTATGAATTATTCACTGAATGTACTTTTTACTACATAGATCACGCGTTTTTATTTAGTAAAAGACACTATAAATAATTTTAAAAGTCCAATGAAAAATGCGCGTGACACTCCTCTTAGCTTCCCGTCAAAATCCCTTTAGTTAACTTGTACGTCATCTGGAATTAGTACGTTCAAAGACAGCTGTCCAGTGTTGCCATTGCTACGGCAATTACCGTGTACTACGGCTTTTAGGTCAGAAAATCGCTAAATCTACGGGCTACGGCCTTCACCTTAAGGCCGTAGCAGAATTTACGGCTTTTCGCAAGTTCTACAGGAATTCATTAATTTATCGTAACTTTTAGAGTGGACAACGATTTTACAAATATTTCGAGTGTGTATCCGTACATTCTGAATGCCAAGATTGTAAAGTCTATGGATGGGGATGTCCCCTCATGGAACGCTACTAATACAATAATAATTGGAAAACTAAAAAAACTACTAAAATGTATAAATATAATATAAATTATTACCCAAAACACTATTTTTGGGTAATAATTTCTTTGACTTAAGTACTATTTTGTTATCACGTCAATCTTATATTATAAGAAAGTACATATCTTCCAGTTTACAAATACCTACATTTAAAAATTGCCGGAGTCCGAAACTGTTTTTTTTTTTCGAGAGTATGTTGGCCGAAAAATGGCTCTTATCAGCCCACCTCCTTCAATATAAAGGTCATTTTATTATCACCACAAAAATTTGGCAAAGACACGGCCGACAGTCGATATTTTTCCTTATGAACACGGCTTTTTTATCATAGATACACGGCCGCCTCAAAATTTGCGTTGGCAACACTGCAGCTGTCAAAAAATATTAACTCAATGGACAGGGTTTACAGAACAATTCGGAATGTAACCTCTTTTGGTGAATCATTGATAAATTCATACATACCTATTAATATTCTGTACGTGGATTGGTGAAGTACATTCATAGGTTCTGTTTATTTTAAGAAAAAAAAATATTGAGATATGTATTGAGACTTTTCTAATCTCAGAGGATAGCGACCGGCGGTAAGCATTAAATAAGTTTCATTAACAAAATTTAGTAATATCGCCGTCATGAGCGATGAATTCACATTATCAGTGATTAACATAGCACCGCACACTTGTTTCCCGTTCGATGACGTCAGAATCAGACATACATCAAATATGTATAAGGTACTTACAGGAATTTTGGCGGGAAAGTGAAGCTGAGTGTTACGCTCAATTTTCATTGGACTTTTAAAATTATTTATAGTGTTGTTTACTAAATAAAAGTGCGTGATTTATGTAGTAAAAAGTGCATTCAGTAAATAATTCATAAAGAACAGTGAAATATCGCAGCATAACGGCCACATCATGACATTTTCTCAAGCCTCCCTCGTAAGACGATTCACGCGGCCGTCTTGTTCGACATGAATAATTCATTACGTGACATTGGCTAAATGCACAAACCGTGCGAAGCCATACAAGAAAGAAAAGAAGAAGGTACCTATAGTCCACTCTCGTTAATTCAAACTCTGTACAGTTCAAAATTATCACGAGTTACCTTGAAAATATCTTTATATTTTGACCTAAATCAATACATTTTTTCGTAATCCATACTAATATTATAAATGCTAAATATCTCTGTCTGTCTGTCCGGCTTTCACGCCAAAACTACTGAACCGATTGTAATGAAATTTGGTACACAGATAGTCTAGAGCCTGAGAAAGGACTTAAGCTATAAAACATCCCGCTATGACCAATAGGAGCAGAGCAGTAACAAAAAATGTTGCGAAAACGGGGGCAAACGCGGACGTAAATATTGCTCCCATTATTTTAACAGGCGCTTATTTTATATCAACACGCGGACGGAGTCGCGGGCAACAGCTAGTATCTTTATATTTTGAACTAAATCAATACATTTTTACGTAATTTGTAAATAATTCGAAAGAAAAATTCAACGCTCCACGCAATACGGCGCGTTCATTCAAACTTATCGGCATTAAACCGATAATTCGGTGTGCGTTCGCGCAGCGGAATGTTGTTGAATTTAAAGATTTTAAATATGCAGATATTTAGTGTATGACGTCGTGTAATTGTGCATGGTAAAAAAAAATTTGTGCATGCAGCCATTGTGGAGAAATTCACCAAAAACTGATTCCGCTGGGCGAACGTTGTCCTGGCGGAACTTTTTTTAATCCATTGACTTTAGAAAAAATAGATGTGTCCAAAAATTAGTGTGTATTTGTGTGTAATTGTGTATGTATGAATAAAATTTGTGCATGCATAGACTTCGGAGAAATTCAAGTTTCCGCTGCGCGAACGTTTGGCCATTAGCTAGTTTTCATATAAAGCGCTTACATAGAGAGCTGTAGATTTTTACATATGTTGTTTTGAATTTGTGCATATTTGTGTACAAAACAGATTTAGAAAAAATCGTAGGGCTAAAAAGATAAAAATATAAACGTAAAACACGCTTTTTAGGTCATAGTTCTTAAAGTATGCACTTTGGGGTCTAGATTTTCACGTTTATACAAACCTTGTAAGTGTCTGCAACATATTGCCAAATATCAATGATGTTCCTTTAGTAATTAAAGAGATATAGGACAATTTACCATGACAAAATCACTGTTTACAAAGCAGTCAAATATCACGACATTCTAAAGGAATTGCATGGTAAAATGTATGCCAATAATTAGTGTATTCATTCAACTATTCACATACAAAATTTCATCTCATTAAATTCAGTAATTAAAGAAAAACAATTAAAATACTGACGAAGCATCGAAAACCTACATAACCCGACCAAGTTCGGATAGCAATAAAAAAGCGGCCGTGCCATATATCTTAAGAACGTTCTTAACCTTCCAATATAGTATTTATTAATATGGCACAGTTGCGTACACAAGCGTTAGAAAAAAAATAAAACAATTGCATTTCTTGAATGAAAAATATTTTTTTTATAATAACGCCACTATCTACGACAAAAATAAATCTTCAATTAACAAGTAGGTACTTCTCTATTTAAATATCCGTGTACAAAAATATTTTTAATTTCATATAATGCTTAATTATGTAATTATAATAACGTTAACATACGCTTGCAACGGCAGCAATAGACTTAAATGTGTTTTAACTAAAATAGGTTTAATAAACTATTATGAATATAAGGGTAAGTATAATATTTCGAACTTCAATAAAAATTAAAATCGATCACATAACTGGACTATTCAGTTGTTAACATTAAAAAAGTGCTTATAAACTAAAACATTTCTATAAAAAAGGTATTTTCAAGAAATATTTTTAAATGAGTAGCAAATACAGAAAATAACCTCAACATTTCTAAGTATACCTAATATTTTCTAGTTCCAATAATAAAATTACAGATTAACAATCACAGATCAATAAAGTAGACTATTCAGTTGTTTAGGTTTGAGAGTCTGCCTAATATAAAAATAAATCAACATTTAAAAACAGTACTTAGTATTTACTTGTGGTAATTATTTAATTTCCCTGAGGGGTCTATAGTAAGAATCCGGATCCGTGAAATATTCAATAGAAATTGGCTGTATGAATTTTATTTACCTAAATTAATATATTTAGATTATATCTCAAGTCTCCAGCGCATACTTAAATAAAGTAACTACGTAAATACGTACTTTGTCATAATCAAATACATTTACAAAAGTAGGTGTACAAAAATAAATGACCTTTATATTATATCGAAACAATTGTGTTATCACCTATACCAATTCAATACCGGTATTATACTGTAAATTTTGGGATGTTACCTAAATATATTGCACGGCCGCTTTTTTATAGCTATCCGAACTTGGTCGGGTTATGTAGGTTTTCGATGCTTCGTCAGTATTTTAATTGTTTTTCTTTAATTACTGAATTTAATGAGATGAAATTTTGCATGTGAATAGTTGAATGAATACACTAATTATTGGCATACATTTTACCATGCAATTCCTTTAGAATGTCGTGATATTTGACTGCTTTGTAAACAGTGATTTTGTCATGGTAAATTGTCCTATATCTCTTTAATTACTAAAGGAACATCATTGGTATTTGGCAATATGTTGCAGACACTTACAAGGTTTGTATAAACGTGAAAATCTAGACCCCAAAGTGCATACTTTAAGAACTATGACCTAAAAAGCGTGTTTTACGTTTATATTTTTATCTTTTTAGCCCTACGATTTTTTCTAAATCTGTTTTGTACACAAATATGCACAAATTCAAAACAACGTATGTAAAAATCTACAGCTCTCTATGTAAGCGCTTTATATGAAAACTAGCTAATGGCCAAA
This sequence comes from Sesamia nonagrioides, assembly GCA_017933935.1. Taxonomy (NCBI): domain Eukaryota; kingdom Metazoa; phylum Arthropoda; class Insecta; order Lepidoptera; family Noctuidae; genus Sesamia; species Sesamia nonagrioides. The sequence goes on from JADWQK010001678.1 coordinate 185,467, forward strand.
CGTTCGCGCAGCGGAAACTTGAATTTCTCCGAAGTCTATGCATGCACAAATTTTATTCATACATACACAATTACACACAAATACACACTAATTTTTGGACACATCTCTTTTTTCTAAAGTCAATGGATTAAAAAAAGTTCCGCCAGGACAACGTTCGCCCAGCGGAATCAGTTTTTGGTGAATTTCTCCACAATGGCTGCATGCACAAATTTTTTTTTACCATACACAATTACACGACGTCATACACTAAATACACTTAATTCTCTTATCAACAAGTACAGACGACAACACATCAAGCTTCTACAATCTGATTAGTTTTTCTACTTTATCTCCAAAACATTAGGGCTCAAGGTTGATTGAATATTTGACAGTATCGGGTAACTTGACCTGCTGTCGCCTGTACGAACAATTTCAAACTAGTATCATCGTAGACGAGCCTTTGTTGTTGTAATTATTACTTTGGCATTCGCTTTCACATGAATTGCTTTTTTGGTTAAGTTTTTTTTATTACTAGGTATATTATACAATATGTAAAGAAAACCCTGTCCGATCCGTGAAGTATTGCTAGGTATCGTTAACTGATTCTACTAATGGATACAAAGCCGGGCTAAACTTAAAAAAATAAATCCCCCTAAAAAAATAAATACTGTTTCGCAAAAAGAGATAACTTAATACATGTGCGATAAGCAACACCTCCGCGAGCGGCGGGGGGCAGGGTACGCAACACGTGGTGTCGTGGTCGCATCCATTTATATAATATTAAACATATGATATATGCTAAGAAACTAACCGAAAGAAATGTGTCCGAACGCAGCAGAGGCACACATGCATATTTTTTATACTGCGTACATTTAACTACATTGGTACAGTGTGAATGAGATGGGGCGCAACTAAAGCATAAAAAAGAAAAAGATGGCTAGTGATTGTCGTTTGCGCTTAAATGGAAAAAAAGACGTTTGCCAACCAACCACTGACACTTTGCACACACTGACACTGACTGATTGCCAAAGAATAACAAGAATGCAGATAGGAAATATAACAGAGTAGTAGGTAATTTGGTAGGTGGTAGAAGGTGCTCAATTTGGTGAATATATATTTTTTAAACATTTTTACACTTCAATCAAGTATTACAAAACTTTAATGTTTGTCATTGAAGTTTTGTAATACTTGATTAAAGTGTACCTATTTAATATTTTGTGACTGTGATTTAAGGAAACCTAATGCAATAAAATAAACAATTATAAACCATAGTAATTAGTGAAATTAATTCGGTTTAATCTATATTTACTATATTTCCTTAAATCCTATTTTAATTTTTCAAATGTAAATCATTATGCAAACATTCTGTATATATTTCTATATGCTAGGCTAATTGGTGTGAGCGTAGGAAATATTTATTTATATTATTGTATACTTCATGTTCATTTAATATCGACTCACACTGTCCCATTTAATAATTTCATGTCATTTGACTCTATTACTTAGCAACGCGAAATAAACTCGTAATTTTATCAATGTTTTAGTTAACTGTTGCAATAATATGTTAATAAATTGTAACTAAGGACACAGGCGCGAAAATAAAGTGAAACAGAACTATAATTGTAGGTATAAAAGTCACCATAAACATTATCGCTTCTGTGCAACTAATCTATGTCCCGTGGGGAGTGTACGAGGGAATTGCATGATTTAATTCCCCCATCTCCGTTCCACCATCGGTCGACCCGTCGTACGGCGAGTTTCCACCCTCACGTTGTTAACACTACTACGATCCGGACGAAGCGTTTCGCCTCCTCCTTTATACCGCGTACATCAAGGGACTGGAACAACTTGCCGGCGGCGGTGTTTCCGTCGGACTACAATTTGAGTGTCTTCAAGGCTACAGTGAATAGGCTCTTAATAAACTAGCGCGCTTTACCATCAACGATCGCATCGCTGCTTACTATCAGGCGGGATTGCGGTCAAGCGCTGGTTTATAATTTATAAAAAAAAAATTAACAGGTAACGTTGATAAAATAAAACAATAAAAATTGACAGATTGTAGTAACTTGATGTAAGGTCGACTGCAGGTCAAGCTACCCGAAACTGTCAGATATTCGCAATCAGCCTTGAGCCTTAGTGCTTTAGAGATAAAGTTGAAAATCGAATAACGAAATCTGACAGATTGTAGTACGTTGATGTGCTGTCGTCTGTACAACGTGAAAATTGTTATAATTCACAAAAGTGGAATAAGAGATATGAATAAAAGAGTAAATAAACTAAATATTTGTTAGCGATCAGAAGTGGTATTCATTAATTAAGATAGGAACACAATAATAATCACTGAGCAAACAACAATATGTCAAACGATAACCAGCAGCTCAATATAGGTCTGAATGACGGTTGTCGAAAGAGAAGAGAGGCCTTGCTCCCAGCCCGACCGCAGCGGAAGCATAGACCGCTGCGGTCCACCTACGAGGTGCATTTCGCTCCCACGGGATGGCCCACCTGGCAGCGCTGAAACCCAGCCCTCTAGAATTCTCCTCGGCAGTTTTTTGGGCCGACGACACGGGGCAGCTCACCGTATTGGTTCGGAAACTCGTGTGGTCAGGGCGGAGGGCGCCCACCCTAACATGTTCGGCAGAGCACCCCCCAGTCATGACGATGGCCTCCATCACCTCTTCTTGTGTCGCCGTATCGTCCAGACCCGTGATGCGCATGTCAGCGCATCTGGTGGGTCTGGACACTTTGGCCGCGACCGCATCTAACGACGCGGAAAAACTGAGAACACACACTGCGTCACTGATGCACTGGTCGACTGCCGAAGCTAGCTTTTCAGCCAGAACGTCGGAAGTCGGGCCGCTAGCCGAAGCGGGAACCTCCAACATCATCAGTGGTGTATCTCAATGGTGGATGCCACCAGCAACGCCGAAATCCTGGAGCTCCACTGCCGCCTTTGCCTTGGCCAGCACGTCACGGTAGGTCATGCCCTTCTGTAGTGTTATCACTACAGCTGCGGGTTTCGAGGCACGAAGCCTAGCCGCGAGGATTCGTTTCTTTTGCCGCTGCAACTTTCTGGCCGCCCTTGCAGCCTCAGCCGCCTTTTTATTCTCTCCTATTACCTACCAGACGGCATCGGCTGAAGGGGTTGTAGGAGCTGGTGGAGGCTACCGTCTTGCCGCAGGGACTAGGGCCCTCGCAGCCGGAACCTGTGAGGTCGCACTCTTGGCCTACACCTTCCCCGCGGTTGCGGCTGTAGCGGCCGCAGCAGCAACATGTTTCCGCCTTCCCCTGGCCTATGGCTGCCCTGCTCTCCGCTAGTGGGGGAAAAACATAAAACTTTAACAAGATTCTCCCAAATTTATTGTCCAACAGTGAGGACGTCGCAAAAGAATTGAAATAAAAAACTGGAGAAATGTTCAGGAAGATAGCCAGGTATAATTGAGATGTTAACGTTACAAAGTGTTCCAGGCAAGTGAGATGTCGGTATACAAAAAACATTAAGTATAAAAATTATAAATGGAGCGGCCTTCATATTCGCATGTGCAACTTTGTGCTTTAATATGCTATATTCAATTACTCAGGCGCTCCAACATTTATCTATTATGTAATTATCTAATTTCTTACTTTAGTTCATTAAATTACATGTTAATAACAGTTTTTTTTTTTTTGTATAATATTTGTTTATTAATATTATTTGTGTGTTGGTATTCTTTTGGTTACTTTTACTGTTACACCACTACGATCCGGACGAAGCGTTTCGCTTCTTCTTTTATATCGCGTACATCGAGGGACTGGAACAATTTGCTGGCGGCGGTGTTTCCGTCACACTACAATTTGAGTGTCTTCAAGGCTAGAGTGAATAGGCTCTTAATAAACTAGTGCGCTTTACCATCAACGATCGTATCACTGCTTACCATCAGGCGGGATTGCGGTCAAGCGCTTGTTTATAATTAATATAAAAAATATACACATTGTAAAGAAAACCCTGTCCGATCCGTGAAGGTATTGTTAGGTATCGATAACTGATTCTACTAATGCCTACAAAGCCGGGCTGGGCTATTCTTACAAAAAAAAATCATCCTAAAAAAATAAATATTATTTCGCAAAAAGAGGTAACTTAATACATGTGCGGTAGGCAACCCTTCTGCGGGCGGGGCAAGCGGCACGTAGTCGCATCGCTTATAATAATACCGCCAAAATAGTGTTGTCACTTTTTTAAAAATTAACAAATTTCGGGGGAAGTTGGAATTAATTCGCGGGAAAAAAATATTATTTCAAAATTCATTAGTATTGTTACTATGATGATTACGTAAAATTTCATATTGTATTTGGTCATGTGTTTACCTAACCTTTATTATCCTTATGGGTCGGACAGGGTTTTCTTTACATATCCATACTAATATTATAAATGCGAAAGTAACGCTGTCTGTCTCTCTGTCTCTCTGTTACGCTTTCCCGCCTAAACCTCTCAACCGATTTTGATGAAATTTGGCACAGACAGTCTTTGGACCCTGAGAAAGAAAGTCTGGTTAAGTAGTTACGGCCCCTCATGGCCATCTACGAGATGCTATATCAAAAAAAAAAGACCCTGAGAAAGGACATAGGCAACCTTTTATCCCGGAAAAATTTGATATTCCCGAGGGAAATCTAAAAAGCGCGATATAACCGAACTCCACGCGGGCGAAGACGCGGGCGGAAATCACACAATCTTTAGACCCTGAGAAAGGACATAGGCTACCTTTTATCCCGGATAAATTTGATGTTCCCGAGGGAAATCTAAAAAGCGCGATATAACGGAAATTTACGCGGGCGAAGCCGCGGGCGGAAAGCTAGTTGTATATGTATAGGTATAATCTGTCTATAAAGTCGTGAAAATAAATGAGGGCGCTGCGGTCGTGCATATAGCAGACCTGTTGACTTGACTGAAATCATTTTGATACTAGCACATTATTTTGTACTAGACGCACATCTGGTTTTAATCAAATACAAATCAATTGTCTCTGGCGTTTAAATAAAATGAGTTAAACAAAAAAAATCATACATATTTATTATTATATGTTTTAACGTGTTTTTACCAATGAAAAGTATTCCGAACATAATAATTGCTTTCATCATCTGATTCCAAATATTCTTCGTTAAAAAGTATTTTCATTATCAGCTGCGTCGCTAACAACGTCTCCGCTACTGCTGTCATCAGCCTGCTATGTTTACTTAAGTGAATAACTAACTCATATATCTTGATAAAGGGTTTACTCTCACATATTCCTGAAAGATAATTTCTATCAGATGGATAGCTCTAATTTTAATTCCGAACATGTAATAATTAATCAACGTCAACATCAGCGGTAAATTAAATCACCTAAATGATCAAAATGTGCTAGTCGCACTATAATATGGTCTACTTATATTTGCAATCTAACCTATAAATGCGCAATATAAACAATCCTCATTTTAGTCTTAAAATCGTTTACTTAGTAAATTAGAAACTTCTAGTAGATAAAAACAAGCAGTAACATGATTACATACCTGTTTTAGCAACTGTTCAAGCATAAATATCATTATCATCCATATTTGATCAAATTTGTCCAGTTCTAACAAACATCGCCGATATACTTTAACAATTATTTCTCGAGCTCTCCTTTTATTTGTTTTGCTCATTTTTAATACATTTCTTCGACATTTTATCCATGTATATTTGAAAAGCAATAATAAATGCAATAGATATCGAGTTACAAAACAAATATACCACAGCTGATGACATTCGATGTAGGTACTATGAATTAGTGTTGCTCTACTTTTAAATTTTTAGTTCCAGGAACATTCATTTTCATGACTGTATAGATAAACTATACCTACTTAGCAGTATTATCATCTACTAGCAGCCGCCAGCGACATCGTTCGCGTGGAATTAATTATGCTCCGCTCCTATTGGTTGCAGTGTGATGTTATATAGCCTAAAGCTTTCCGGGATTAATAGGCTATCCAACGCAAAAAGAATTTTTCAAATCGGACCAGTAGTTTCCGAGATTAGCACGAACAAACAAACAAACATACATACAAACAAACTCTTCAGCTTTATATATTAGTATAGATTATTCCGACCTGTCACCGAGAGGAGGCCTGTCTCCCAACAGTGGGAACATCATAGGCTGATTATGTTATGTTATGTTTTTCCGACCTTTCCAATTTTTCTCTACATATTTTGGTCTTGAAATTTGGCAACCCTACGTGGAGGCATGAGGAACAGAGAGTAAAGTTCACACATCATCATCATCCCAGCGTTAATCCCAGTCGCATCCGAAGCCTTTTCAGCTTTGGAGTCTGGGGTCCGCTTTACCAATCCAACTGCTGATATGGCTTAACTTCGACATTTTCCGTGAAGCGACTGCCGTCTGACCTCCACAACCCGAAGGCGACATCGAAGCATTGCAGTTAGACCAATTGTTGGACTTTTGAGGGCTCCAACAACCCGTAATGACTGCCACTAGATGTTCGTATGGCAACCGGGACCAACGGCTTAACGTGCTTTCCGAGGCACGACCAGACCAGTGCAAATATTCATATTCATGCCTATAAATACTTGCACTGTGCGGGGATCGAACCCGCGCCACCTTGCGCAGCGGCCGCGTCCGCTACGCCACGGAGGCTGTCAGTAAAGTTCACACATCCTCCATAGAAAAGGGCGGATCCTCCGACCAGACAGAAGTAATGTCTGGCGGGCACTTGCCCAACGGTTGAAATTGGGATGTTGTATATACGCTAGTTGCACGGTAAACTCTGATTGCGAGATGTAGAATTCGTGTGACGTCAGTGTGACGTCAGTATGACGCGTTGTTTATTTTTGTGGCCTTTGTAGGTACCGCCACACCTATCTTTACCGGGCGGCGAACTAATTCATTCATATAATTCACTCATTGCTAACTGCCCGCAAGCCGAAGAGCTAGGGAGTTGGTTGTCATTAGGATACACACCTTATCCAATTGAAACAATAAAAAGAAATACAATGTGAACTTATATTTGCAGATCACTCACTCGGAAGATACGTAATTTGGACCAGTTCATCTTCACAAAGAGGCTCAAAGGAGAGTTGTGACGTGCGATGAAATGCCTGAACGACCAACTGAAGGAAAAAAAACGGTGATTTAACTAGGTACTTGGACAGCTTGTGTCGCATTTTACTAGCGAAACAGAAACGATAACTATCAAACCATGGACAGCGTAACGTATAAAAAGCGTGCTGGTACTTCGGGTATCCAGGGGCAGCTGTATGAGACTAAATTGATTAGTCTAATATATTTTAGAATGATACATGACGACACCATTGATCAGTTCAGTTTAGCTACCAATAAAGATGATGTGGGTGCATTCGATGACATTTGTTTTAAAGCACAAATAAAAGGGTTTGAGAAACCGATCAGTGTTTTCATTCAAGCTAAACACAGGGAGAATGACAAATTTCTAACGTTTACTAATGAAATTGATTTGGCCAAATATTTTGACAGTTACTTGAAAATTAGACGGACTTTTGAACCAAGCAGTAAAAACAGGATTTTTGGAGGAAAGTATGAAGTATATGAAAAGACTGAATGTTTTTTCGTTATGTATACTCCAGCGAAGGGCGATTCCAATAACAAAAAATATGAAGGTAGATTTGCACCCTTTTTTAATGAACTTTTAAGAACGGGAGATTGTTGCACACAGGCTTCATACACAGATGAAAGCTTGGTCTTCTTATGTAATATAGTAATGAAAGAACAAATCACGACACTAGCTGAACAGTTTGCGAAGTTTATTTGTAATGAATCCAACAGTGTAATGTCGATGAATAATGATTTAGTATTGCGCTATCATGTAATTTTAGCGAACAATGTTTTACACGTCTCGGAAATCCAACCTGAAGGACATCGGACCGCTAGTTTCAGACAAGACTTCTTTACATCTAACGAAGAATTTCTGATGCTGTTCAAAAATGTACTGTGTTTACAGGTTCTCAAAAACCGAAGATCTAAAGAGACCAACTTACAGAGTTTATTGCTGCAGTTTCTTAACGAACCCTCTGATATAACGGCATTAAGTAGACTATTAGGAAGTATTCTTATTTACAAAAATCGTAAACTTGAATTTGTAAGCAAATCGATGAGAGACGATCTAAAGCGACAGCTGGACAAAATAAATATCTCACAATCTATGGAGCAGCACGTTTTTGAAGCAGCAGAAATAGCTGCTAAGGAATATTTACTATCTCTAAACCTGAAAGTCTCGGCTGTCTTTGGAAACAAAGATTTAACAATAAGAGGCAATTCTGAGAAAGTCGAAAAGAGACTGAACTACTTAACATCAAAAATTATAGAAATATTAGAAAAATGTAATGACAATAACATCGTCGCCTTAGATGAGTCCCTGGGTGATGGATTTCTTCAGTTAAATGGGGGCATATCTTCTGCTATCGGCAACATACTTGTTTTCGATGAAGGTTCTAAACTTTTAAAATTTACTGATAACTGTGAATCACTAGGTAATCTTGCCAGAAGATGGTATGCATCGTTGAAGAGTAAAATCGAAAATTTGCACCAATATAAATTTGATGTAAAAGTTAGAAACTTTCCTAAACTGTCATTCGAACGAGAAGAATACGACGTGAGTTTGGTGAGGGATTTCTATGATAAATTACTATTTTACACAAACCAAGCTGATCAGAGTAAAGTAGAGGATATTTTAAGGGAAGAAATAAAGAATCATCCATGCAGTGACGCCAACTCTAGAGATCGATCTGACGTGATATTTCTAAAATATCATGATGAAATGTTAAAACTGTGGATGATGCCAAAAACGGGATTATTTCTTACAAAGCAAAGCAAAATATATCAGGATGCAGTAGCTGATGCAATGAGAGAGCCACTAGTGGGTGTTTTAAACATAATGCAAATGATTAAAAATAAAAATTATACATTTAGTGAAAACGTTATGAAACCGTTCGAATTAAATGACCAAATTATAGGAAATATTATTGCTACAGAGAGTTGCGAGCTAACCGTTGCTAAGATGGAACAATATCTGGAAAAAAGGAACCGTTTTATATTAGATTTGGAAAATATATTCAAACTACCATTTAACAACTTCAGCACTTTATGTAAAGAATTGACGGTCACAACAAAGGAGGAGATACTTATCATTGTTTGTAATTTTTTTGAAGTTTCGAGAAAATCTCGTTGGAGACTCGCAGATATCGCGAAAGCTGTTTCTGGCAAGCAAATCCTAATAATTACGAACAAGACTTCAGTCGACATTATAACTGAACATTTCTCAGAAGTAGGTAATGTGATAAACGATGAAACAACTGCTTTCAGTGACTTGAGTGTTGAGTCGCAGAAGAAGTTCTTAGCGAATTCTAAAATAAAGATTCAAGGTAAAGATGTCATCCTAGCTGATATAATCGAAGTCAATGAGGCTGATGATCTTATTGACAATTATGTTTTTAATAAAATTATCAATAACGAAACTGTCGAAGTTGGTGATGCGGCAACTTATAATAATTATAGAAAGCAGTTTTACATTAACAGACGGGTCAGTCGTCCCAAAAATCTAAAACTTGGTGTACCTCATGATGTCAAAGACAAGACTTTAAACACTTTTTACGACTTAAAAGAAAACCTTGTACTTATAACGGGAGAAATAGGAATGGGCAAATCAACTCTATTAAGTCATTTGACATATAAAACCAAGGAATTCTATCCCAAAGTTTGGATTGTGAGAATAAACTTAGCGGAGCACGAAGTTATAGTTAAATTATTAAACGAAAACCCAAATAATACTTCGGAGTTCTTTAAGTTTTTTTGTCAAGCAGCACTCGGTGAGGAATACGATAAAAGGCAGAAAGAACCATGGCGGAAGGAAGAAGGTGAGCTAACAATAGAGGTAAAAGATTACATGAATAGAACTGTTTTTCCCATGAAATGTTTAGGTGGTAAATCAAAAATATTTCAGTTAAAAATGTTCCTGCATTATTACCACACTGGAAACCTAATATTCCTTTTCGATGGCTTGGACGAAATAAATATTTCATCAAAGTGGCAATTGAAAACAGCAGTTTTATCATTACAGAAGCTAGTTAGGAACCTTTATCCTCGGCATAAAGTCTGGATCACGAGCAGATCCTTGAACATTATTGAACAAGAATTGGGACCATCGTACAAACTAGAAAATTTTTCTGCTCTTGAACAAGATGCACACTTAAATTCACTGTGGAAGTTCAAAATACAACTTAAGAATGTTTACTTGAAAAAAATCCTGGAACACGACTGTTTTGTAAACGATATACACTTCTTTTTGTTGCCAAACCTCGACAGTACCGGGTACTTAAGAGGATACGCTCTATTTTTGGAATTTTTAAAAATGCAATCAACGTCTGCTGGCATTGATTTTCCGTATGATAAATTTTATAATAAATTTATGAAAGATTTTGGCTTTTGCGATAGCACAATACCCTGTTTTCCAGAAGACACAGTGCCGTGGGATCTGAGCGCATTAGCTGTAAGATTCCAAGATGAATTGGAAGACATGCGCGAGAGATATTTTCCTATGTGGCAATGGAAACCAAAGATTTAGTTGTAATATTGTAGTTTGAAACTGTAACCGTAATAATTTAGGTGAAGTGATCGTGGAGTGAGCTGTAATTCAAATCATCATTATCATCTCAGCGTTCAGCTTTGGAGTCTGGGGTGCGTTTTACCAGTCTAACTGCTGGTTTTGGCTAAACTTCGATATTTTCTGTGAAGCGACTGCCGTCTGACCTCCACAACCCGAAGGCAATATCGAAGCATTGCAGTTAGACCAATTATTGGACTTTTGAGGGCTCGCAACAACCCGTAACGACTTCCATTAGATGTAATGTGTGAGCTGCCATTCCAACTAATCATGGGCCTAGGAGATCCGCAGAAGAACCAAAGTCACCGACATAGCTCTGCGAGTCGCTAAACTCAAGTGGCAGTGGGCAGGGCACATTGCTCGTAGAACCGATGGCCGATGGGGCAGCAAGGTTCTGGAGTGGCGGCCACGTACTGGAAGATGCAGCGTAGGGAGACCCCCGACAAGGTGGACCGATGACCTGGTGAAGGTCGCGGGAAGCCGATGGATGCGGGCAGCACAAGACCGGTCATCGTGGAAAGCCTTGGGGGAGGCCTTTGTCCAGCAGTGGACATCTATAGGCTGAGGAAGATGGGCCTACCCAGGTGAGGGAAGGGGAGGTATCTCCTAATGGAAATCTCGCAGAGCATGTATGAACTCCCCTTATTACTAAACAAAGTATAAACGAGGACTTATCTCCAACTTTTAAACAAACCACGCAGTAGGCACTAGCAAAATGTATGATGTAATTGCCAAGAAACACGTGCGACTATAGCGCACAAAGATCACCCACTCTAGAAATTCGACTTGCCCTCCCCTAGCCCTGAATTGCCTTTCCCTAAGCCTGGCTTGCAAGGCCAGAAGCTGGATACGCTCTTGCTACGAATGCCTAGAAGTTGACACTATTGAATGGCTAAAAGGCCTTAGCAACCAAGCCAAAAAATCCAAAAAAAAATGACACTATTGACAGCTTATTCCGAGGTCACTTCCCTTCAGTTTTTTTTTTTTTTTTGGTGGGAATGTCAACATGAGTGTCACGCTCATTTTTCATTGGACTTTAAAAATTATTTATAGTGTCGTTTACTAAATAAAAACGCGTGATTTATGTAGTAAAAAGTGCATTAAGTGAATAATTCAAAAAGAACAGTGAAATATTGTAGCATAGTAGCCACATCATGTCTTGACGCTAAACCGCTCCTTATCGTCCAAACGCGGGAAACGAAAGGAGTTAGATTAGTTAGGATAAGCTGGGATAAGTTAGGATTAATTAGGATAAGATTACGAAAGGAAACAAGGAACGAAAGACTAGGCGATATGGTCGAACGACTATAGCCTTCCCTAATGGGTAAAAGGAAAAAAAATCACTTCCCTTTTTTTGGCGAGATTTTTACAGTATAGTTCGGCGCTGTCTTGTATGAGTCGACTAAAGAAACGATGGGTGGAGTGTGTGAGTGATGTTAGAGTTAGAAAGGGAAAAAAAGTATGGAAGAAAATGGTATGTTCCGTTGTTGTTTATGTAGAGATAAGAGCCTTTTGGCCTCGTAAAGGACTTTCTGATTTTATGCCACTTTTTATATACTTAATTTGTTTTAAATTTTAATTGTGTTTAATTTAGTTTAGTTTTATTTTCTTCCTGTACGATTCACAATAAATATTATTTCTTTCTTGCACCGACGATTTTTTTAATCTCCCGGGCCCATCCGAATTGATTTATTGTCGTATAGTTATTACAGTGGTACTGGGCTTAGAATAGTACCAACCCATGTCCTTCCGTGGGTGACGTAACAAGCGACTAAGGAAACTCTCACCAGGGTTACGGGCAGCAGCGCTTCTCCTGTGGAATTTCAAAATACTGCGATCCCCGACCCGCCTGCCAAGCGAGGGGATTATAGCCCCCCAATGGAATGAAAGCCTTGGAGGAGGCCTTTGTCCAGCAGTGGACTGCTACAGACTGAAGAAGAAGATGAAAAGTTATTACATTGCTCGCGTAGATTCAGCCTATAGACGGTTGTTTGTTTGGATATTCATATTCATTTATTTGCATAAAACATGGTATATAAAGATGGTATGGTTACATTACAAAGATATGACCATACATGTTTTGCTTATATTTATAGCATGCAAAATTGTTAATATTCTAGGTTGCTTTATATTATAGGTATTCCTTAATACTATAAAAATTAATGTCATTTAGCCATTGATGCAAGTGAATTTTAAACAATCTCCTATTTAGTAATTTAATCTCACGCGGCAGTCTATTATACTACGTGTAACAAAAAGGGTATATACATACCAAGGGTATGGCATCTTTAGATGATATCAAACGATATCGGAAGGGTTTCAACTCAAAATAAAATACTCAAAAAATTGATACCAAATTTCCGGTTTCGTGTTTCTTAAAATCAAATCATAACAAACGTGGCAGCACACTACACACGTTAATAACTACTCGTTATCCGTCACGTTACTTGCCAAAATCCGATAAATGTCTTCAATATCTCTGTGCGACTAGTATGATAGTAGCCTATCACAGGCGGTGTTTTTCCTCATAACTTCCTAACATAAAGAGATAGGATTAAAAAACACTTCCAATATCGTTTGATATCATGTAAAGATGCCATGCCTTTGTTATGTATATACCCTTTATGTTACACGTTGTAGATTCGAACGGTCATAGCTAAGCAGCTTTTGCTATACTTAGCTGATCGAAGGATTTCGTCTAAAACAAGCCTGAATTGGTCACGGCGATTTCTATTGCTTACATCTGCCGCTGTTTTAAAAAGGCTGTCATGTTTCCGGACAAACATACATATTTCATATAATGTTGTGATGTGGATATACTTAGAAGTGTCAAGTGTGTGTGACATGTGAATCGCCCATGTTCACAAAATAAATTTAATTTCAGCGCTATTTTAATCGTGGGTGGACCATGGAAGGCCATGCTCCTTTGAAGGCCAACTATTAAAAAATCGTAGTAATTGACATTTAAATACATATTCCTGCTACTACACACTAAGATCCTACAAACTAAAGGCCTTGTGGCAGTGAGATCCAACGTTTCATAGGCTTCGGTCGTCGACGTTACAATTGTTATTCGCGCGCACAACAAACTGTAAATTTTTAGTCAATAGCCTCTTAATATTTCATGTTTTTTTATTGTGTATTGTCATATTAGTACATGTGTATGGTACTAAAGAAAAAAAACATAGCTTTGCCTTAATTTAGATTAAAATATTGGTAGTGTTCCTAGGAAAGCCTTTGGTTCCTTATAAGGCCTATCAAAAATTGGACGATTGGCCTTGCTATGGTGCAAGGAACCTTATGGAACATTCACAAATCCTGAACAAATGAACACTTACTTTTTAGTTATAAATAATGAAAAATTGTTATAATTATAGTACTTTGTAGTATCTATTATTTATTATAATTTACGACAAAGTTGTAATCATAATTATCAATTTTGGCCTTACAAAGAACGGACCCATAAGAAGGCCATTTCTGATTAAAAAAAAAGATTGTAATTTCATAATAAAACATGATGGCAAGTCATTTAAGGCCAATATAATACTCATTACTAATATTTTTAAATAATTTATATTAATAGATTCTTAGTTATAGAACGGTGTTCAAGTAATGTTCGTAGAGTTTTTTATAGATGATAAAAATATATTGAGCATTTAATGCTTCGCTTAAATAATAGAGCTTATTATGTAGTTTTAGTAAAAGCGGATATATTTATTGTTACAACCCTATTTTTAAGTTTAACGACAGATGTATAATATTGGCCTTGTTTGGAGCCGTGTTCCATGCAAAGCCATTTGGAAGAGCTTTACAAAACTTGAATTTATAAATGTTGTTTAATGTTAGGTAAAAAAAAAAAATTTTATACGGTGGACAATAAAACAAAGTATTACTTAATAATTTGTTTCCTTCATTTATCCATGGTCCACCCACCTTATTATAATTTAATTTTACTCGGTGGTAGGCAACAACATCAGCCGCCGGCATAAGTTACCACCCACCAGACAAAGTCTTGCCGCCAAGCGATTCGTCGTGTTCCGGCATGATGTCTGGTGAAGCCGCACGGAGGACGGGTCTGAGCAGTTGTGTTGCGATGTGTACCGGGTACGATGTGCCTAATGTTGTTGTGTCGGGAGTTTGGTCGTGGAGGGTCTCCAGATCATTCTCTGGCGCAGCATCGTTGGTCGTGTTGTTGGGTTAAACATTGCATCACCTCGCTCAACTGCCGTCTTCCTTCCTATTCACTCAGTTTTTTGAGTGAATAGGCTTAATAAGCTAGTGCGCTTTACCATCAACGATTGCATCACTGCTTACCATCAGGCGGGATTGCAGTCAAGCACTAGTTTATTACTATTAAAAAAAAATACCTTTTACTGTCTATTTCTTTAAAAAAAGGACAGAAGATATCGAACGAAAATCGACGTATTTTTAGTCGCCATATTTTTAATCGCGTCTAAACTGTCTATTTTCTTTCTTTTTTTTTCTGTCTTTTTTGGCTTCGCACGGTTTGTGCATTTAGCCAGTGTCACGTAATGAATTATTCATGTCGAAAAAGACGGCCGCGTGAACCGTCTTACGAGGGAAGTTTGAGACAAAGTCATGATGTAGCCACTATGCTATGATATTTCACTGTTCTTTATGAATTACTATCTTTCCGCCCGCGGCTTCGCCCGCGTGGAATTCGGTTATATCGCGCTTTTTAGATTTCCCTCGGGAATATCAACTTTTCCGTGATAAAAAGTAGCCTATGTCCTTTCTCAGGGTCTAAAGATTGTCTGTGCAAAATTTCACCAAAGTCGGTTGAGAGGTTTAAGCGGGAAAGCGTAACAGACAGACAGAGTTACTTTCGCATTTATAATATTAGTATGTGTTAGCGATCAGAAGTGGAATTTAATAAAGAAACAAGTCAGGACGTTCCAATGTTCGTGTATTATCCATATGAATTACAATTACAACCAGAACTTAATTAATAAGTTCTGGTTGTAATTATAATTAAGATAGGAACACAATAATAATCACTGAGCACACAACAATATGTCAAACTATAGCCAGCAGCTCTTAATGAATATAGAAAATATAGGTCTTACAGAGTTTACACGATGTTTGCAGTCTGAGTGTCCGTGTCCTCTTCACTGCAACAAATTCACCTTCTTTATACTTCCTACTTCACTTTCTCTTCTTATTGAAGCTTCTTTTATTTTCCTCCTGAATTTTTTTTTTTTTTTTAACGAATTATAAACCAGCGCTTGACCGCAATCCTGCCTGATGGTAAGCAGTGACGCAATCGTTGATGGTAAAGCGCACTAGTTTATTAAGAGCCTATTCACTCTAGCCTTGAAGACACTCAAATTGTAGTCCGACGGAAACACTGCCGCGGGCAAATTGTTCCAGTCCCTCGATGTACGCGGTATAAAGGAGGAGGCGAAGCGCTTCGTCCGGATCGTAGTGGTGTTAACAACGTAAGGGTGGAAACCAGCCGTACGACGGGTCGGGCTCCTGAATCTTTAATATTTGTCTTTTAGCACTCTTCTTAGATATTCTTATTAATATTTCAACAATTATTACTGTAATATTTGCTGAATTTTAAATTTATAGTATAATTTCATCATGTAGGTATTATTTTATTTTTGTGTTTTTTTATTATACTATATTGTATTACATCTTTGAGCCGATGTGTTGCCAATGCTATGTACGCCATTATTGTCGCATGCATCAAGCTATAAATTGAATAGTGTAATTGAATCCATACTAATATTATAAACGCGAAAGTAACTCTCTGTCTGTCTGTTACGCTTTCCCGCTAAACCTCTCAACCGATTTCGATGAAATTTGACACAGATAAACTTTAGACCCTGAGAAAGGGCATAGGCAACCTTTTATCGCGGAAAAATTTGATGTCTCCGAGGGAAATCTAAAAAGCGCGATATTATGGAATTTACGCGGGCGAAGCCGCGGACGGAAATCTAGTTGTTAAATAAATAAATAAAAGAAGAATAAAATATACAAAATATTACGTTGTATATGGGATAGCAGTGGGCAAGACTATGAAGTAATTATTATATTAATTTTAAATAAAACCACATAACATACAAAAAACAAATGATTTAATACAATTAAATAATCGTCATTAATTTATACAAAAATATGAACAATTACAACTTACACAATAACAAATTTAACCATAAAATCACAGTTACATTTCCCGCAGTCATTTACAGGATGGGTGACCATCTTACAATCAACCGAGAATAGGGTAATTGACTAAAAAAAACTAATAAGTCCGTCAGACAGATTTCCAAAAAATACTAGACACGTATTTTTTTCTTTTTTCATATAAACAAAAAATGTAGACGACACAGTGCGTTGAAAACTCGTGTGACGTCACTGCACGCTACACTTTTTAGCGAAGAGTGATGTCGCCAGCCACCACTCCTGAGCTTTGATGCCTTTTATATTTGTAAATTTTTATTGATTTGATAAAACAAAATATACGTATCCTATACTTTTCTATAATCTGAATGACGGACTAAATAGAATCATTTTTTTTACCCAGGAAACATCCCTATTACAACTTACATATTAACAAATTTAACCATAAAATCACAAAGTTAAGTTACATTTCCCGCAGCCATTTACAGGATGGGTGACCGTCTTACAATCAACCGAGAATCGAGACGAGGACTACCTCCAAACGACATGGCTGGCGCATTGGCAGTGCTTCACGCGCGCCCCTCTTAAACGTCGTGGGGGGAGTCAAACACCTCAACTGACCCGAGGAGACCGACAGTGGAGGGCCAGCACCAATCGGGGGTTGCGGAAGCAGTGTTTGTTCTCGCAACCCCCGGTGTAGGTGTGAGATGGAACACCGGGGTGGTTTTTAGTCAGTAAGAGTCTGAGAGGGTTAGCAAGCTGAAGTGGCAATGGGCTAGTCACATATGCCGCAGGACCGACAACCGTTGGGGTAAACGAGTCCTCGAGTGGAGACCGCGTCTCGGCAAACGTAGCGTGGGACGCCCTTGGGCGAGATGGAGCGACGACATCAAAAAGGTGGCTGGTAGTGGTTGGCGGAGAACTGCTCCAGATCGATTTTGTTGGCGTGCCATGGAAGAGGCCTATGTCAAGCAGTGGACGAGTAGAGGCTGATGATGATGATAATGATGAAGAGTCTGACAGACTTCGTCGCCCACCCCAGGGTGGCGGACATCCATGAGGATTTTCCACCCCGGGGACGAAAAATAAAGTGGCTAAGCGATCGACTACTTCGTGTCGTTGGTTCAATTGCGTTGTATCCTAAAAAATAATTTAATGTCCATCAGATAGATTTATAAATAATATTGAACACGTATTTTTTAATTTTTTCTTTCATTCAATTACTTAAGAAAATATATTGATATGAATTGTTGCAAGACGTTACGCCCGTAGGACCGATGCCCAATGAGGCCGACGGGTTCTCGAGTGGCGACCACGCACCAGAAGAGGTAGCGTGGGTAGGCCCCCGACAAGGTGGACCGACGACCTGGTGAAGGTCGCTGGAAACCGCTGGATGCGGGAGGCGCAGGACCGGTCGTCGTGGAGAACCTTGGGGGAGGCCTATGTCCAGCACTGGACGTCTTTCGGCTCAAATGATGATGAAGACGTTACGCCGTGGTACAAAATATACCACGGCGTGACGTAATTAGCCCCCACTCCGTAACTTTAATACGCTATATCTCAGTAGTTTTTGGTAATTTCGACAAAAAAGGGCCTTGATGTTTTTATTATTTATTATACGGACTAATTATTTTTTTTATTTTCATACCTTGGATACATCCCTATTGCCTTTTTTGTGGGACAAACCCGCCACACTGTTCCCAACCCACTGCAACTCCTGAAAGCCAGAATCAGTGGAGACCGCTGAGAAAAACGCCGAGCAATAAAGCTCGACGAGTCCAGGAGAAACGATTCAACTGTCTTGGGTCCCGCAACGAAATTAAAACAGAAAAGAATAGCGGAGGAGTAAGAAAAGATATTTTTTCCACTTCCCTCCATAACAAGCGACAGAACAGAACTAGCCAATCGGTACAAAGGAATATTATTAAAATCCTTGGGAAGCCCAGATTGCCAAGCAATGGAATAAAATTTGATTAAGTTAATGGGTCCTAAATAGGTATGTTACAATTGATTCCAATAATAGGTGCGGCAAAAACGCCCGAACGCACGGAAATTAGTTCTAGTTTCTACAAGGTCCAGCACAAATAACTCCGGATGTAACTTGTACACTATCCAATGCTAATGTTGTGCCTATTCTGCCAAAGAATACCCTGGGCAAGATGTGAGATGTGATCCTCATTGCCTCACTGAACAAATATTTCCATAGCCCAGGTAGTTGCCCGGGTCTGGCTGTTTGTAGCTGCCTCACTGAACAAATATTTTATAGCCCACAGGTAGCTGTTCTGGGTCTGCTTATTTGTGTATTGCCCTGAACAAATATTTCCATAGCCCACAGGTGGTTGTTCCGGGTCTGGCTATTTGTGTATTGCCTCAATGAACAAATATTTCCATAGCCCACAGGTAGTTGTTCCGGGTCTGGCTGTTTGTGTATTGCCTCACTGAACAAATATTTCCATAGCCCACAGGTAGTTGTTCCGGGTCTGGCTGTTTGTGTATTGCCTCACTGAACAAATATTTCCATAGCCCACAGGTAGTTGTTCCGGGTCTGGCTGTTTGTGTATTGCCTCACTGAACAAATGTTTCCATAGCCCACAGGTAGTTGTTCCGGGTCTGGCTGTTTGTGTATTGCCTCACTGAACAAATATTTCCATAGCCCACAGGTAGTTGTTCCGGGTCTGGCTGTTTGTGTATTGCCTCACTGAACAAATATTTCCATAGCCTACAGGTAGTTGTTCCGGGTCTGGCTGTTTGTGTATTGCCTCACTGAACAAATATTTCCATAGCCCACAGGTAGTTGTTCCGGGTCTGGCTGTTTGTGTATTGCCTCACTGAACAAATGTTTCCATAGCCCACAGGTAGTTGTTCCGGGTCTGGCTGTTTGTGTATTGCCTCACTGAACAAATATTTCCATAGCCCACAGGTAGTTGTTCCGGGTCTGGCTGTTTGTGTATTGCCTCACTGAACAAATATTTCCATAGCCCACAGGTAGTTGTTCCGGGTCTGGCTGTTTGTGTATTGCCTCACTGAACAAATATTTCCATAGCCCACAGGTAGTTGTTCCGGGTCTGGCTGTTTGTGTATTGCCTCACTGAACAAATATTTCCATAGCCCACAGGTAGTTGTTCCGGGTCTGGCTGTTTGTGTATTGCCTCACTGAACAAATATTTCCATAGCCCACAGGTAGTTGTTCCGGGTCTGGCTGTTTGTGTATTGCCTCACTGAACAAATATTTCCATAGCCTACAGGTAGTTGTTCCGGGTCTGGCTGTTTGTGTATTGCCTCACTGAACAAATATTTCCATAGCCCACAGGTAGTTGTTCCGGGTCTGGCTGTTTGTGTATTGCCTCACTGAACAAATGTTTCCATAGCCCACAGGTAGTTGTTCCGGGTCTGGCTGTTTGTGTATTGCCTCACTGAACAAATATTTCCATAGCCCACAGGTAGTTGTTCCGGGTCTGGCTGTTTGTGTATATGAGTTTATATGGTTGTAAACGCACCCACTATACAGGAATAACACCTAGTGTAAGGGCAACGTTATTTAACGCCAGGCGGTTGACTAAACGGCTAGTGTGGCTAAAACCAGCGCTTGGCTCTAGTTTTGCACAGGGTCGCAGCATAATACTAGGCAACAGCCGTTTTGCGTGAATATAAAGCATGTCCCCTCAACCATTTCTTATTTTTTTTGTGTTTTTGTAACTTGTTGCGTCATGATTACCGCAAAGTATTCTTTCTTTCTTTCTTCCCCCCCTCCCCCACTGCTAAATCCTTCAGGAAATGAATGCGTAAAGTTATAACAGTTATCTGAGGTAGTCTTGGACCCACACTGACATTTCTGGTGTATATTTGACGGGCGGTAAATCATAAGGTATTACCAAACGGTTCTTAGCATTCGGCTGCAATGAGAAGAAATCTTCTTTGATCTGTAACAATAATAAATAAATGTTATATTTCATTCAGTCTAATACACATATTACGCCGTTCTGTGCGTAAAAGAGTAACAAACAAGCAAGCAAAGAAACAATAATCATCCATCCATACATAAGTAGGCGGTCCCATAACGAATTGGCTTAACTATGAACAACTACCGTTACCGTACAACAAGTAGCGTTGAGAACGCTACTTGTACTGCTACATATTTATTGAATATGTAGCAGTATCTAAACGCCACTTTTACTGCTACATATTTATTAAATATGTAGCAGTATCTAAACGTCACTTGTACTGCTAGATACTTTTTTTATATAAATTACAAACTAGCGCTTGACTGCAATCCCGCCTGATGGTAAGCAGTGATGCAATCGTTGATGGTAAAGCGCGCTAGTTTATTAAGCCTACTCACTCAAAAGAACTGAGTAAATAGAAAGGAAGACGGCAGTTGAGCGCGGCAGTTAAACCCAACAACACGACCAACGATGCTGCGCCAGAGGGAGATTGATCTGGAGGTCCTCCACAACCAAACTCCCGACACAACAACAGTTCGCGCATCGTACCCGGCACGTACATCGGAACACAACTGCTCAGACCCGTCCTCCGTACGGCTTCACCAGACATCATGCCGGAACACGACGAATCGCTTGGCGCCATGACTTTGTCTGGTGGGTGGTAACTTATGCCGGCGGCTGAAGTTGTGGCCTACCACCGAGAAATAAATATGTAGCAGTACAAGTAGCGTTTTGTAGCGTTAGCGCTGGTACTAGAATAACCACCAACGGCCGCCATAGCCCACGCACAATGGTCCACTGAAGGGACTGAGTGCAGAAACCAGATCCGTAACATAGAACATAGGGTGGAGAACTGAACGCTGGGATGATGATGATGATCATGTAGCGACATGTTGCGTAGAACTATCCCATCTCATCTCAGCGTTAATCCCAGTCGCATCCGAAGCTTTTTCAGGTTTGGAGTCTGGGGTCTGCTTTACCAGTCTAACTGCTAATTTTGGCTAAACTTCGATATTTTCCGTGAAGCGACTGCCGACTGACCTCCACAACCCGAAGGCGATATCGAAGCATTGCAGTTAGACCAATTGCTAGACTTTTGAGGGCTCCAACAACCCGTAACGACTGCCATCAGATGTTCGTATGGCAACCGGGACCAACGGCTTAACGTGCTTTTCGAGGCACGACCAGACCAGTGCAAATATTCATATTCTCGCACACAAATATTTGCAATGCGCGGGGATTGAACTCGCGCCTCATTGCGCAGCGGCCGCGTTCGCTACCACTACGCCACGAAGGCTGTCAATAGATGACGTAGAACTATATCAGGCACTTTCATTATAGGACTGACTACGTACATCCTCACAAACTCGCATTTATAAGTAACTGACTTTCCGCCCGCGGCTTCGCCCGCGTGGCATTCGGTTATATCGCGCTTTTTAAATTTCCCTCGGGAATATCAATTTTTTTCAATAAAAGGTAGCCTATGTTCTTTCTCAGGGTCTAAAAATTGTCCGTGCTAAATTTCATTAAAATAGGTTGAGAGGCTTAATAAACTAGCGCGCTTTACCATCAACGATTGTATCACTGCTTACCATCAGGCGGGATTGCAGTCAAGCGCTAGTTTGTAATTTATAAAAAAAAATATAAAAAAGTATGTAGCCGTACAAGTGACGTTTAGATACTGCTACATATTTAATAAATATGTAGCAGTACAAGTAGCGTTCTCAACGCTACTTGTTGTACGGTAACGGTACTTGTTCATAGTTAAGCCAATTCGTTATGGGACCGCCTACTTATGTATGGATGGATGATTTTTGTTTCTTTGCTTGTTTAAGCGGGAGAGCGGAACAGACAGACAGACAGACAGAGTTACTTTCGCATTTATAATATTAATATGAATAGTATGGACTAGCTTTCCGTCCGCGGCTATCGGTTACATCGCGCTTTTTAGATTTCCCTCGGGAACTTCAAATTTTCCGGGATAAAAAGTACCCTATTATTTAATTCGGACTTCTAACTTTACATCTGCAAAATTTCAAAGCAATCGGTTTAGTAGTTACAGCGTGAAAGTGGAACAAACAAACGAACTCACTTTCCAATTTATAATATTAGTATAGATAATAAATATATACGGACAAATCACACAGATTGAGCTAGCCCCAAAGTAAGTTCGAGACTTGTGTTATGGGATACTAACTCAACGACACTATATTTATAATAGATACATATTTAGATAATGTCGTGGTGGCCTAGTGGTTAAAACACCAGCCTCTCAAGTATGAGTGCGCGGGTTCGATTCCAAGTCAGGCAAGTGCCAATGTAACTTTTCTAAAGTTATATGTACTGTCTAAGTATATCTTGGACATCAATGACTGAAGGTGAAGGAAAACATCTTGAGGAAACCTGGACTTTAAGTCTGAAATCGCCAACCCGCATTGAGCAAGCGTGGTGATTACGCTCAATCCTTCTCTGTATGAGAGGAGACCTGTGCCCAGCAGTGGGACGATAAAAGGTTGATGATGATGACATATATAGATAAACATCCAAGACCCAGGACAATCAGGAAGGAAGAATGTAGGTTATTTAGCGAACTTAAAAAAAAAGAAAAAGTGTCTCAAAGAAATATCTAGTTGATAGTTTTTGATCTTAATTATGGTTTTGAAGTTGTTCATGTACGTATTTAGTTTGTTTTATACAACGTGTAACAAAAAGGGTATATACATACCAAGGGCGTGTCATCTTTAGATGATATCAAACGATATCGGAAGGGTTTCAACTCAAAATAAAATACTCAAAAAATTGGTACCAAATTTTCGGTTTCGTGTGTTTCTTAAGGTCGTACCCTCACGTAATGACCTCGAGCATTTGCTCCCTCTTCACCGCGCCCCACCTCTACAATACTTCGCAAAATATTACTAGCGCCGTCTGGCGGACGAAGTACTTACAAATACAAGTTAACTTCATAGAACACAGAAGTAACAGACATGACACTTTTATTTTTGTTTATTGGTGCGCCCAAATACTTTCGGTTATTATAGACTGAAACAAATGTTGACGATACTACATAATAAAAATTTTGCGTATTTTATTTTTTAATCGACTTCCCAAAAGTGTGGTTCTCAATTCGATTTATGTGTGCTCGCTGATAACTTTATCGTTAATGAACCGATTTTGACCATTCTTTTTTTATATGAAAGATTATGCTGCCTATGTAATCACATTGTTACCACGTCAGTGTCGATAAAGGAAATTCTAAGAAATTTAGGCAAATTATCTAAAATTGTAGGCACGCTTCGGGTAAAAACTTGATACTCGTATTTATATTGGATGATACTATAAAACCGTGAAGATTTGGGCCTGACCTGATGATGGAGATGACAGAGAATCAAGGGAATACACATCGGAAGCAACTGTCATGTGTTTGGGCTTACTTAATTTGTATTGATTAGACCTTTACAACTAAATATGTTATGACTATAACTTCAGGGTTGGAAGTTAGTTTTGTAGATTGAAAGTTAGCTAAGTCAGATGGTCAAAGGGATAGAAAAATAATATAATAAAGGTTAATTTATCATTATTTATTATTTTAAGGAAAAACGTAATCAGGGTCAAATAAATTTCCGCAGACAGGAAACCTACATAAAAAAAAAGATTTGATTTTTTTTTTGGGCTCAGGAAAGACTGAAATTATATTATTATTCTCGTTTCATAAAACAAATACGTTAATAACTGTTAAAATTAAAACTATCGTATAAAAAAAACTAATACATATACTATAATATTATTTACACAAAGCTTCCTTTTGCAGAAAAATAATAAACATCTGACTAATACAATATCCGGTCAGACTGGACGCTGACGGCAGCATATTTGGAAAAGGCCTGCAAGCAAACGACGTATTTCGTTTGCTTTAATTCCTATAAGACCACAATGAAAGTATGATCATTTCTAGAAATAACGCAATGAAATAACACAACTTAAATTGAGTCTCTTGATTTTAATTGATTTTTGCATAAGCATGACGAGTAGGTAGTGTTTGTCCTATGTTAAAGTACAGTGTTGTAAATTGTTGAGGAATTCCCTCGACTGTCTATGGTCTTCATCATCAGATCTATTGCAGACATCCGTCAGTTCATTTAAACCTATATGGGTGTAAAGTTTTCATCAATATAAATGAATTAAGTCCAAACACAAGGTAACTATTGTAAACCTTTGAGGAGTTCCCTTAACTGGCCTTTGTCTTCATCATCAGAGCTTTAATGACGATCACAACCCATTTAGGTGTAAAATTCTTATCAATATAAATTTATTAAGCACAAACACGAGGCAGCTGATGTGAATCGTTAAGGAGATCCCTCGGCTGTCTCCCGGCTCCATCATCAACTCCGAACTTTACTAAATTGTAGTGCGTTAAAACACTTAATGAAAAAAACATAGAAATGCCCTAGGCGCCCCTATGATTTTTTAAATTTCTCCTAGGTTTCCTTAGTCTTCCATCATCAGACCCTAATTTCCTTAACATGAGACTACCTTGAAGATATAATCTTTCTAATTAAAAAAAAACATGTGGCACTCGGGAACTGCCGCGGTAAAGCTATTGCATAGCATTTTTTATCAACTTATGCAATAGGGTATTTGACTAAAAAAACCTAATTAGTCCGTCAGTCAGATTTCCAAAAAATACTCATCATCATCATCATCATTTTAGCCGAAAGACGTCCACTGCTGGATATAGGCCTCCCCCAAGGTTCTCCACGTTGACCGGTCCTGCGCCTTCCGCATCCAGCGGTTTCCCACGACCTTCACCAGGTCGTCGGTCCACCTAGTCGGGGGCCTACCCAAAAAATACTAGACACATATTTTTTTCTTTTTCCATATAAAAAAAAATGAAGACGAATGCTTTGAAAACTCGTGTGACGTCACTGCACGCTACACTTTTTAGCGGCCAGTGACGTCACCAGCCATCACTCCTGATCTTTGATGCCTATTATATTTGTCAATTTTTATTGATTTGATAAAACAAAATATACGAAATGTAAAACGTATATAATAAACCTATCCAATATTTTTCTATAATCTGTATGACGGACTAATTAGTTTTTTTTAGTCAAATACCCTATTATTTATATTATAGTAAAGTTATCCGCAAACAAACATAAAAAACATATAACCTCCTCCCTTTTGAAATCGGTTAAAAAAACGAACACTAAAATGAACATCAATAACAGAGACACGTAATTATGATAGTATTATACTCTATGCGACATGCGGTGCGTGAGCGAGCAAGCAGATGCTTTCTCGCTCACGCGCCGACCGCTTTGCTAGCGGACGGTGCGATGACGAACGACACGGGTTCCCCCTTCGAGAGCTTGTGGCATACTGAATCTCAATAGCTCGGGCAAGAGAAATGATGGGGAATACGCTCAGATTGTTGAATAAAATTTTTATTTTGGTCGTTTTAAAAAAATATTTCTACAATAATCTTCGTCATGAAATTGCCTATCCATTAGTGTAAGAACGCAATCTAAATAATGCTTACTTTCGAGGAGATGCACGTTTTTGATAATTATTTCTCTTGTCAGAGGTTTCGTTGTGAAGGAATTATTTAAACATTATGCTTAGTAAAGAAAAAAAGAAATCTACAATTTTGGAGCCAAGATTATGGAGAAAATTTATGTATTTTTAATAAGTTGATATTTCTTTTGGATAAAGAGTAGATAGCTCCGAAAAACTACATAAAAACGGCCTGCGGTGTGTTTTTCCCCTGGAGCCGCCTTAAAATCAAATCATAACAAACGTGGCAGCACACTACATACGTTAATAACTACTCGTTACCCGTCACGTTACTTGCCAAAATCCGATAAATGTCTTCAATATCTCTGTGCGACTAGTATGATAGTAGCCTATCACAGGCGGTGTTTTTCCTCATAACTTCCTAACGTAAAGAGATAAGATTAAAAAACCCTTCCAATATCGTTTGATATCATCTAAAGATGCCATGCCTTTGTCATGTATATACCCTTTATGTTACACGTTGTATATGTTACCGAATATGTTTTATTTTAATTTTATTATTATTATTTTAAACTTTTAATTTTGTTCGCTTAGTTACAATTTATTTTATGCATGCTGTGGGCTCCTGTAAGTGAACGAGTACACCTTCGTGATATATTGTCGTCCATTTTTACTTTTTACATGTTTTGTGTATATTCTTTGTTAGAGATACTAAATAAAATAAATAAATAAACTTACCACAAACTGAGGTAGGAACAGTACTCCGGCTTCATAACTCATGATCCTGAGGGCTCCATTGCCTTTGTTAAGCTGTCCCCATGCAGCTTTGCTAACATTAGCAGACGTCAGCAGATAATACGCAGCCTTATTATTAGAATACCGTGTGTATGACTTTATATGTGGCATTGCCTTGTTGCGATTCGAGGATTTAGCTTGCCATTGGCTAAAAAGAAAGGATTTGAATTAATTAACTTAAAAAGAAAGGAAGAAAATATATTTTATTTAGTACTAGCAGCCACCAGCGACTTCGTTCGCGTGGAGTTAGTTATGCTCCACTCCTATTGGTCGCAGCGTGATGTTATATAGCCTAAAGCCTTCCTGGATTAATGGGCTATCCAACGCAAAAAGAATTTTTCAAATCAGGCCAGTAGTTCCCGAGATTAGCGCGAACAAACAAACAAACTCTTCAGCTTTATACATATATTAGTATAGAGTATAGATAACCCGTGCAGATAAAGAAAAGATCTGTAAATGGCGTCCGCTCGCATGCGTTCTCACTCACTCTCTATCGCTGTCTATACTCACACAGTGATGTAAGCGCTGCCAAAAAAAAAAATCATCGATCAGGAATTCAGGATTCGCTTTCCAAACTACTGAAGCTACTTTGACGCACTCCGAGTTATCGTTAATTTCGTTCCGCTAAAGTCTCTGTTATTTTGTTGTTTTTGTTAATACTGTTGTTTTTGATGAGTTTGAATAATCAAACTCAACAAAAACAACAATAAAAACAAACACAACAACAAACAAGTAAAATGTCAAATTTACGTTGTAAATAACAGTATTTACAACGTAAATTTGACATTTTACTATCTTAGCTTTTTTTTTTTTTAATATACAACGTGGCGCGATAATGGCGACATTAACTAAAAACACATATAATTTGTTACATTTTGGCGTCATGAAGAGATTTTATTTTCATAAAATGTTATTATTAACGAAGTTACTTAAGTTTTTAGAAACTACCATTTAACTACCATTTAGAGCAACCTGTATTTAGAGAACTGTCGCACAGCGGTCATTTGCCGAGGTCATGGATCATACGTAACATTTCATCAATGAAATTAAAATGATTACATTCATGCGGAAGAGAGATGCGAGATATTATCTTTGTCGGCGGCGCTCGGCGCAAACGACATGCGGCCCACCTCCCCTCCGCACCGCGCCTCCACAAATTATTAAATATTTATTTTTTGTTCCTTACTTCCTTAGTGCTAGACGAAGCTCGTGTCCTTGACACGCATAATACCGGCTGTGCATAATTTCGTTAAATACAAGTTCTGTGAATGTTTTTGTGGAAAAGACGCTTAGTCTATTGTTTTATTAATTATTTTTGTGTAATTAGAATAGTAATTAGATTATGGTACCGCGATAAAGACGCTTTGTTTTGTTCTAGTTCGGTCGTTTTATTTCTCGTGTTACGAACGTTATTTGTGTTATCTTATTTATTAGTGCTTGTGTAAACTTGTGTCTAGGATGGCGAGTACACATCCCAACTACACAGCAGCTGAATATGCGGACATGATTCTAATTTACGGAGAATGTCATCAAAATGCCGCCCTTGCAATAAGGACATATCGCGAGAGATATGGGAATTCCAGACAATGCCCTACTAATCCTCGCACTATTGTAGGAGCTCTTCAGCGCATCCGTGAAAACCGGCCAGTGGGCCCAGTGGACCATTAGAGCAAAGAGCTCGCGCCGCCAGATTCATTGATAACAGCCGACAAAGAATCATATTACCGATTACGAATACGTAGGTACGGACGACAGCAGGTCAAGCCGCCCGAAACCGTCAGATATTATCAATCAACCTTGAGCCTTAATGCTTTAGTGATAAAGTTGAAAATCGGATAAAGACATCTGACTGATTGTAACCTTAGCTTGATGTGCTGTCGTTCGTACGATTTACGCTTGTGTGCCAGCCCGCTAACTAGGTCTGTACGCGAAGCGACACGTTCTAGCTCCGAGCGCCTCCGAGGTAAGTAATTGCATGAATGAATTTTTGCAAGGGTGATCCCAATTTTGGTTACTTTTATATTATTTATTTTGTTTGAAATTTTTTTTTTTTTCTTTTTTCGAGTTATTTTAAAATATCAAATGTCATATGATTAATGAGCACTAGCACTACTCGTGTGTTAATTTAATGTCACCATTATGGCGCCACGCTGTATACGGACAAATCACACAGATTGAGCTAGCCCCAAAGTAAGTTCAAGACTTGTGTTATGGGATACTAACTCAACGATACTATATTTTATAATAGATACATATATAGATAAACATCCAAGACCCAGGCCAATCAGGAAAAGATAGTTTCCCATCATGACCTGGCCGGGGATCGAACCCGGGACCTCCACGTCGCAGGCAGGCGTGTTGACCGCTGCGTCACGGAGGACGTCAAAGGGGTTTGGGTTTGTGATTGAACAATGGCATGTTTTGTCAACCGTACCATAAGTATACGGCGCCATTTTCAGATCTTTTCTTTATCTGCGCGGGTTATACAGACTTAAAGACACAAAATGGCGTCGATTCTAATTCGGAAACTAAACTAATTTTAGTGCATCTTTTCTCTCTATTTTGTTAATAAAAGGTATGAATAAATTGATATAATATTAAACAGATATGATATGCTCTAACAAATTAACCAAAATAAATGTGCCGATCGCAGCAGCAGCACACACATGCAATTTTTTCATTCTGCGTACATTTCACACGTTGGTACAGTGCGAGTGAGGCGAATCTAAAGCATAGAGAAGAAAAAGATGGCTAGTGTTTGTCGTTTGCGCTGTTAGTGTTTGTCGTTTGTTTTTACGAGTGTATCGAGAGTGACTAAGGCAAGATATTAGAATTATAATCTTTTGTACGCTTCAAGTTCAATGCGCTAGTGAGTTATCTCCCTTAGTTTAATATTATATCAATGTATGAATATGACATATTAGTCGTCCTGTTATATAATACTCTTAACAGTATTACTTATACACAGTAATACTTATACAATATGTAAAGAAAACCCTGTCCGACCCATAAGGATAATAAAGGTTAGGTAATCACTTGACCAAATATGATATAAAATTTTACATAATCAACATATTAACAATACTAATGAATTTTGAAATAATCCTTTTTTCCCGGGAATTAATTCTAATTTCCCCGAAATTTGGTAATTTTTAAAAAAGTGACAACACCGGTATTATTATAAGCGAATAGCGACGCGACAACGTCACAGGTGCCGCGTGCCCTGCCCCCCGCCGCCTGCGGAATGGGGTTGCTTAGCGCACATGTATTAAGTTACCTCTTTTTGCGAAATAATAATTTTATTTTTAGGGGGATTTGTTTTTTTTAATTTAGCCTGTCTTTGTGGGCATTAGTAGAATAAGTTATCGATACCTAACAATACCTTCACGGGTCGGACAGGGTTTTCTTTACATATTGTATACTATAACACAATATACAACGTTATTTATGTTAATACGAAACCTGAATACAGTTTGTTCAGAATAAACAACTGAATCGATTCCAATCATTTTTACACCATGTTATATTTTTTCACAAATACATTTAGAAATTGTTGCAGTGTGCTCACCGACCGCGCACGGTATATCACAGTACTCCGCGCCCGTGCAACAGCTGATGCCAGAGGTCAAAGCACCGTTCGCCCGCTCGAGCGGAGCGTGAACCATATTTTTGTTGGGATAGCCAAGTAGGATAACAAGCTCATAACTTTGTGGTTTTGCATGAAAATCTTTTTGGAATTTCGTACATACCTATATTCTTTACTTAAAAATAAAAAGTAAAACAACTAAAACCCAACTACGACAAAAACGACGCTGAAAAAGTATAAAACAAGATTTTCAGAATACTGAACTGAACAAAGTTGCTAATGTAGTTGCAAGTAAATGGACACAGTAGTAATGTCATACAATATTATTCTGAAGTATGCAATATTCACTATGTAGAGATAAATTTTCATGTTTGGAAAGGCGTAGCTTCACACGTTGTCAAGGTGCTACGGTAGGTAGGTATATGTAACGTGTGACTGAGTAATTTACTAGGGAACAGATGTACATACATACATACATACATACATACATAGCCTGTCAAAATCATAACCCTCCTTTTGCTTTGCCGTAGTCGGGTAAAAATATTGGACATGTGATTCGGATTTCGCATAAACAAAAAGTAATGTTGTATAATACACACATAATACATAAATTTAAATATTATTCGATTAGAAATCGAATAACCGAATATTCGGGTAACCGAAATACTCCTGATTTCTTTTTATCCGTATAATCTGGATTCTATTGTATCTATGTACTTGGCAACTACTAAAATAATGGTACTTACTATAAGAAGGCATTCAGCCATGTCTGCTTGGCGTGCGCGTCTCCAGCGTACGGCAGACACCCACCACCCAACAGATTGTCGTGAGATTGCCTTACATTTTCTGTTTTAACAAACCAGAAAAAAAAATTAAGAATTTGACAGTACTTAGCTAATATTCCACGCTGACCGGTCTTGTGCTGCCCGCATCCATCGGCTTCCCGCGCCTTCACCAGGTCATCGGTCCGCCTTGTTGGGGGCCTCCCTTCGCTGCGTCTTCGGGTACCTGGCCGCCACTCCAGAACCTTACTGCCCCATCGGGAAGCCGATGGATGCGGGCAACACAAGACCGGTCATCGTGGAAAGACTTGGGGGAAGGCCTTTGTCCAGCATTGGACCTCTATAGGCTGAAGAAGAAGAAGAAACTCCATTCCATCCAAAGGTTCTCTGTAAAAGATCGCTCTTAGCGATAAGACCGCCCATTGTGTCACCCTTTGTAAAATATTTATATTTATGTTCTGTAATCTATATGGTATGTCGTGGTGGCCTAGTGGTTAAAACACCAGCCTCACAAGTATGAGTGCGCGGGTTCGATTCCAGGTCAGGCAAGTACCAGTGTAACTTTTCTAAAGTTATATGTACTTTCTAAGTATATCTTGGACACCAATGACTTAAGGTGAACGAAAACGTCTTGAGGAAACCTGGACTTAAGTCTGAAATCGCCAACCCGCATTGAGCAAGCGTGGTGATTACGCTCAATCCTTCTCTGTATGAGAGGAGACCTGTGCCCAGCAGTGGGACGATGAACAGGTTGATGATGAATCTATATGGTGTATATAATAAAGATAAAGAGTATTCTATTCTATTCTATTCTAAGAAACTAATATTCGACGGCACCGTTGGCGTAGTAGTTAAATGTTTGACTTTTTGCTGATGAGAAATCATCAAATGACTTCTCCCGCTCTGGGCGGAGCGGAATGGCGTGTCAGACTTTTACTGACGAAAACCCATCCGAGTTCCTTCATTTGCCTCTGCGCCAGGGCCACAATATCTGTTTCCATTCATTTAAATATATATATATATATATATACATACAACGTGTAACAAAAAGGGTATATACATACCAAGGGCATGGCATCTTTAGATGATATCAAAATAAAATACCCAAAAAATTGGTACCAAATTTTGGTTTCGTGTGTTTCTTAAAATCAAATCATAACAAACGTGGCAGCACACTACATACGTTAATAACTACTCATTACCGACGGGCAAGGGTTTTTTTAATTCTATCTCTTTATGTTAGGAAGTTATGAGGAAAAACACCGCCTGTGACAGGCTACTATCATACTAGTCGCACAGAGATATTGAAGACATTTATCGGATTTTGGCAAGTAACGTCGTCACGTTACTTAAAATCAAATCATAACAAACGTGGCAGCACACTACATACGTTAATAACTACTCGTTACCCGTCACGTTACTTGCTAAAATCCGATAAATGTCTTCAATATCTCTGTGCGACTAGTATGATAGTAGCCTATCACAGAGGGTGTTTTTCCTGATAACTTCCTAACATAAAGAGATAGGATTAAAAAACACTTCCAATATCGTTTGATATCATGTAAAGATGCCATGCCTTTGTTATGTATATACCCTTTATGTTACACGTTGTATATATTGTTTTGCTTTGTGGGTATTTGGGCGTGGTAGCTGGCATATGGTCAATAATTTTATTGTTATTGTATTTTCTTGTGTTCATCACTATACATAGTATTGTATAAAGTCCTGTGTTTTTTTTTAATGAACAGACAGCTCTGCTGCTGGGGAGTTTCTTCCGCCACTTCTTCTTACCAGCGAAAGCACAAGGAAGTGTCGATGGGTGGACGTTTTGGGAGACTGTCTTATGTAATATTGACGTTCAAAAAGTGCTGACTCTCAGCCTAATTTGAATAAATGACTTTTGATTTGATTAACCCGTAGCCCTGGCTGGGTTGTTTTTCACTTTACCGATATCTATAGGAAGCATTTTGGAGAGGGCCTTACGCTCTTGACACCACAACCATTCAAACGAAGTGTTTCGCCTCGTCTTTTATACCGCGTACATCGAGGGACTGGAACAATTTGCCAGCGGGTGTATTTCCGACGGACTACAATTTAAGTGTCTTCAAGACTAGGGTCTCCAGATCAATCTCCCTCTGGCGCAGCATCGTTGGTCGCGTTATTGGGTTTAACATTGCAACACCTCGTTCAACTGCCGTCTTCCTTCCTATTCACTAATTTATTTAAGTGAATAAGCTCTTAATAAACTAGCATGCGTTACCATCTACGATTGCATCACTGCTTACCATCAGGCGGGATTGCGGTCAAGCACTAATTTATAATGTATAAAAAAAAGTCTTACCTAAAGAAGGGTATACAATCTTCAGTTCAGGCGGACTGGATAACAGTTGTGATTGGTTTTTAATTTTAGTAAAGTTGTGAAGGAAATCCCCGGTCAGCCATAACTGCGGAACAAAAAGCATTGATATACCATGTGAGTTGTGACATCGACACAATTTGACTATGCAGCATTGGAATGTGAGCTTTAAAAGCCATGGCCTAAAACCGATTTTTCTAAAAACCGTATTTATCGATAACCGTTTTTTATGTTAAAACCGGATAATAACAAAAACCGGTGTACAAAAAACTGTTTTTAAATCTTAGAGCGGTGTACAAAAAATCGTTATTATCATATCTTCCGGATAATTGAAAACCGATTTTCTTTTACCAAAGACCGGTTTTAATACTTAATAATAATAAATTAATTTTAATCGTAGTCCATATACTGTCAGTAACACAAAAATAAAAAAAAAAACTTGAGCTATTGTAAGTACACACAACCTCTCTCACTCAGAGGGGGAGCGGAAGGGCATGTCAGAATTTTACTGACTAAAACTACTCCTGTTCCTTCATTTGCCAGGGGCAAACATCTCTTTTGAATCACCCGCGGCCCTAACAGGCGTCAATCTTCAGGATCCCGTCACTTAGTGATGACATCTCTTTGAGTCGCGCGTGAAACAACGCGCCGTCGACTCGGGCCTAGTCCGCGACCGGACAGTGAGCTATCCACAAGCCCGCCCCTACGGTGGCCGGGAGTTCTTTTTAGTAATTTTAAACTAGTGCTTAACTGCAATACAGCCTGGTGGTAAGCAGTGAGCAATCGTTGATGGTAAAGCGCGCTAGTTTATTAAGCCTATTCCCTTAAAAAACTAAGTGAATAGGAAGAAAGACGGCAGTTGAGCGAGGTGATGCAGCGTTAAGCCCAAGAACACGACCAACGATGCTGCGTCAGAGGGAGATTGATCTGGAGACACTCCACGACCAAACTCCCGACACAATAACATTTGGCGCATCGTACCCGGCACACATCGCAACACAACTGCTCAGACTCGTCCTCCGGTTGGCTTCACCAGACATCTTGCCGGAACACGACGTCCAGGAAGTCTTCTGCAGTCAGATACCAACCTTAGGATCCTTCCCATAGCTTCCGATGCTGCTGGCCTGCGCCACCAGCGGCCACTGCTTGTTCTCCTCAGCTGGCACACAACAGTGCTGTCTAAGCAATGTTCCCACCCGGGTCATACCCCAATCTAAGTCGAAGTGGGAGCCGGGAACTGATGCTACGAGGAATACGCTGAAATGGATAGATTTTGTAAATATACAATATGTAAAGAAAACCCTGTCCGACCCATAAGGATAATAAAGGTTAGGTAAACACTTGAACAAATATAATATAAAATTTTACATAATCATCACAGTAACAATAATAATGAATTTTGAAATAATCTTTTTTTCCCGGGTATTAATTCCAATTTTCCCGAAATTTGGTCATTTTTAAAAAACTGACAACACCATTTATCGGGTTGTCTACCGCACATGCATTAAGTTACCTCGCTTTTTCGAAATAATATTTATTTTTTTTTTGGGGATTTTTTTTTAAGTTTAGCCCTGCTTTGTAGGCATTATTAGAATCAGTTAACGATACCTAACAATACCTTCACGGATCGGACAGGGTTTTCTTTACATATTGTATGTGTTAAATATAAGATAATAAAAAAAACAAAAGTTATTTATTCAAATTAGGCTGAGAATCAGCACTTTTTGAACGTCAATCCATACTAATATTATAAATGCAAAAGTATCTCTGTCTGACTGTCTGTCTGTCCGGCTTTCACGCCAAAACTACTGAACCGATTGTAATGAAATTTGGTACACAGATAGTCTAGAGCCTGAGAAAGGACATGGGCTATAAAACAGCCCGCTATGACCAAGAGGAGCAGAGCAGGAACAAAAAACTGTTGCGAAAACGGGAGAAAACGCGGACGAACATATTGCTCCCATTATTTTAACAGGCGCTTATTTTATATCATCTGAGCTCTTTCGGTTCGAAGCTAACGCGGGTGAAACCGGGCACAGCTAGTATTACATAAGACAGTCCCCTCAAAACGCCCACTCATCGACACTTCCTACTTAGAAATTGTTGCAGTGTGGTTGGTTACCGAGCGCGTAACACAGTTGACGTTAATAATAATAATCTTTATTCATAAAACTCCGGTTCTTAAAGCGCTTCAGAAGCTATTTAATTCCGTCATTCTTAAAGGCGAAACGCCTAAGGCGTGGCACAGGAGCGTGGTGGTTTTGTTTTTCAAAAAAGGTGACAATACCCTCCTGAAAACTACAGACCGATATCCCTCCTGAGCCATGTCTACAAGCTGTTTTCTAGGGTCATCACGAATCGTCTCGCTCGCAGGTTCGACGACTTCCAGCCTCCCGAACAAGCAGGCTTCCGAAAAGGCTTTAGCACCATAGACCACATTCATACGCTGCGGCAAGTTATACAGAAGTCCGAGGAGTATAACAAACCACTATGCTTGGCGTTTGTGGACTATGAGAAGGCATTCGATTCGATTGAGACTTGGGCGGTGCTACAGTCTCTCCAGCGGTGCCAAATTGACCATCGATACATTGAGGTGATAAAGTGTTTGTACAAAAACGCCACCATGTCAGTCCGTCTCCAGGATCAGGACTCGAAACAGATCCAACTGCAGCGTGGAGTGAGACAAGGAGATGTCATATCTCCTAAATTGTTCACTGCTGCGTTGGAAGATGTCTTCAAGCTCCTGGACTGGAAAGGACTTGGCATCAACATCAACGGCGAGTACATCACTAATCTCCGTTTCGCAGATGATATCGTGGTCATGGCTGAGACCCTGGAAGACTTGGGCAAAATGCTCAATGACCTCAGCAGAGCTTCCCAACAAGTGGGTCTAAAAATGAACATGGATAAGACGAAAATCATGTCGAACTCTCATGTCGCACCCACTCCAATTGTAGTTGGTTGCTCTGCACTCGGAAGTTGTTGACGAGTATATATACCTGGGACAGACAGTCCAACTAGGTAGGTCCAACTTCGAGAAAGAGGTGTCTCGGCGAATCCAGCTCGGTTGGGCAGCGTTCGGGAAGCTACGCTACATCTTCTCGTCGTCCAAGATACCACAGTGTCTCAAGACTAAAGTCTTTGACCAGTGTGTGTTGCCAGTGATGACTTACGGAACTGAAACGTGGTCGCTCACAATGGGCCTCATACGAAGGCTCAGAGTCACACAAAGGGCAATGGAAAAGCTATGCTCGGAGTTTCTCTGCGTGATGGAATCGGAAATGAGGAGATCCGCAGAAGAACCAAAGTCACCGACATAGCTCTGCGAGTCGCTAAACTTAAGTGGCAGTGGGCAGGGCACATTGCTCGTAGAACCGATGACCGATGGGGCAGTAAGGTTCTGGAGTGGCGGCCACGTACTGGAAGACGCAGCGTAGGGAGACCCCCAACAAGGTGGACCGATGACCTGGTGAAGGTCGCGGGAAGCCGATGGATGCGGGCAGCACAAGACCGGTCATCGTGGAAAGCCTTCGGGGAGGCCTTTGTCCAGCAGTGGACATCTATGGGCTGAGGAAGAAGAAGAAGAAGATTCATAAAACTCACACAACATTGTAAAACCAAAGCTACAAAAATATTCTTATACAATTACATACATATCTTATTGCCTAAATAACAGCTAGGTATTATGTGTGACTAAAAATATACGTAAGGTCATACAGAACGTATTATTATACAGAGAATCATGTAAAATTAGCGACATGCCCGAGCTAGGTTTATTAAACCTGTGTTTCAGGCGCTCACTTTACATCACAATATATCAATAAGTCCGTAAGATTCAATTATGCAACGTTATGGACTAGGAATTCAATAAACAAAAACGTTAGTTATTTATTATGCTATCGTATGTACTATTTAATTTTATATCTTATCTAACTTTTATCTGTAAACTATTTACTATCACACTATAACTTCCAGAAGCTTTTCTGTGTCTGTGTAATTGAGAATCAATAGGTATTCCGATATTACGTGACTACATTTTTTATAATTTATCCATACTAATATTATAAATGCGAAAGTAACTCTGTCTGTCTGTCTGTCTGTCTGTCTGTCTGTCTGTCTGTCTGTCTGTTACGCTTTCCCGCTTAAACCGCTCAACCGATTTTGATGAAATTTGGCACAGATAATCTTTGGACCCCGAGAAAGAACATAGGCTACCTTTTATCCCGGAAAAATTTGTTGTTCCCGAGGGAAACCTAAAAAGCGCGATATAACCGAACTCCACGCGGGCGAAGCCGCGGGCGGAAAGCTAGTACTGTATATATCTAATAATTTGTTAAGCTTGTTATATAAGAAAGGGCCTAAAAATACATAAAATCTATAGGCATAAGCGTGTCTCGTCTGTGGTTTCGGCAAACCATATCTTTTCTCCTCCTGGTTGAAGGTACTGGGTCAAAAGGAAGCTCAGAGTGCTGATGAAGTACGGTATGCACAAGAGATCATAGTACTAGGCGCACAGTGAGACAGGCGCGGGCGCGCGAGCGTGGCGTTGACCATACTTTGGTTGAGACAACCAAGTAAGATAACAAGCTCATAACTTTGTGGTTTTTCATGATATCTTTTTGAAATGTACATAGATTCTTTACTTAAAAATACTGGACATGTGTTTTTTTTTTACCTATTATAAACCAGCGCTTGACCGCAATCCTGCCTGATGGTAAGCAGTGACGCAATCGTTGATGGTAAAGCGCACTAGTTTATTAAGAGCCTATTCACTTTAGCCTTGAAGACACTCAAATTGTAGTCCGACGGAAACACCGCCGCTGGCAAATTGTTCCAGTCCCTCGATGTACGCGGTATAAAGGAGGAGGCGAAACGCTTCGTCCGGATCGTCGTTTCGGGTTTCACAAAAAGAACAAATAACAGGATGTGCAAGTGCCCACCAGACACAACTCCCGTCTGGTCGGAGGATCCTCCCTTTACTATGGAGGATAAGTGAACTTTACTCCCTGTTCCTCATACCCTTAAACTGGGTATTCCCACAAGATCGGTGGTAGGCAACAACATCAGCCGCCGGCATAAGTTACCACCCACCAGACAAAGTCTTGCCGCCAAACGATTCATTGTGTTCCGGCATGATGTCTGGTGAAGCCGTACGGAGGACGGGTCTGAGCAGTTGTGTTGCGATGTGTACCGGGTACGATGTGCCTAATGTTGTTGTGTCAGGAGTTTGGTCGTGGAGGATCTCCAGATCATCCTCTGGCGCAGCATCGTTGGTCGTGTTGTTGGGTTAAACAATGCAATGTTTAACCCAACAACACGACCACCTCGCTCAACCGCCGTCTTCCTTCCTATTCACTCAGTTTTTTTGAGTGAATAGGCTTAATTAACTAGAGCGCTTTACACTCAACGATTGCATCACTGCTTACCATCAGGCGAGATTGCAGTCAAGCACTAGTTTATAATAATTAAAAAAAAAAAAAAAGATCGAAATGTATGCGGGTGAAACCACGGTATGCAGCTAGTTTAGGATAATCAGCCTATAATTTACAGACTCCTGGAACACAGGTCTCCTCTCGGTGAGAGGGAGTGGGCCGTAATCAACCACACGGGCCCAGTGTGGGTTGGTAGATGTCACAATGTCTTCGAATTTTGGTAAAATGAACACACAGCTGTGCTGCTGGGAAGTTAGTTCCGCCACTTCTTCTCAGCGAAAGCACTAGGAACTGTCGATGGGTGGGCGTTTTGGGTGACTGTCTTATGTAATATTGACGTTCAAAAAGAGCTGATTCTCAGCCTAATTTAGATAGATAGATAGATAGATAGATAACACATTTATTTGATGCAACAACAAAAGACACAATACAGGTAATACAGGAAAAAAAATACATCAAGAAGGGTGATAAACAAATAGTACAAAAAAAAAATTAAAGAAAAAATAAAAACAAATTCACCCATTATAAACAACACAGACATTTGAAATAGTTTCGCACACAAAACGTTGCGGCGTATGTCTCATGGTTGCACCAAATAGGAGTCCAGCTCAGCATGTGCCAGGTAGGATACCTGACGCTGGTATTCTGCTGAATCCCGTTAGTGACGCACGGATGCCAAGAAACGGTAAAAGATGTAAACCAATGAACTTGAACTGTGTGGTGCGTATTATAAATGTGCAAGTACCCACCCACATCAAAACTGCCATCATAAAACGTTTAACATAATAAATAAAATAAAAATAAAAACTCTCGATTTAGTAAATTAGCATAGTGCCTTCCACATCACTTGAATAACACAATATACCTTTTAAGTAATCATAATAGGAGTCGTGCGTGTACGTAATGTAATGTGTAATTGTTAATTATACTGTACAGTAAGTAATATTAAATAAATAAATAAATAAAAATATGATTCGTGAGGAACAGAGCACCTGCAAACGCTTATATTATGGAGGTATTTGTGACGGTCAAGCCCAGTTTTCTCTGAGAGTCGATCAGATACTGCCGCAATCGACTTTTAAAGGTACCGAGTGTTTTTAAAGTCCTTATCGGTGGGGGAATGTTGTTCCAGCATTTGGATGCGGCATATCTGAAACTGCCCCTGAAGGCAGCCGTCTTGTGCATTTCTGTAGCGAGTTGCTGAGAGCACTGCCTGACCTCGCACTCTCTTTTACTGGCGATCCAACTCAATTTTTTAAATAAATAAGACGGTTGTTTGTGTTTAATAACCCCAAACATTAGGCACGCTAAGTGTAATTTACGACGTGATTTCATTTTGAGGATAGACTGTTTATTTAAAAAAGGTGTTATATGACTTCTAGGCGGAACCGAGAAGCAAAATCGTATGCAGGCGTTCTGCACTCTCTGAATCAGTCGCTCAGTTCTTGCCAGGAGTCGAGGACCGAAAACTGTATCTGCGTAGTTCAAGTTAGATAGTACTAAAGATTCAACCAATCGAATACGTAGCTCTTCCGACAGATACGGCCTTATT
The DNA here is from genome assembly GCA_017933935.1 of Sesamia nonagrioides. Taxonomy (NCBI): domain Eukaryota; kingdom Metazoa; phylum Arthropoda; class Insecta; order Lepidoptera; family Noctuidae; genus Sesamia; species Sesamia nonagrioides. The sequence goes on from JADWQK010001678.1 coordinate 226,198, forward strand.
TTGTAAAGGACCTTGAGCCTATAAAAGCAATTGCGCACCGACTCCGCCACGTGACCCTCGTATCTCAATTCAGCGTCCATATTCACACCCAGATTTCGTGCCTCCCTGACTCGGCTGACTGGCTCGCCCAGTAAAGTAACATCAAGCTGAGAAGGCAGGGCATTTATTTGGTGCTTGGTTCCAAGTAGCATGTATTTGGTTTTGGTAGGATTAAGTACCAAACCGTTGTTTTCGGCCCAACTGGCTATCCTATCAAGGTCCTCGCTTAGATCCCTTAAAGCTCTCTCATGTTCGTCAGGCTTGAACGAGATATAAACCTGGATATCATCGGCATAAATGTGATATCTGCAGCGCTTTAGAGCTGTTGTTATATCAGCGCAATATAAAATAAATATAATGGGGCCCAATATGGAGCCTTGTGGAACGCCCCTGTTAACAGAGGCTGGTGCCGAGTTAAGGGTGGTTGCATCCCTCAGAAGTATTTCAACGCGTTGCTCTCGGTTAGTGAGGTAACTGTGAAACCATCCTATCGTATGGGGATCAAATCCATAGTAATGTAGTTTGGCTAAGAACAGTTCAATATTTATACAGTCGAAAGCCCGCGAAAAGTCAAGGAGGACTAACAGCGTGCATAGGCCTCTATCCTGTGCAGCAAGAATGTTATCTGTCACATCCAACAGAGCCGTACACGTGCCTCGTTGCTTACGGAACCCCGACTGTAATTCCGGTAGTATGTTATTCTTCTCTAAATATTGGGATACCTGCTGACACACTACCTTTTCAGATACTTTGGATAAGCAAGGTAGAAGACTTACAGGTCTAAGGTCCTTTAATTCAGTAGGGTTCTGCTTTTTTGGGATTGGTCTAACAATTGCTACTTTCCAAATGTCGGGGAACGTTGAGGACGCAATTGAGTGGTTTACTATATCTGTGATGGCTTTTAAGGTTTGCGGAATGGTTAACATCAGCATATTTAAGGTGATTTTATCGCAGCCCTCAGCATTGGTTTTCAGCTGGCCAAGATATCGTAAAACTTGTTCCTGACTAACAGGTTGCAAAGTGAAAGATACATCGCTGAAGCGGTTAGACTCAAAAAAAGCACGCTGTGATAAATTACAATTTGGATTGGAATTTGAATAAATGACATTTGATTTTTGGGAATTTGGCGGGAAAGCTAAGATGAATGCCACGCTCATTTTTCATTGGAATTTTAAATTATTTATAGTGTCGTTTACTAAATAAAAGCACGTAATTTATGTAGTAAAATGTGCATTCAGTAAATAATTCATAAAGAACATTGAAATATCGCAGCATAGTGGCCTCATTATGACTTTGCCTCAAACCTCCCTCGTAGATGGTTCACGCGGCGGTCTTTTTCGACTGTCATTGGCCATATCCGCCATTATTGTTCTCAAAGAGTTTCTATATATATTTGATACACGTGTTATTGGCAAAATTGTATATCTTACTTAATATGGCTAAAATCACATCTTTTGATCCTCTCCACGTAGAACGCGAGCTGTGGCAAATGATAATGGTTCAGATATCTGAGCAAACACTTCTTGAACATCGTGGGGGACTCTCCATCATGAGGCATCGCGTCTGGAGGCAGCTCAGGGCAGGAAGGGCTAAACCAGAGGCTGAAAAAGAGGATATACAGATAAATGAACCACATACAGTCAAAAGTCGATAAGATCATCCTCGTCGTCTCAGCGTTAATCCCAGTCGCATCCAAAGCTTTTTATTTCAGCTTTGGAGTCTGGGGTCCGCTTTACCAGTCTAACTGCTAATTTGGCTAAACTTCGATATTTTCCGTGAAGCGACTGCCGTCTGACCTCCACAACCCGAAGGCGATATCTAACCATTGCAGCTAGACCAATTGTGGGACTTTTGAGGGCTCCAACAACTCGTAACGACTGCCACTAGATGTTCGTATGGCAACCGGGACCAACGGCTTAACGTATAATAGTTCTAGTAATAAGTAAATAACCCTGATCCCCTTTTTTAATGCACTGGAATTGCACGAACACGGGTGGGTTTCAGTGAATAAAAAAATAGCAATAGTGGAATCGACCAACAGAAGTGAAAACTAAAATCATAAAAAAAGACCAGAATACACAAAAAACAAAAAGCAATCACGGTGTCGATCGGTCACGCTCACGCTAATTCAACCAACAAAAGTTTTAACTTCAAAATTCCTCACCCCTGCGTCCTGTTCTCCCAGTCGTCAAGATACAAGTTGGCCGTAGATATGACCACTCGAAGGGATCCGTCTTCGTAACACAGAACCATCATTTTTCTGAAACAACATATTTTACTTATCATCATAATCAGTCCTTATTGTTCCCATCCCACTGTTGGGGACACAGGCCTCCTCTCGATGAGAGGGAGTGGACCGTAATCTACCACGCGGGCCCAGTGGGAGTTGGTACATGTCACATGTCTTCCAAGTTTTGCCTCTAGGACAGCGTTTAAAACCGACTCCTCCGTAAAGCCACAAACGCCCCTTGGTTCGTCCGAAATGAGATCCTCCATCATGATCTCAAAATCCCCACCATCCAGCAGTTCATGAAACGCCTTTCCAAGCGTTTCTTTGACACTGCTGCCAAGCACCGCAATCCTCTTATAGCAGCGGCCGCCAATTACACTCCCTCCACCATCTCCCGACTTCGCCGCCCTCGGCATGCTCTCTCAGACCCCGATGACCCCATTACCCTCCTCCAAGAGGCCAATAGGGCCACCAGCACATTACACAAACACAGACCGACCTACCGACCTCGCCGCCGAGGTCCACCGCGACGCGCTCCACGTAGTAATCCCCTCCCCCGTCCCTTGTCCGATGAAGGCCAGCCCGCGCCGCAGCTGAGCCAGTAATATCATAATGTCCCAACAATAACCTCTGAGTTTGTTTCGGCGTTTCTTCTCAGAGCTAGTACTAGGAAACGTCGTGGTCATCAAACCTGCTGTCCTCTCTAGCGACGCCCTAAGCCGAGGTTCGTACCCCACAGGGGGTGCCCTTAGTGCGTAGTCGCCTAATTTTAAGTTAGTGTTAAGTGCCCCTGGCTGGAGGCCTTAATTTTTAATTAAGGCATCCACAGGAAAGTCCGGTTAAGTAATTACGGCCTCTAATGGCCACCTACGAGATGCCATATCAAAAAAAAAAAAATAGGTCTGCGTTTCCTAGAGGGGCAGGGGGGGTTATCACGGAAGAACAAAGTTTGAGAAACGCTGCTCTAGGGCGTGCCGGTTTCCTGACGAAGTTTTCCTTCACCATTTTGAGAGCAGTGGTGATGAAATAATTTTTTCTCGGTGGTACGCAACAACATCGGCTGCCGGCATAAGTTACCACCCACTAGACAAAGTCTTGCCGCCAAGCGATTCGACGTGTTCCGGCATGATGCCTGGTGAAGCCGTACGGTGGACGGGTCTGAGCAGTTGTGTTGCGATGTGTGCCGGGTACGATGTGCCTAATGTTGTTGTGTCGGGAGTTTGGTCGTGGAGGGTCTCCAGATCATCCTCTGGCGCAGCATCGTTGGTGTGTTGTTGGGTGTTGTTGGGTTAAACATAGCATCACCTCGCTGAACTGCCGTCTTCCTTCCTATTCACTCAGTTTTTTTGAGTGAATAGGCTTAATAAGCTAGTGCGCTTTACCATCAACGATTGCATCACTGCTTACCATCAGGCGGGATTGCAGTCAAGCACTAGTTTATAACTATTAAAAAAAAATACACAAAGTAAAGCTCCTGGCTGGGTTCGAACCTGTGATACGGCTCTTTATTTTTTTACATGCTTTTTATTAGCGTCACTTGTAGGTTCGCTTGCTTGTTTGTTTGTTTGTCCGTCTCTAACTCTTTGGACTACGAGTGAGCGGCTCATTACTGTAAAATGTCCCACCGTTTTCAATACGTTCGTTCGTTCGTTTTTTTTTTTAAAGAATATCGAACTAGGAAGTTGGAAATAAATATAGTTTAAAAAACTAAAAAAACATGCTTTTAAAAAATATTTTTAACTTTTCAGTTTGATATTTTTTAAAAGCATGTTGTTTTAGTTTTTTAAACTATATTTTCTCCTTTTTATTTATTATTTATAAACGTTATTTTACAACGTTTACTATAGAGTAAACGTTGTAAAATAACGTTTATAATACGTTTATAATCCGTTTATGAATATAGTTTGTCCAGAATAAGCAACTGAATCGATTCCAATCATTTTTACACCATGTTATATTTTTTCAGAAATACTGACGGTAGATCCTATGATCTACCGTCAGTAGTACTATTACTAGGCGCGAGACGTGACTTACGTGTGATGCTTCCCGAATGGCGTAGACATAGTGACGTAATGGGCATCCACTTGAGGTTTTTTTTTATTAATATTCTTGAGATCTGAGCAATCTTCACCATACAAAATCGTCAGTTTCTTCTCGCTGAAAGAATTTCAACCATATTTGTAAAGAGTTAAAGCTCAAATTCGAATAAAAACCGATATTAGGTGAACTAATCATCCAAAGCACTCGTAACATTCGGCCGTGAGCCGATAGACGTCCTCTGTTGGACTTAAGCCTCCCCCAAGGATCTTCACGACGACCGGTTGAGCGCCTCCCGCATCCAGCGGTTTCCCGCGACCTTCACCAGGTCGTCGGTCCACCTTGTCGGGGGCCTACCCATGCTGCGTCTTCCGGTGCGTGGTCGCGACTCGAGAACCCGTCGACCCCATCGGGCATCGGTCTTACGGGCAATGTGCCCGGCAGACTTGCGTGTGTATGTCTGGAATTATTGGTTAGGTCATACCTATATCCAGCAAAGTAGTATTGTGCCAGGAGCCATCCAATTTCCACCATAAAGTTGATTTGTAAGGAACATTTCAGTTCACCCAGACTACGGTCTAGGATTTCTGGAAGAAAAACGATTCCTTATTAAATTTCTTTTTACATTACAATTATTTTTTAATTATAAACTTTGGCTTGACCGCAATCCCGCCTGATGGTAAGCAGTGATGTGAGTTTATTAAGAGCCTACTCACTCAAAAACTGTATGAATAGAAAAGAAAACGGTAGTTGAGCGAGGTGATGCAATGTTAAACTCAACAACACGACCAACGATGCTGCGCCAGAGGGAGATTGATCTGAAGACCCTCGTCTTTCATGCCACGTATATTGAGGGACTGGAACAATCTGCCAGCGACGGTATTTCCGTCGGACTACAATTTAAGTGTCTTCCAGGCTAGAGTGAATAAGCTCTTGGCGTACATCAGGCGGGATCATGGAGCAAATATTTACTCCATGGGTGGAATTGCGGTCTAGCACTGATTTATAAATCTACGTTATTTTATGTTTGTGCAAAACCTGAATATGGTCTGTTCAGAATAAACAACTGAATCGATTCCAATAATTTTTACACCATGTTACATTTTTTCACAAATACATTTAGAAACTGTTGCAATATGTTTACCGAGCGCGGTACACAGCTTAGGTCGATCATCGCCCGCGCAACAGCTGACGCCAGAGGTCAATGCACCGCTCGCCCGCCAGAGCGGAGCGTGGACCATATTTTTGTTGGGACAGCCAAGTAGGATAACAAGCTCATAACTTTGTTGTTTTTCATGATATTTTTTTGAAAGGAGATGTTAGTAGTGAGACTAGTGCGCTTTACCATCAACGATTGCGTCACTGCTTACCATCAGGCAGGATTGCGGTCAAGCGCTAGTTTATAATATTAAAAAAAAAAATGTTTCATTTTGGACCACCACTATGTACGCTATATAGATAAAAAGGAAAAAAATAGAACATTTTCATAAAAATACTACTAAATTAATTTGAATAAAAATACAAGTATATATAATTAATTATTTGAAACGTTTTTTAGTGAGATAACCCTTTATTAAGGTAACCATGACACTGGTTATGACGTTTGATTGGCGACTTTGACAGTTCTATTTTCCCGTTGTGTTCGTGTCGAGTGTTGATTTGAGTTGATTGTGTTTATTTAATGGGCCGTATGTTCGGAATTCATATTTTGTTTTTTTCGCAGTCATATGGTAGATAATATAAATACGATAGCCTTAGATACACGACACGTCAATCAGATGTCACTGTCGAAATCTTATTTCGCTTATTGCTGACCACCATATTTATTAGTAGTAGTGTTGCACTCCTTGACCGAGTTAAATTGAATCTGTATAAAAACTAAGCCAAAATATAGGAAATTAACATTAAAAACAGTTAACTATAGCGTAACTATACCTAGCATTAAGTGTACAATGTGCTGGCCCAGGCTCCATACATTTCTGAAACATCTCTTTTGGACATAGATTCTTTGTTTAAAAATACTGGACACGTGTTTCGGGGTTTGCATAAACATAAAACATAATGTTGTATATTAAAAAAAATACGAGTCACAAAAAACACTTCTTTCCATCTTTCTTTTATTTACCTTGAAAAGTAATGGAGTAAGGTTGCGAATGCGTTTCCTTACAGTCCGTGATAGTTGTGTAGAAGATGTGATAGGGGGCGCTGGCGGCGTGTTTGGCGGCCATCATGCCTTTAGGACGGACCACAGATAAAAAATCTTCCGGGCGGCGTGTCGGATTCACTATGGGACGATAGTCTTTATCTGAAAAAAAATAGATTAGGGACTAGAGGGGAAATTCTACTAATTTTTAAAATGTTCTGTCCAAGGAATGTGAACTTGCATAAGTCTCTTATTTAAAAGAAGACTATCGCAAGAGCAATAAGGTCGATCGGAAATAACACCTCATTTGAAGAGAACGCGGTCCGAGGGAGAAAGCGTCCCAGTAGCCCTCTGTCCCTTTCTTAGTGGTACCCGTATTTATTTTTCGTAATTTTTTGAGTATATTGTAATACTGACATCCAAAAAGTACTGATCCACAGCTTGATTCTAAGCCATAAATCTGTCAAAAAACTTAGTGTAGCACATAGACATAAACTAATGGACATACCTTAGAGATGAGAATTGTGGCACTCCGAAAGAAAGAGAGGAAACGAAGTTTCGGTCTACCTTTATCTCTCTTAAAATCATCAATCATCTATGAGGAAAGAGATAGAGCTAGACCGAAAGCATAGGCCATCCCTCTCACTGTTTTCAAATTAAAAGGTTACTGCAGATTTTACGCGTACGGCATGTCCATGTGCACGGCGTATTATGTCTATGGTGTAGCAAATGAAGTGAACAAAATGTCATCTTTCTTACTTGAACTACCGCTAGATGATGCTGTACTATTTCCACCACTTCTACTTCCTTGCATACTAGTGCTTTCCCCACTTCTACTTTCTAATCCTTTACTACTCTCCCCAGTTCTCATAGGAGATTTCTTGTCATCCTTCTTCTTGACATGTAATATTGACTTGTCTTCTTTATTTTTATCTTCTGTGCTCTTATGTTCTGGCTTTGAACTTGAATCTTCTTGAGAGGCAGAAAGCGTGCTAAAAGAGGAACAACATATGTATCAGTTGAAAAGCGTGTCATTTTTTTAGAAGAAAAATAATGGAATGTTTACTAAGTGGCGGGCTAGGTTGGCGGCTTCAGTCATTGCAAGTCGTAAAACTTTGCCGGCGGCATGTCGGCGGCTCGACATCAGTATTTTATTTGGTAGTTAAAATACTAGCACGTCGCTACAGCTGAAATGTCGCCGGGCAACTGAGCGCATGCGTACGCTAGCCGCCGATAAGCCGCCGACGTATCGGCGGGCGACACGCGCGGGCGATGGTTGCCGACATGTTTCTTTCAACATAAGCCGGGGTTGTGACGGCGGGCCGTGCCGCCGGCTTTGGTGTGTAGTCCGCCTGGCCATTTCTTTACTTCTTCTTCTTCAGCCTATAGATGTCGACTGCTGGACAAAGGCCTCCCCCTAAGGCTTTCCACGATGACCGGTCTTATGCTGCCCGCATCCATCGGCTACCCGCGACATTCACCAGGTCATCGGTCCACCTTGTTGGGGGTCTCCCTACGCTGCGTCTTCTAGTACGTGGCCGCCACTCCAGAACCTTAATGCCCTTTTCTGCCATTTCTTTACTGCCAGGGGATATTTATAATATCATATTTATAGCTAAGTCGCGCGGTTTCAGTTCGATCTGATCTGATCTGATGATGATCGCAGTTTCGAGCCCGTAGGCATAACGGGATAAAAAGTGTCCTTTGTCTTATAAAACATCATTTCTTGTTTATGCGAAATCCGAAACACAGTGTCCAGTATTTTAGAGTAAAGAATCTATGTACAAACTTTCAAAAAGAAAACATGACAAATCACAAAGTTATGAGCTTGTTACGAGCTACTTGGCAACAAAATCAACTTTCGATCCAGCCGTCCCCTGCTGTCCTCTCTAGCGACGCCCTAAGCCGAGGTTGGTACCCCACAGGGGGTGCCCTTAGTGCGTAGTCGCTTAATTTTAAGTTAGTTTTAAGTGCCCCTGGCTGGAGGCTTTAATTTTTAACTAAGGCATCCACAGGAAAGTCCGGTTAAGTAGTTACGGCCTCTAATGGCCACCTACGAGATGCCATATCAAAAAAAAAAAAAGGCAACAAAATTATGGCCCACGCTCCGCTCAGGCGGCCGAGCGGGGCGGGTACCCCTGACGTCCACCGTTGCGCGAGCGCGGAGTACTTTTCTCGGTGGTAGGCCATAACATCGGCTGCAGGCAGAAGTTACCACCCACCAGACCAAAGTCTTGCCGCCAAGCGATTCGTCGTGTTCTGGCATGGTGCAGTTGTGTTGCGATGTGTGCCGGGTACGATGCGCCAAATGTTGTTGTGTTGAGAATTTGACTCTCCCTCTGGCGCAGCATCTTTGGTCATGTTTTTGGGTTTCACCTCGCTCAACTGCCGTCTTCCTTCCTATTCACGAGTCGCTAAACTTAAGTGGCAGTGGGCAGGGCACATTGCTCGTAGAACCGATGGCCGATGGGGCAGTAAGGTTCTGGAATGACGGCCACGTACTGGAAGACGCAGCGTAGGGAGGCCCCCAACAAGGTGGACCGATGACCTGGTGAAGGTCGCGGGAAGCGGACGCGGGCTCTTAATAAACTAGCGCGTTTTATCATCAACGATTGCGTGACTGCTAACCATCAGGCGGGATTGTGTTCAAGCAGTAGTTTATAATTGAAAAAAAAAACCCATTAGATCTGCAGTCAACCCCAACATGGAAGATGATGACATGGTTGTTAAATAAGGATTCTGCACATCAAACTATTTGAGGTATCTCCTGCATATTACAATTTACCTATAAGAAGAAAGTAAAAAGCTGTTCATTGACTCACCTAGAACCCTGATCACTGCCAAAATTTTTACCATAAGCATACAGCTGGTTGTGTATCAACATCTTCAGCTGGTCCACATACATCTGCTTCTGGCTCAACAGCTTTGTGGGTATAGGGAAGTCTCCGCTTCCAGTGTATGAGTCTAGGATTGATTCCACTGGAAATTACAACAAAAAACATTGTTATTTAAATAAATAAATAAATATATACGGACAAATCACACAGATTGAGCTAGCCCCAAAGTAAGTTTGAGACTTGTGTTATAGGATACTAACTCTTCGATACTATATTTATAATCCATACTAATATTATAAATGCGAAAGTAACTCTGTCTGTCTGTCGGTCTGTCTGTCTGTCTGTTACGCTTTCCCGCTTAAACCTCTCAACCGATTTTGATGAAATTTGGCACAGATAATCTTTAGACCCTGAGAAAGAACATAGGCTACCTTTTATCCCGGAAAAATTTGATGTTCCCGAGGGAAATCTAAAAAGCGCGATATAAACGACTTCCACGCGGGCGAAGCCGCGGGCGGAAAGCTAGGAGATATGTATATATGACGGGGGAAACAATATTCATATGCATACAAATATTTGGGCGTGGATCTAACTCACGCCTCCTTGTACAGAGACCACACTCGCTACCGTTAGCCAGGGAAGCTGTCAAAATATTATAACAACAAAAATAATTAATAATATAAAATTTATTCATAAATAAAGGATCACTTTTATACAGGTGGTTCTGGTAGTTGAGATGAGTATGAGCTATAGAGGTATGAGGAACAGTTCACTCATCCTCCATAGAAAAACGGGGATCCACTGACCAGAGGAGTGTTGCATCTGGCAGGCATTTTATGTCGTGTTATATGCAGTAAACTCTGCTTGCGAGTTGCAGGATTTCAGTAACATCATAATGACAGGTTGGTTATACAATATGTAAAGAAAACCCTGTCCGACCCATAAGGATAATAAAGGTTAGGTAAACACTTGACCAAATATATTATAAAGTTTTACATAATCATCATAGTAGCAATAATAAGGAATTTTGAAATAATCTTTTTTTCCCGGGAACTAATTCCAATTTCCCCGAAATTTAGTAATTTTTTAAAAACTGACAACACCATTTTTGACGGAGCGACTAGCGATGCGACCACGTGGCGCATGCCCCGCCCCCCTTCACCTGCGCATGTATGCCTATCGGGTTGCCTGCCGCACATGCATTAAGTTACCTCGCTTTTTCAAAATAACATTTTTTTTTTGGGGATTTTTTTTTTAAGTTTAGTCCGGCTTTGTAGGCATTATTAGAATCAGTTAACGATACCTAACAGTACCTTCACGGATCGGACAGGGTTTTCTTTACATATTGTATATGGTGTTGTAGGTACCACTACAAGTCCTTGAGTAGAGACTGTTTAATAATAGGCAAGCACAGTGTGGAAGGATTGTTCAACTAGATGCACCGAAGAGCTTAATAAGGTGGCTGGGACAGACGACAGAAAGGTGAACAGACAAAATGCACAAGGCGGAGGGTAGCGTGTTGCGAAAAGCGTCTGATAGGCTCAAACATGCCACTCGTAAATTGCGGCAATTTTTTCTGAGCAGGCAGTTTCCTACACAATAAAGTAGCTAACTTAATAAAAGCAATAAACTAAAGAAAACAGTTCTAACACTATTTATAAGCGTTATATTAGGTAATTACTGACGTACAAATTGGAGTTAAATTGGTCTGCCATATGCCCTCGTCAATATAGCTTTATAAAAATGATTTATTTACTTACAGTGTTCATGACTGTACTCTTTGAAGTGTATAGGATTTAGTCTGAAGCATTTATCGCCATAAGGACACTCCATTTTAGGTCGTTTGGCAGTTTTTTTATCTGAAAAAGGCAATGTTGATAACTTGTTGATTGAATGTGAACTTTATGAGAATGTCTGATTTATTCGTAGGTAAGAATATTATTGTTTACCATCCATAACGTCTTTTCGTTTAGATGGAGGATTCATTTCGGGTATTTAATAAAAATTTGTAAGTCTCTCAGTCTCTCATAAAGTTTTAAAAATGTTTTATAGGTTTCGACTTTTCGCTAGCTTGGCAGCTTTCAAATTCAAAACTGACATTATTTTGTTTTTTTTTTGGTTCATTTCTTTCCGTTCGGGCGAATGGAGAAGACAAAGGCATAGTACGCCATACAGCCAAGTCTTCAGTAATTTTTTTCTTCATTAAATATCTATCCTAACTTATCCTAATTTATCCTAACTTATCCTAGCATAACTTAACCTAAACTAACTCCTTTCGTTTTACGCGTTTGGACGATAAGGAGCGGTTTAGCGTAAAGACATGATGAGACCACTATGCTACAATATTTCACTGTTCTTTTTGAATTATTCACTGAATGCACTTTTCACTACATAAATCACGCGTTTTTATTTAGTAAACGACACTATAAATAATTTTAAAAGTCCAATGAAAAATGAGCGTGACACTCATCTTGACATTCCCGCCAAACTCCTGACATTATTTTGTTTTTTGTCTGGTTGTCAAAACTTTGAAGTAGTCGTTTCTGTTCACGTTCTGAAATAATTCTAATACAAAATAAATAAAAATATAATAAATGGCTAAAGATACAAAACAAAACTGTTGGTGTGAACAAAATATTGCCAATCTACAAATAATTGACAAAACGATATCTACATATCATAGACAGGAACTTGCGTTCAAAACAAAACAGTTTTTAAAATACCAATACAAGTGAAAAATAACTACTTTCGGAAGTCGGTGTCTTTTTTCTTCTTCAGACAATTCTTTCTTTTGTCACCAACAGTGGTAGTAGTGTGTTGAGGTTGAATTTGATTATTGTCTCTGGCAGCTAACTTTTATAAGCAAAAATATTTTAAGTTTGGAAGATTAGGGAGACAGGTAAAAATGTTTTATTGTTTTAGTGTAGAATGGTTTTCGGTAGCATCGGGTGTAGTAAAAAATGTTGTAACTGAGTATGAATTAAATTATAAGATGTTTCTTTTATACAACAGTTTGTTTTTGAGCTAGCTTAAATGGAAAATATATTTTGTGAATGATTTTTTAAGTGATTTATTTTATTTTGAAGTTTTACAAAAGGATCCCAAGAGGTACTGCATCCCACATACTTATTTCATCACTAGCTTTCCGCCCGCGGCTTCGCCCGCGTGGAGTTCGGTTATATCGCGCTTTTTAGATTTCCCTCGGGAACATCATATTTTTCCGGGATAAAAGGTAGCCTATGTTCTTTCTCAGGGTCCAAAGATTGTCTATGCCAAATTTCATCAAAATCGGTTGAGAGGTTTAAGCGGGAAAGCGTAACAGACAGACAGACAGACAGGACAGACAGATAGACAGACAGACAGATAGACAGACAGACAGACAGACAGAGTTACTTTCGCATTTATAATATTAGTATGGATTACAACAGGTTATGGGCCCAGAATGGGTGCAGCAGTAAGCTAGAAATTGAAAATGTGACTATTTGAAGAAGATATTGATTATGAGTTTGAGAGGGGAAGTTGAGAAAATGAAAATTTTGATGAAGAAACAAAAGAGGAACGATTTTTCTAGAAGAACAAAATAATGGTGAAGAAAATGAGGTTATTGAAAATTATGTGAAGAGCAAAATTAAGACATTTTATGGAAATACCGATGGAATACAGTTTTGGTGAAAATAAAATATGTATATTAAAGGAAAAGAAATTTATTTGGCAATATTATGTTGATGATGGAATTCTATAATAAATATTAGAAATAGTGGAAAAGGAGAAGAAATAAGATATCTGAAGGACTGGAAAAAGAATTTGGAATTAGAATATTTAAATAATTATTGGAATTGATATAGAGGTTATAGAGAAAATTATTTGAAAATGTATGAGAAGTTTTACATTGAACAACAAATGAAGAATGTTGGATACGGCAACTTGAAAGAAAAAGCATTTCCGAATATTTGAATTGTTGCACATCAAGAGGGGAAGAATATTAGTGTTGATGTGCATAATTATAGGAAGTTGATGTGATGTGAAGGAGGAGTTTTCTACTTTTGAAGAACAACAAAATGGAAGAATATTAGTGGTGATGTGATGTGCTTAATTATAGACAATCGATAGGGTCTATATTATATTTGATAAATAAAATTAGACTAGATGTATTAGGGGTTTGCTGGTAGATTTTACAAATAATAGAGATGAGTTGGGATCCTGCAAAATTGAAAGTTATGTATTCAAGGGTTGTGACATGTAACGAAAGTGTAAAGGTTAGTGATATTTATGAAATTGAAGGTTATTTAAAGGCTGCATTTTAGACAGGAAGTTTATTTTAGATATGATGTTTTAGTAGTAGGGTTGAGGTTAGTTAGATGGTGTGTTTTCTAATAGTTTTTGAAGTTTTAGGTAGGGTATGTCTTTTTAATAGAGTGGTAGTTTTAGATGGGGTATGTTTTATAATAGAGCTTAAGGTTAGATAGGGTGTATTTTCTAATAGAGCTGAAGTTTGGATAGGGTATGTTTTGTAATAGTTGAAGTTATAGATAGGGTGTTTTGTGATAGAATTGAAGTTATGGATAGGGAGTTTATGGGCAGGAAGACTGTCGGAGTTGTTGAAGTTATAGATAGGGTGTTTTGTGATAGAATTGAAGTTAGAGATAGGGAGTTTGAAGTTAGAGATAGGGAGTTTGAAGTTAGAGATAAGGAGTTTGAAGTTAGAGATAAGGAGTTTGAAGTTAGAGATAGGGAGTTTGAAGTTTATAGACAGGGAGACTGTCGAAGTTATAGATAGGGAGTTTGTTGAAGCTATAGATAGTGAGAAGCTATAGATAGTGAGTTGAAGTTGTATTGAAGTTTTATATGAGTTGTTTTTGTATTGGGGGGTTACAGGTTATGTTTTGAAGTTTTAAAAGAGTTTTCTTTGTGTATTGAGGGGATTATAGGTTATGTATTGAAGTGAATGTTTGAAAGTTATGTCTTGGGATGATTTAAAAATTTTAGTTTGAGACAATAATAAAATTCAGAGGGGATGTTGAGGTTGAATTTGATTATTGTCTCTGGCAGCTAACTTTTATAAGCAAAAATATTTTAAGTTTGGAAGATTAGGGAGACAGGTAAAAATGTTTTATTGTTTTAGTGTAGAATGGTTTTCGGTAGCATCGGGTGTAGTAAAAAATGTTGTAACTGAGTATGAATTAAATTATAAGATGTTTCTTTTATACAACAGTTTGTTTTTGAGCTAGCTTAAATGGAAAATATATTGTGTGAATGATTTTTTAAGTGATTTATTTTATTTTGAAGTTTTACAAAAGGATCCCAAGAGGTACTGCATCCCACATACTTATTTCATCATTACAACATAGTGCATCGTAGTTTTGGAAGACGGTTGTGTTCCTTTTTTATAATAAACTAGCTTTCCGCCCGCGGCTTCGCCCGCGTGGAGTTCGGTTATATCGCGCTTTTTAGATTTCCCTCGGGAACATCAAACTTTTCCGGGATAAAAGGTAGCCTATGTTCTTTCTCAGGGTCTAAAGATTGTCTGTGCCAAATTTCATCAAAATCGGTTGAGAGGTTTAAGCGGGAAAGCGTAACAGACAGACAGACAGACAGACAGACAGACAGACAGATAGACAGACAGACAGACAGAGTTACTTTCGCATTTATAATATTAGTATGGATTTCTTGCTTTAACCGAATGCATCAACGGGTGAGACTTTTTTTTTTAAAGATGTACGGTGTATGGTACCAGGGTAGCACAAAAGTGTAGGAGAAGTCGAAACAATGAAGCTCATTCATCATTATTAATCTAATATTAATGTAATGATGTAATGATGTATAATTAATGTAAATCTGTATATATAGAAGAAAGTCGTGTTAGTTACACTATTTATAACTTAAGAACGGCTGAACCGATTTGGCTGAAAATCGGTAGGGAGGTAGCTAAGAACTGGGAGAAGGATATAGGATATCCTTTTTTTATCCCGTTCCCGTTGTTCCTGTGTGAATGAATGAACTTCATTGTTTCGACTTCTCCTACACTTTTTTGCGATCCTGGTACCCTGCAACTCCTCAAAGTAGGCAAAATAACTTCATCGATGTAATATTAGATTAATAATGATGAATGAGCTTTATTGTTTCGACTCTACACTTTTGTGCTACCCTGGTACCATACACCGTACATAAAACAAAGTCTCAGCCGTTGATGCATTCGTTTAAAGCAAGAAATACTCTCTGCCGGTTTAAAGTTTCTAATAAAAAGCCACAAAGCCAACTTCAACTTCAAACTAATATTGTATTGTTGTCATTGCCATTCTCCCATTGCTCTTGTAAGTGAGTTTTATTTTGTCTCCTTTTTGGAGGTGCAGGGTACCAGGGTAGCACTAAAGTGTAGAGAAGAAGTAAAAACAATGAAGCTCATACATCATTATTATTAAATCATTGTTTCCTTACTTTCTCACCGTTTAGACCTACCCTGGACTACGACAAACATTTTAAAACCAAAATCAGCTCAATCGGCCCAGCCGTTCTCGAGTTTTAGCGAGACTAACGAACAGCAATTCATTTTTATATATATAGATAGATATATTTATTTTCTCTTTTTAGTTGTGAAGAGCAGTTTGTCGGAGTAAAATACTGTATCCAGCCGAATCCGGTCAGTCTGGGCGCTGACCCAACATAGTTCGGATAAAGATGAGTTGTGAAATGCAAAAGACATATTACCCGTAATTTGAAAAAAAAAACACTACACGGCGCTATTTTAGTTGGTAACATTTTGGTAGAATTCATTTGATATTTTGGTAACCCCGAAAAATTGCAATCAAAAAACCTGACAGCCGTTGACACTTGACTGAGTGTTGATTTTATTTAGAAAATAGAAATTGTAAACAAACCGGCCGGCAACGACTGCTTTAATTTTTACATTTATCAACTGAAGTTTTCTTGTGTTAGCTGCTAATTCAATCACAAGTAAGTTATCTCGATATTTTGAAGAAACTGTTCAGCAATTATGATTACGTTTTTCTTGTAATATGATCTATTGTTTAGACTGTATGGTATTTTGTATGACCTTTTTATCTCAAGGCTCGTGTTCTGTAATGAATGAAACTAACTGTTCGGAATTTTAATCAAGCGTCTTTTTACCCAGAAGTAACTGTAATTTAATATTCATATCCGTGAACGGGCGTCGTTAGTGGGTACTGGTCATTTAATAGCTATCACAGCTTATTTTGAATTTTCGAATTGTTTTTATGTTCCCTATAACTGACTCTTTTTAACTTGAACATCAGTCTGCATTGCATGTGGTAGATAAATTCAATATATGAATAATATAATCAAATTTTATGATTCTAAAAGAGAATCTGAGGAGTCTCTTGCCTATTCTTCACCTTAGGTGGCCTATATTTTGTAATGGGCAGCTATCTTCATCTTACTAACTGACCGACTCTTTAACAATGCAAAAGTGACTGTTTAGTGTTTTATTTGAAATGAATGCTTTCATTTTGTTTTATTTAAAATACAAGTTTTTTTTTTTTGCAATGATACCTAAAGCTATGAGCAAATCTGTTCTTATGTTGTTGTCATATGGAGTGGCTTCCCATTAGAAGCATCACTCATCTGTAACTCTGAGCTACTGCCGGTCTTCTAGCTCTAGGATATGATGACGTTTTAGCCGTCTCACATACTGGTTCATGGTGAGTTGGCAAGCGAGTTCGTTAGGGTGATGGATTAACTGCTCTTTGTATTTAGTTGCCAGACTCCGAATTTCCTCTTTGATTGTTCTCATTTCAAGGTGCTTGTGAACCTCATTGTTGGTGATGTACCATAGTATCCCTGCAATTGCTCTCATATCTATCTTCATCTAACTAACTTATCATAGCTATCTTTATCTTACTAACTGACCGACCCTTTGACAATGCAAAAGTGACTGTTTAGTGTTTTATTTGAAATGAATGCTTTCATTTTGTTTTATTTAAAATACATTTTTTTTTTTATATGGTCCCTAAAGCTATGAGCAAATCGGTCTTAGTTTATTGTCATGTGGAGTGGCTTCCCATTAGAAGCATCACTCATCTGTAACTCAGAGCTACTGCCGGTCTTCTAGCTCTAGGATATGATGACGTTTTAGCCGTCTCACATACTGGTCCATGGTGAGTTGGCGAGCGAGTTTGTTAGGGTGATGGATTAACTGCTCTTTGTATTTAGTTGCCAGACTCCGAATTTCCTCTTTGATTGTTCTCATTTCAAGGTGCTCGTGAACCTCATTGTTGGTGATGTACCATAGTATCCCTGCAATTGCTCTCATATCTATCTTCATCTTACTAACTTATCATAGCTATCTTTATCTTACTAACTGACTGACCCTTTGACAATGCAAAAGTGACTGTTTAGTGTTTTATTTGAAATGAATGCTTTCATTTTGTTTATTTAAAATACAAGTTTTTTTTTTTTGCAATGATACCTAAAGCTATGAGCAAATCTGTTCTTATGTTGTTGTCATATGGAGTGGCTTCCCATTAGAAGCATCACTCATCTGTAACCCTGAGCTACTGCCGGTCTTCTAGCTCTAGGATATGATGACGTTTTAGCCGTCTCACATACTGGTCCATGGTGAGTTGGCGAGCGAGTTCGTTAGGGTGATAGATTAACTGCTCTTTGTATTTAGTTGCCAGACTCCGAATTTCCTCTTTGATTGTTCTCATTTCAAGGTGCTTGTGAACCTCATTGTTGGTGATGTACCATAGTATCCCTGCAATTGCTCTCATATCTATCTTCATCTTACTAACTTATCATAGCTATCTTTACCTTACTAACTGACCGAACCTTTGACAATGCAAAAGTGACTGTTTAGTGTTTTATTTGAAATGAATGCTTTCATTTTGTTTTATTTAAAATACAAAAGTAGCGTTATCATTAGAGAGTAGAGAGTATGCCTGTAGTTGAAAATCACAGGATGTGATAATAATAACATTTTCATACCTTTACTATGGAACAGCCGTTTATGCAGCACAAACAATGGAATCACTCAAAGATAAATAATTTTCCCCGGTTTATCACATTTCCTACTCATTTTTTACTCCTATTGGTCAGCATGATGTCATATAGCCTTCTTCATTATATGGACTATCTAGCAGGATTTTTTTTAAATTTAAACCAGTCCTTCCAGAGGTTGAAACAAACTCTTTAGTTTTATAGTATTGGTAGATATCTAAAATAAACACACACGACAGCCTCCGTGGCGTAGCGGTAGCAGACGCAGCTTTCGGGTTGTGGAGGTCAGACGGCAGTCGCTTCACGGAAAATGTCGAAGTTTAGCCATATCAGCAGTTGGACTGGTAAAAGCGGACCCCAGACTCCAAAGCTGAAAAGGCTTCGGATGCGATTGGGATTTATGCTGGGATGATGATGAATAATGCTTGTAAATCGTTGTGAAAAGCAGTTGCTCTGAGTAAAACACTATATTCAGCCGAATCTGGTCAGCCTTGACACTGACCCAACAAAACGATAATCTTATATATAAAATTCTCGTGTCACAGTTTTCGTTCCCGTACTCCACCGAAACAGCTTGACCGATTCTCATGAAATTTCGAATATAGGTACATTCGCTAGGCATGAGAATAGGTTTTTATCTACTTTTTATGTTAACACTATTTATGCGGGTGAAACCGCGGGCGCAGCTAGTTATATACTGTATAAGTATACAGAGTGGTGCTGACAATACGACAATAAATGAAAACACAGATCATGCTGGTTCATAGGAATAATCCTGAACCATAGAAAAACACCTAGCATCAAAAATAAAAAAAATGAAAATTTCAAACAAACTAAATCGCATAAAATTGCAAACGGAATAGAACATCCTTTAAAATAATGGTTCAATAACCTCCGATCAGCCGGCGACAGCGCGTTCCTGTATCGACTTGCTTTTTCGCGCCATTATTATTAAAGTTTAGAACCACTGGATGCGGCGGTCATCAACCTTTAAGCGCTTCCTTATCAACATACACCATGTACATCATGTAGAAAATTTGAAAAATAAAAAATAATTTCCTGTGACTAAACTAATGGATATATTTATATAATTTTTTATAGGTTGACTGAGAATGTGTTGAGTTGAGGTACACGATGTTTAATTTATTGTTGTATTGTCAGCACCACTCTGTATATTGCTTGGAAATGAAATGAAATCATTTCTTAAGCAAGTAGGATCACTGATCACTTTTACACGTCATGTTTTTTTTTAACTATATGAAGCCGGCATTTCCTAAAATGAAATAAGGTCAACCGGGGCAATTGTGTCTTTGGGGCAATTGCGTCTAATAGAAATTATTTTAAATCTATTTGAAAACCTACCTCTCCTGCCATCTATATGTTATAGTTTTTTATTCAAAGTAAACAAAACAAGATGGAGGAGAGGTAGGTTTTCAAATAGATTTAAAATAATTTTGATTAGACGCAATTGCCCCGGTTGACCTTAGAAAGTTTATACTAATGATTCATAACAAAAAATAGATCTCTATGGGGGTAAACGGGCAAGACACCATGGTCCATGCGCTAGATTTCAGCCCACTAACTCTCGAACAGAGCAGACCTGTATAGCAAAAATGCGAAAATTTTGTCTAATTATGTTTGTTATTTTCTCTTTCTAGCACCAGAATGGATAATGATGAATATGCAACATGTCCGTACAACGCCGCACATCGTGTCCCACGGTCCCGGCTGCAACATCACCTGGTCAAATGCCAAAAGGTCCACCCAGAGCTGTGGATATGCCCATTCAATGCCACACATCGTTACCCAGATTACTTGAAGCACCAACATTATAAGACATGCCCAAACAAACCGCCGGATGATTTGGATAAAGCGGCACAGACTCATACAATTGGTGCAACAACAGCACCGAAACCCTTGCTACAAAAGGACTATTTGCCAGACAATGATCCTGAAACTGAATATTGGGATTAGTTTAAGTATTTATTGATCTGATTACCGTTTTAATAGTATGTACTGTGAACTGCACATCAAGCTACTACATTCTGTCAAAGTTCTTTATTCGACTTGAACTTTAGCGCTAAAGCGTTGAGGCTCAAATTTGTTTGAGAATATTTGACAGTTTGGGTAGCTTGACCTGCTGTCATCCGTACCGTACTGGTATGCAGTCCTCCACAAGTTGTGGTGCCGTTATCTCACATCTGGTTGATTTTGGTTTATTAATTCCACTTTCATTTAAAAAAAATCTCTTGTTTGTCTATGCCTTAAATTTTTAGGTTATTTATAAATTAATAAAAATATCAATAGCAAGAAATATAATTTTGTTGGATAACGGCATTTTAGCTTGTTAACACCTATGGCTGTGATGAATCATGACAGGTCCAAACAAAGCACCGAAAGCAAGAATTAAAAATAATACCGTTTCTTTAATCTTTAATAAAAACTTTTTCAAAACAGTAGCGAAAAAAACCTCTTTTTTTACGGGCGCAGCTCTGATTTTCATTTGCCCGGGATTTTGCAATCAAAATAGTCCGATATGCGTTTTATTTTATTTATTTGGGACAAAAAAACAGTTATAAGTTACAATATTAATAGTCGGCTAAGGTATAATACATAGTAAACAAACATATAACCCACACCAATGTCCACAGAATCATATTAATTGTTCAAGAAATAAGGAAACGGACGTATACAGAAGGGACAATGAGAAAGTAACGAATGAGAAAACTAAAACTAAACCCTAAAAATCACACAAACCAATTCAAGATAGCGTGCCCCGTCCAGATATGGTCTGTGGGCACAATCACGTCACAACAAATATCAGCAAGAAGCAGTAATAGTTAAGGATTACCAGAAAGTAAATTAATAACCATTTTTCTAAAGACATCAAGCTACTAGAATCTGTCAAATATCTTTATTAGATTTTTAACTTTAGCGCTACAGCAGTAAGGCTGAAGGTTGAGTGGGAATACTTGACAGTTTCGGCTTGACTTGCGGTCATCCGTACATGCGCGAAAGATCTGAGAACTTATATTTAGACCTGTCATGATTCTGCCTTATTTTTATTGTTAATTTTTAATTCTATTCAGTAAAATTTTTTTTTTATTTAGTGTTTGTGAAATTGAATATAAATATGTTATGTATTAAGCCATTGATATAATATTAAACTAAGGAAGATAAGTCACTAGCGCACTGAAAATGAAGCGTATAAAACATTATAATTCTAATGTCTTGCCTTAGTCACTCTCGATACACTCGTAAAAACAAACGACAAACACTAACAGCGCAAACGAAAAACACTAGCCATCTTTTTCTTCTCTATGCTTTAGATTGCGCCGCATCTCACTCACACTGTACCAACGTGTGAAATGTACGCAGAATAAAAAAATTGCATGTGTGTGCTGCTGCTCCGATCGGCACATTTATTTTGGTTAATTTGTTAGAGCATATCATATCTGTTTAATAATAGATCAATGTATTAACCCTTTGAGTGTCTTAAGTTACACAGGTCGACATAAAAAAAAAAATGCTACTAATGTCTTCGTCACCCCCCGTAGGGGGTTAGTCGTCCAGAGATATTTGTCGACCAAGCCTTCAAGTGTAACTTAAGACATTTGGAGCATTTTTTTTATGTCGAACTGAGTAACTTCAAAGGGTTAAATTAGTCATCTTAGTCACATCAAGCTCGCTAACGAAACTAAACTCAATTACTTACAAAATAAACAAAACTTTTCCTAAAAAGGGGGTGGGGGGGGGTCTTCGAACCAGTATTAGCCAGTTCATTTGACACAAGTAGGTACGTCAAAAACTAACTATTACATTATTGTAATTATTTGATGTAACTCAGCCATAAATCTATGATTGTAATTTGAATGTTATTTTTTTTTGTTTTTGACATTAGTTAGCGCCATATTTAACGTCAAATGGACGTTTGGCTTAAAGGCCTAGTAACCGAGCCGGAAACTTAAATAAAAAAAATCAAATCGACGTGGAATAATACGCCCTTCGCTTGAATATACTTCATACAATCACACAACAGAACAGACAGACAGTCTGAGCAGTTGTGTTGCGATGTGTGGCGGGTACGATGCGCCTAATGTTGTTGTGTCGGGAGTTTGGACGTGGAGAGTCCCCAGATCAATCTCCCTCTAGCGCAGCATCGTTTGGGCGTGTTGGTCTTGGGTTTAACATTGCATCACCTCGCTCAACTGCCGCCATCCTTCCTATTCCTAAGTTTTTTAAGTGAATAGGCTTAATAAACTAGTGCGCTTTACCATGGTAAGCAGTAACTGCAATCCCGCCTGATGGCGGGATTGCAGTCAAGCACTAGTTTATAATTATTAAAAAAAAAAACATAGTTTTTGACGTGATTAACAACTTGGGGACTAAAAATACGTCAAGTGCTGACTGACAGGACAAAAAAAATATTTATATTCTGTCCTTTCCTTAATGAAATAAAAAGGGAAAATGCCAATGTATTTTAATGTAGTTTGTGACCAAAGTATTTGGTACCAATGTGCTAATTCGACATATAGATATTAAGTTTATATAATTCTTTTAAGTGTAAAGTTTTATTTTAAGTACTTACTTGAATTTTTTTTACGTATGTAGTTGTAAGTTTTTTTTTATGTTCATTAAATAGTTTTAAGACAGATTATTTTCGTTGTCATATTAATATTGTCTATGTCTATATTTTAAGATTTAAAATGTCTTTGCAAATGCATTCGTGCCTTGTCCCTGTATAATAGAAAGCGACCCAGTAATATATTGGCACCTCTGCAATAAAATGTAAAACTGAGTTACATAAGGTGCGTTAAAGTATTACGTAACGCAATTTTTGAAGATTTTTGACCCCCCTTCGCCCCTGTGTAACGCACCGAAACGGTTTTTGTACCCCCCTTTCTCTAAACGTTTTGCTCGGTGGTAGGTCATAACATCGGCTGCCGGCAGAAGTCACCCACCAGACAAAGTCTTGCCGCCAAGCGAAAAAAAAAAAATGCGTAACACTCAAGTGATCAATTTTATCCGAAAGTCGTAAATAGTTCTGTAATAGGTTTTACACTTGGTATAGTTTTACGTAATACTTGAACGCCCCCATATCCTTAATATTAGTATATCTATACTAGTACCTCGAACTTTTTGAACACTGCATTTGGTTACTAGTATAGACGTGAATAGGGTATTTCTCTAAAAAAATCTAATTAGTCTGTCGGACAGATTTCCAAACAATACTAGACACGTGTTTTTTCTTTTTTCATACAGAGTGGTGCTGACAATACGACAATAAATTAAGCATCGTGTACCTCAACACAATCTCAGTCTACCCATAAAAAGTCATATAAATATGCCCATTAGTTTAGCCACAGGAAATTATTTTTCATTTTTCACATTTTCTACATGATGTACATGTTGATAAGGAAGCGCTTGCAGGTTAATGACCGCCGCATTCTGCGGTACCAAACGTTAATAATAATGACGCGAAAAAGCAAGTGGATACAGGATCGCACTGTCGCCAATCGAAGGTCAGTGAACAAATATTTTTAAAGGATGTTCTAATTCGTTTGCAATTTTATGCGATTTAGTTGGTTTGAAATTTTTTTTTTTTTTTATTGTTGAAGCTAGTTTTTTTTTCTATGTTATAGGATTATTCCTATGAATCAGCATTGTTCGTGTTTTCATTTATTGTCGTATTATCACATAATAGATGTCTGAGGTCATCGGAAAACCTGATATTAGACATGCCGATGCATTCCACTAGTTTTTACGATAAATCCTTTACTGTACAAGCAGTTCGGCTATGGAATGACTTGCCCGTGTCTGTAAGGCGTGCTCAAACTCCGTCCACTTTTAAAACCATGGTAAAAAGCATTTCCTCTCTCTTTAAACATGTCATTATTTTTTATTTGCTTTTGTATGATTTTTATTAATTAGATGTATATAAGTATTTATTGTACTAGTATGATACACTGAACGTGTTTATTTATTATATAAACTATGTAAAATTGTAAATAGTACACTGTAGACCACCTACATTATTTCTCTCTCCTTCCCCTTACTATTCCATCCAAAGGTTGTCTGTAAAAGATCGCTCTTAGCGATAAGACCGCCCATTGTGTCACCCTTTGTAAAATTTTTATATTTATGTTTTTGTAATCTATATGGTGTACTTACATAATAAAGAGCAATCTATTCTATCAGCACCACTCTGTATAAACGTACGTTCGTTAATGTACGTTCTGTCCTTTTCTTACTGGAATAAAAAAAAAAGGATGCACTAGAGCTTAAATTTCGAGTTTCGAAAAAGGGGAATTGGAGCCAATGTATTTCTGTTCCCGTTATAACAACGAATAAATATTAAAAACAGAAAAAAGGATTGCGTGGTTTTATGAAACCACGGTAAAAGTGAAACTTATACAACGATCAGCTGCTGCGAAGTATACTGCCGTCATAAGGAAAAAAGACGCACCTAACATTTTTTTTTTCAAAATTGAGTTACATGCATTTTCTAAATCAGTAAAAAAATGGCATACAACAATATTTTTATATTTCGCATAAAAAAAATGTTAGATGCGTCTTTTTTCCTTATGACGGCAGTATAGGCGTCGCCATATTGGCTTTGACTGCTCTGACGAGCGCCTTTCACGTTATCCCTACTCCGCGGCCGACCGTCACGCAACATGCAACACACAGGCGTTTCACTTTAATAAAAATTGCTGTTGTGTGGAAGTCCCATACAACAGTTATGATTTTTATACATCACCAGAATGTACAGAGCCTGGTGATGTGAAAAGATATGCTGGAATTATCCAGTACTTATTTTAATTTTTTTATGGAAAATATTAAAATTGTTGCTCTAATGCTGTTTTATTATTTCTCTCGCCATATTAAGTATATCTATGTGTGATGGGTACGATGTACCAAATGCTGTTGTGTCGGGAGTTTGGACGTGGAGGGTTTCCAGATTAATCTCCTTCTGGCCCAGCATCGTTAGTCATTTTGCTGGGTTTAACATTGCATCACCTCGCTTAACTGCCTTCTCGCGTCTTTATTCCTATTCACTAATTACATAGACATTCGAAACTTACCCATTAAACGATTTAAAACGATATAAACGCCAAAATTTGCAAAAAGGGTTTTATAAATTCACAGATTATTTAGAAGACAATAAAGCCTGGGACAGAGCTGCTCGCTCTGCTAAGTATTGTTATTAAACAATATGCGTAATTATGCTACAATAGAGTACCTATTGGACAAAAAAAAAACTAGTCCGTCAGACAGATTTCCAAAAATACACGTATTTTTTTCTTTTTTCATATAAACAAAAAAATGACAAATATAAAAGGCATCAAAGATCAGGAGTGGTGGCTGGTGACGTCACTGGTCGCTAAAAAGTGTACCGTCCCGTGACGTCACACGAGTTGTCAACGCGCTGTGTTGTCTTCATTTTTTGTTTATATGAAAAAAGAAAAAATACCGTGTCTAGTATTTTTTGGAAGTCTGTCTAATTAGTTTTTTTAGTCAAATACCCTATTATGACATATCTAACACTGTTTTTTTTTAAATGACGTAAATAATTCCAAACATTTTCATTTTTAATGTCTGGACTTGATAAAAGACGATGATCCCTGAGTTTGTTTCGGGTTTTTCTTCTCGGAGATAGTCAGTTAGGAAATTCCGGCTCCATCTACCTAGTTTAAAAAAATTAACGTGTAAAAGTGATCAGTGATCCTACTTGCTTAATAAACGATTTCATTTCTATTTTTTTTTAAGTGAATAGGCTTAATAAACTAGCGCGCTTTACCATCAACGATTGCATCACTGCTTACCATCAGGCGGGATTGTAGTCAAGCACTAGTTAATAATTATAAAAAAAAAGTAATTTAATATTACTTTAATATAATAAGCATAACACCCTGTCAAAAGCAATAGGGTTCATTCTGACAGTTCAAGTCAGTTCAATGAACGTTTCATTGCGTTATTTACGTTGTTAGGAGACGCATATCCCGAAAGTATGAAGCAATGGATTAGTAATAAGTACACATACACTTGCGCAGACGCACTTGCTTGGGGGAAATGCAAAGCATGTAGTACGGACGAAAGCAGTTCAACAACTCATATCCATAATTTTCTTTCGTCAAATCAAGTTTAGATAATTAAGCGCCGCAATATCCGACCTCTAATTATAATTGAATAACTGTTAAACAAAGTAATCCATACTAATATTATAAATGCGAAAGTAACTCTGTCTGTCTGTCTGTCTGTTACGCTTTCCCGCTTAAGGGTCCGTCCTGTTAATCTGCTCATTTTGATCAATTTTGTTCCATGATTGTGAGAATATGTTACATAATATTAGTAAAATTATGTATGATATGGATAATACAACTCTTCATCTAGCTGCTAGCTTGACTACTTTTTTCAAGAAACCTCATAATTAATAGTAAATCTACAATTTCCGATACTCTTTTTCTCAAATTTCACGTTCGAGTGAAGTTTGACCATAGTTTCTGAAGAAACTACAAGCGATTTTGCCTATAAAAAAGTACTATTCACATCAGCATATAACTATCTTGCTGCTAGCTTGACCACTTTTTCGAGTTTATTTCATAATTCAGGCAAAAAAGAAGACAGAAATTAAGAAATTCAAGGGAAAACTGCAGCCAAACAAGTATGTTTTTTCTATAATAAAGCAACTTTTTTTAAAAATTAAAAAATGCCTCATTAATTTTAATGTATTTTTATAATAGAAACAAAAGTTTATTTTCTAAAAAAAAATTTTTTTTCATCATGAAAATCAATGTCAAAATCTACTATATTTACGAGCGCGTAGACGCAGCCGGCTCAAGAGGGAGTACGCCGCTGCAGTATTCCTCGACATGGAAAAGGCATTCGACCGGGTCTGGCACGCCGGCCTTATTTACAAGCTGACCAAGACCACCGCGCCTCGTCGCTTGATACAGGTGGTCTCCTCCTTCCTGCAGGACAGAACATTCAAGGTTTCGGTGGAGAACGTGTCATCGAGCGCGCGCCCCATTGGAGCGGGCGTGCCGCAGGGAAGCTGCGTCTCGCCTGCGTTGTACTCGGTATACACCGACGACATCCCCGCCACGCACACTGCAACCCTCGCGCTGTACGCAGATGACGCCGCGTACATCACCACGTCGCTGTCGGCTGACCACGCGGCCATCAAAATGCAGCGCGTTCTGGACGACCTCCCCGACTGGCTCAGCAAGTGGAGACTGTCGGTGAACGCAGGTAAGACGCAGGCTATAATCGTCACGGCACGAGGCGGACGTCATCCACCGAACCTTCAGCTCATGGGGACCGAGGTCGAGTGGACCAAGACCGCCAAATACCTGGGGGTCACACTCGACAGCCGGCTCACCATGGGCCCGCACGTCTGCGACACCGTCGCGCGGGTTAAGGTAAGCCGAAACCTATTGCGCCCGGTGCTCTCGTCACGCCTCTCCACGCGAGTCAAGCTGGGGATCTACAAAACCTACGTGCGGCCGCAGCTCACATACGCTGCCCCGGCTTGGCTCGCCCTCACGGCCGAAACACACAGGAAAAAGCTCCGGACGCAGCAGAACATCACGCTGCGTCAGATCGTCCAAGCTCCCCGGTACGTGAGGAACTCGGTAATTAGCAGGGACCTGCGAGTCGAGAGCATCGACGACTTCGCTATCCGCCTGGCGAAGGGGATGTTCTCGCGTGCCAGCACCTCCGAGCTCCAGCACATCCAAGACATTGCGCCCTGGCACGCGAGGCCTCCCGATAAGAAGAGATACCCGCGCGACCTCATAGCAGACGTCGCGCTACCGGATTTGACACCCGGGTAGGTTACAAACACAAATACACGTGACCTACTCAGACAAGGATAGACACTATTCATTCGCAACACGACGCTGCCGTGCGCATTTGCGGACTGTATTTATATAGGCGCTATGCGCGCGACGAACACACATGCACTACTCCACATGCAGGCACACACTCAGAATACCGTACGAGCGGTGAACACACACCTACAAACCGCTCGTAACACACACTACCCCCCGTACCCTCGCAGCCTACTGTACATAGCTGGTTGAGCTGTTAGGGGGTCGGGGTAATCACCCGCTGTAGCGGAGCGCCAACCAAAGCCGACGCCCGGTCGCTGATCGACTCTTGCTGGGCCTTCACGGGGGCAACCCGTGATCCAACCTGGTAGGGGTCTGATCGCACGGGCGTCGTGAAACACTTCAGGCGCTCCTACAGCCACACACAACAAAGCACATCGTCCACCGCCGGAGGGAAGGCACACCCTCGCGGCGTCGACTTAGGTGTGCGAAGACTGAAGAACAGCACCCCTAGGGTGCAACCCAATGACGGGTCTTCATTTTTGGAGGCCGAGAGACCGACTCCACGGTCATGGGGCCACTAAGGAGCCCCCAAACCGTCTCCTCGCGCCCCCAGCTCGGGGTCGCAGAGAGGACCACGAACGCAGCCGGCTCAGTGGTAACTCGGCTAGCGCAGCGAGAGGACGTATCACTTTGTGTCGCGAGAGCTCGCGAGTTTTACGTAGGTTTATGTAAAAAATATACTGCGACTACCACAACTTGGTCCTTTAATTATTTTTCTTTCTTACTAATATTATATTAGTTGTGAATTATATTAGGATATTTACGACTTATCCCTTGGATTGCTTTAACTAATTTTTAACCGACTTTAAAAAGGAAGGAGTATATTTTTTTGTGACTTAGTAGATTTTTCCATCATTTGTGAACCAATTTAAAAATATCTTGGGTTTTTAGTTTTCTATTAAAGTCAATTCACATAATGCTTTTGTTATACCTAAACTCTTTTTTTTTAAGATATTGGGGCGAAACAAGGGATCACATTACCAATGTATCAATAAAAGAAAGAGGAATAGAGAGGGAATGGCAAGAGCCAGACAAGTGCTTAAAGAACGTACTTTTAATCAACTGGATACCACTTCGTCATCTACTATGAGTGTCGAATTTGATGTAGGCACAGTACGTTTCTGCTATCTCATTTTTTTTTTAATAGCCTACTTTGTCTCCCTCTGCTGGGCAAAGGCCTCCCCTTTTTACTTCCAAACCTCGCTGACCTGTGTGATTTCATGAATCACTTACAATTATTTATAAATTTTATTTCACAAGTCTTTCAATCAAATACAGCTTGTTACTGTTTTCTTTATATAATCATGCTATTTATTGCAGAGTAAAGAAAATAATCCAAAGCTTCCATAGATTTGCTACTTATGAATAAATCCATTTATGAAAAATGTCACGTCAATTTATTTAACTGGTGGAAAACTACAGCCGAAGCCACAATGATAGAAGCTGGTAAGGAAGAGGCTTCTATAGCTCTCGAAAGTGGCAATGTAAGTCCATCAGGTATACCAACTATAGCCGTAACAGCTGATGCTGCTTGGGGAGAACGTTCATATAAAACAAATTTTTCTTCCGGAGCAGGCGTTGGAGCTATAATAGGGGTGAAAAGTGGCAAATTATTACATGTTGGTATTAAAAATAAATACTGTGTTACATGTTCCCGTGCAGCTAATAAAAATATTACACCCCTGAAACACCGGTGTAATAAAAATCATACTGGCTCTTCCACTAGTATGGAGAAATCAATAATCGTTGAGGGATTTAGAGAATCTGTGAAAACACATAATTTGGTGTATGCAAAACTTATTGCTGATGGTGACTCAAG
This sequence comes from Sesamia nonagrioides, assembly GCA_017933935.1. NCBI lineage: Eukaryota > Metazoa > Arthropoda > Insecta > Lepidoptera > Noctuidae > Sesamia > Sesamia nonagrioides. The sequence goes on from JADWQK010001678.1 coordinate 256,172, forward strand.
TGTGTATAAAAACATATTGGAAAGCAGGCCATATTCAAACGTTACGGTTGAAAAAGTGGAGTATTCCAATCACTTAATGCGCAATTATAATGGGAAAATTTTAAGTTTGATGAAAGATACGTCCATCCCATTAAACGAACGCAAGCTACTACATTCTGATCGAGTGAACCGATTACGCATTGCTGTGAAAGCAGCAGTAAGATTCCGAGGACCTCAAAATGTTCCATTTACTGAGCAAATCAAAAACTTACAAAAAGACATTATCAACATCCCAAAACATATTTTTGGAGACCATTCACAATGTGAAAACTATTACTGCACAGACGAAAAACCAACTTTTGCCTCTTGCCCGAAATTGTCGATCCAAGAAAATCTCGTTCAATGCCTCTACGAGACAGCTGCCGGCAGCTAGGTCCTGAAGTTCATCTAAGAGATTTCTATAAGGTATTCTTACGGTTGCTTTACAATTCTTTGATAAATAATATTTTAAACATGTTTTTGTTTTATATATCGTTTACCTAAATACTGGAAATCTGTCTAACTGGAGGTATCTATCGTACCTATTCCTAAATGCTGCATCCGGTTAGACTGGAAGCCGGTCCGAACATAGTTGGGAAAAAGGCTAGACAGATGATTATGATATTGTATATGTAGGTACTTACACTACACTTTAATATTAGTATCCATAAACTAATTATTTAGTTATTACAAAAACTCAAAAGGAAAATTAATTTATTTATATATACTTACTAGAGTAGGTAGGACATAGATATCGACGCTTGAAAGGCAATCATATCTTCTTCTTCTTCAGCCTATAGATGTCCACTGCTGGACAAAGGCCTCCCCCAAGGCTTTGCACGCTGACCGGTCTTGTGTTGCCCGCATCCATCGGCTTCCCGCGACCTTCACCAGGTCATCGGTTCACCTTGTTGGGGCCTCCCTACGCTGCGTCTTTCAGTACGTGGCCGTCATCACGAATCGTCGAACCTGCGAGCGAGACGATTCATGATGTTGTCGAATTTTTGTCGCTTAGATATGGTTTCTAGGGTCATCACGAATCGTCGAACCTGCGAGCGAGACGATTCGTGATGACCCTAGAAATCATATCTAAGCGACAAAAATTCGTAAATTGAGTTATATACACCATTCGAACCGCCAGATTTTTCTGCGTCGTTTGGTGTATAATTGTATATAACTCAATTTACGAATTATTGTCGCTTAGATATGATTGCCTTTCAAGCGTCGATATATTATCGCGTAATAATTATGTTAACCCTAAAATTTTGTTAATAGATTTCTAAATGTGAGGAATATTAAATTAAACTGATTATTTATTCTAATGTTTCATTTTACCGTATATGTTTTTATTTCTTAAATTGCCTATGTAATAAACTATCATTATACCATATTTTTTTATGTCAAAATGTATCAATATTCATCTAAATTGTGATAAATATACAATGTGCACTCGTTTCCGACTATTCACAAATCATACTTTATATAATTTAGAATAATATCTTCTAAAGGATCAAAAATGTTTAAGCGTTCACTAAGCTCGATATTTACGCGCGTGTGCGTCTAGCTGCTAGAACGATGCACACAAAGATAGCATCGCAACGATTTTACCTAAACTGTAGCGAGAGAATTTTGTGCACGGACTCTTTTAAACCCCTCAACCGATTTTGATGAAATTTGGCACAGAAAATCTTTAGGCCCTGAGAAAGGACATAGGCTACATTTTATTGAAAAATTTGATTTTTCCGAGGGAAATCTAAAAAGCGCGATATAACCGAATTACACGCGGGCGAAGCCACGGGCGCAAAGCTAGTTCTGTTATAATATCTTATCTACCTTCCTGAATCAGCCGAACGTAAAGTCCGCACCCTTTGCTATGATAACAGGTAGGTACTCGTATGTACCAAGGTTTATTGTTAATATTTTCTATGTTTTGTATAACCACTTACAGGTACGCTTGCCACAGTTGGTCTGTGGATGGGTCAGGGTGACCATCTAAACATTAAGCCACGGTTGTTAAATCTCCCAGGTGGCGGATAGGGGAACGGGCCCCAGATATGGGGTTACCGGTTTTCCGGCGCGGACCAAAACCAGACGTGGGGACCGCTTCGGCGGACATGCGTGCGACGGGTCGGCCACCATTTCTGGTGAGCTGACACGACCCGAACTTCGGGTCGCCATCGGACAACCCGGGCTCCTCACTGAGAGGAGCTGGGGCTCCGCTTGCCTGAGTGCAAGCGAGTGGGGCTAAGAGGAAGGACACCTCGCTAAAAAACCCCTGGGCTGCTGCGTCTTCTCGTACAAGAAGACGTACCCAGTCCGGCCCCTCCCTATGGAGGGACCACTGTGGGCCCGCCTTTTAGGCGGGAATCGCTGACGGAGTATTGATAGCGCAGGCCCTGCTATTTCCCATGACCCGGCCACTAAGGCGATGTCGATGTGCCGCTGTGGTTTTAGTGGGTATTCCCGTTTCGGCTGGGCGAGTCCCACACACGCCCGTCGCCTAGCTAGCGGCGGCCATGGTGCGTAAAGGCATTTCCACAGCGTCAAAAAAAAAGAAGCTGCCCCCCTGAAAATATCGCAGAATTGCCAAAAAAAACCGCGTGCGGCTATAGCGCACAAAGATTACCCACTCTAAGGTTCGTATTCCAGAAGGAAACTCAAGCATTGATCTCTGTTTAAACATTACTTAATTTGTGGATTGCTGACTGTGAATAGGAAGGTTGGGTGGGTGTGTTTGGTGATTGTGAATAGGAAGGAAGACGGCAGTTGAACGAGGTGATGCAATGTTAAACCTAACAACACGACCAAAAATGCTGCGCCAGAGGGAATATATCGGGAGACCCTCCACGACCAAACTCCCGACACAACAACATTTGGCGTTGGTATCGTACTCGGCACACATCGCATCTGCAGAACCGTCCTCCGTACGGTTTCACCAGACATCATGCCGGAACACGACGAATCGCTTGGCGGCAAGACTTTGTCTGGTGGGTGGTAACTGCTGCTGGAGGCCGATGTTGTGGCCTACCACGGCTGCGTATAAAGGGAGACATTGGGATGGATACAACTGATGATGGTTTTCGTATTCATACTTCATTTTGAGTGCATTAAAATAAGTTTGCACGTGAACAAAGTCACAGCAAGAACAACTAAGCATTCGCACACACTAGTTATCAATGGCACACACTTTTATCATTATTTTATCATTCCAAAATTACCGATAGCCATTGATAGGGAGCAAATAACTTCGAAAATATTTAGTGTTGTCCTGCTGAGCCATACATAGATATGTACATTTAGGTTTTATTAAAACAAATATTTACATTTAATCGTGTTAGTTGCATTTAATTCAGTTAAAATTTAATGTAGTTTATAGTTTTAGTTTCTTTTTTAATTTTTACGTAGAGTGTGTTAAATTACCTAATTAATTTTCATATTTGTGAAAAGTTACGTAAATATTTTTATCAATAAGTGATTAATTATATAGGATTATTGGTTAACGAAGTGCATAAAGATTTAAAGTGTACGATTAGGATATTTTGACGGAAATCATTGTTATATTGTAAGTATATTGCATATATTTGGTTGTAAATAGAAATATAAAATGCTTACTGTCACGCCGATTGATTCTAAAGCCGGCGCCAGACATAGTTCAAATATTTGGTCACTTATTTGAACACTTGTTTGGAGTATTTGTTCAAAGCTTTGTTAAAACATTTGTACTTTGCCATTTGTTGTCGGTTTCGAGCGCACATCAAAGCGTTCAAAGTTGTCTGTGTTCAAATGTTTGCGTAGCCCGCTACACACGCAAATATTTGTCTGTGTCTGGCGCCGGCTTAAAAAATATAACCGTTAAAAGTTAAGTGATGTGAATGTATAGTCAAGGTGACGGCGGGAAGTGTTCCACGGCGCCACTCTTAATTTCATAGCACACTTAAACGACTCTGCTCCAAGACCGCTCTAAACTAAGACGTCTACTCGCAGTCCACACGGTGACAGCTAGCAGGCACCTGGTTGTCCACGCGGCGACAGCTAGCAGGCACCCGATTGTCCACGCGGCGACAGCTAGCAGGCACCCGGCCGTCCACGCGGCGACAGCTAGCAGGAACCCGGCGGTCCACGCGGCGACAGCTTGCAGGCACCCGGCTGTCCACGCGGCGACAGCTAGCAGGCACGCGGCTGTCCACGTGGCGACAGCAGGCAGCAGCTCTCTCTTTTCGCGATAGACACAGTTTCCGCCTCACAACGCGCGAACTAGCAATTATTGTAATTGCACTGCTTTCGTTCTTTTATGGCTTCGCACGGTTTGTGCATTTAGCCAATGTCACGTAATGAATTATTCATGTCGAAAAAGACGGCCGCGTGAACCGTCTTACGAGGGAGGTTTGAGGCAAAGTCATGATGTGGCCACTATGCTGCGATATTTCACTGTTCTTTATGTATTATTTACTGAATGCACTTTTAACTACATAAATCACCACTTTTATTTAGTAAACAACACAGACAACACTATAAATAGTTTAAAAGTGCAATGAAAAATGAGCGTGACACTCAGCTTGACTTTCCCGCCAAAACTCCCGCTATTGCACTTGAGTATGAGAGAAACGCGGCGATGGCGAGGCGAGGCCCTGACAGACCGGATGGCACGACAGTGTGGGGCCGCGGCAGAATCAAGGACTCCCGCGGCTCCGTGCGCACGTGACTGGAGAGACACCGGGGTGGTTTTTAGTCAGTAGGAGTCTGACAGACCCCGTCGCCCACCCCAGGGCGGCGGACATCCATTAAGGATATTCCACCCCGGAACAAAAAAAAAAAGAGTCTGACGGCTACTAACTTATGATGCTAATGTAAAGTACAATATGTATAGAAAACCCCGTCCGATCCATAAGGATAATAGAGATTATCTAAACACATGACCAAATAAAATATGAAATTTTACATAATCATCATAGTAACAATACTAATGAATTTTGAAATAATCTATTTTTCCGCGAATTAATTCCATCTTCCCCAAAATCTGGTAGTTTTTAAAAAGTGGCAATACCATTTTTGACGGTCTTATTATAAGCGATACGACCGCGTGCCGCGTGCCCTGCCCCCTTTCGCCCGCGCATGTATTGCCTATCGCATTAATTTACCTTTATGGGTTGTGGAGGTCAGACGGCAGTCGCTTCACGGAAAATGTCGAAGTTTAGTCATAGAAGCAGTTGGACTGGTAAAGTGGACCCCAGACTCCAAAAGCTGAAAAAGGCTTCGGATGCGATTGGGATTAACGCCTTTTGCAAAATATTTTTTTTTTTTTAAGTTGAGCCCTGCTTTGTAGGCATTAGTAGAATCAGTTATCGATACCTAACAGTACCGTCACGGGTCGGACAGGGTTATCTTTCATCATCATCAACCTTTTATCGTCCCACTGCTGGGCACAAGTCTCCTCTCATACAGATAAGGATTGAGCGTAATCACCACGCTTGCTCAATGCAGGTTGGTGATTTCAGACTTGTAAAGTCCAGGTTTCCTCAAGATGTTTTCCTTCACCTTCAATCATTGGTGTCCAAGGGCAAGATATACTTAGAAAGTACGTATAACTTTAGAAAAGTTACATTGGTACTTTTGCCTGACCTGAAATCGAACCCGCACACTCATACTTGATAGGCTGGTGTTTTAACCACTATGCCACCACGACTATTTAGGACACCGGCCACGGGTTTTCTTTACTTAATATTTAAAATCAATATTTAAATTATATTCGGGTGGGAGCAGAGTCGTATAGGGGGACCTTTAGACGTTGCGGGAGAAGTCAAACACCCCACTACCGTAAAATTGACTCATTCTCCATTGAAAGGGAGGATCCTCTGACCAGACGGGTGTTATGTCTGGCGGGTAACTGCTCAACGGTTGATGTTGAGAAGTATGTATGCTAGTTTCACGGTAAACTCTGCTTGCGAGATGTAGAATTCGAGTGACGTCAGTATGACGCGTTGTTTGTTTGTGGCGGTTACTTGTACGGACGACAGCAGGTCAAGCTACGCCAAACTGTCAGATCATCATCATCATCATCCCAGCTTTAATCCCAGTCGCATCCGAAGCCTTTTCAGCTTTGGAGTCTGGGGTCCGCTTTACCAGTTCAACTGCTGATATGGCTAAACTTCGATATTTTCCGTGAAGCGACTGCCGTCTGACCTCCACAACCCGAAGGCGACATCGAAGCAATGCCGTTAGACCAATTGTTGGACTTTTGAGGGCTCCAACAACCCGTAACGACTGCCACTAGATGTTCGTAGGGCAACCGGGACCAACGGCTTAACGTGCTTTCCGAGGCACGACCAGACCAGTGCAAATATTTATATTCATGCATACAAATACTTGCACTGTGCGGGGATCGAACCCGCGCCACCTTGCACAGCGGCCGCGTCCGCTACAGCTACGCCACGGAGGCTGTCACCCCAAACTGTCAGATATTCCCAATGAACTGTGAACCTTAATGCTTAATGGTTAATGCATCTATACTCCTATATAAAGCTGAAGAGTTTGTTTGTTTGTATGTTTGTTTGTGCGCGCTAATCTCAGAAACTACTGGTCCGATTTGAAAAATTCTTTTTGCGTTGGATAGCCCATTAATCCAGGAAGGCTTTAGGCTATATAACATCACGCTGCGACCAATAGGAGCGGAGCATAACTAACTCCACGCAAACGAAGTCGCTGGCGGCTGCTAGTTAGAGATAAAGTTGAAAATCTAATAAGGAAATCTGACAGATTGTACCTAGTAGCTTGCTGTCGACAGCACATCAAGGTACTACAATCTGACAGATTTCTTTATTAGACTTTCAACTATATCTTAGAAGTATTTAGTCTCAAGGTTGATTTGGCCCTGGCGCACAGGCAAGTGAAGGAACACGGATGGATTTTAGTCAGTAAAAGTCTAACACGCCCTTCCGCTCCGCGGAAGAGGTTATTTGATGTTTTCCATCCAGAACAAAAAAAAAGGTTGAAAATCCAAAACTGTCAAACATTCACGGGAATATATGACAGTTTTGGGTTTTCTACCTTTTTTTTGTTATGGGTAGCTTGACCCACTGTAAATCTGTACGGTCAAGTACATCAATTTACTACAATCTGTCAGATTATTTTTTAGATTTTCAACTTTATCTCTAAAGCTTTAACACTCAAGGTTGATTGGGAATATTTGACAGTTTCGGCTTTAGCTTGACCTGCTGTAGTCCGTATACAGGGTGTATCCGACATCGTAACGCAAACTTCGCGAAAAGGCTAGACCGCATGCCACTAATAAAATTATAATAGTCATTTATGTCGTTAATGAACGGTTACAGAATACACAGTGTTTAGAAAAAAGTGTCGGCTCGGCCTTTGAACGTTGCAAACGTGCCGCCGCGCATGTGTGTGGGTATGACGTTAACCCCTGATGTGAAATCTATTAAATCAGCTGATAGGATAGTTTTTCGAATTTTGTGCACATTGCGTTTTTTTGTGTAATTAGCGAATTAATTAATTTTTACTTAAAAATCTTATTGGGTTAAAAAATTATAGCAATTATGAACGGTTTAAAGTAAAAAAAAAAACTCTATATTATTTTTTTTTATCACGAAAATTCGACGAAAAATTCCACCACTGGGGGTTTAGAATCATGTACTGGATCTAAAATCAAATCAAATCAAAAATGTTTATTTGCCAAAATACGGTATAGGTACAGGCTGTTACAGTACATTTTTTCCAGCGTAACCTGCCATATATGGCGTGCAAATTTATTGTTAAAATTACATTATCCAAATTCCATCTTCTAAATAGACCTTAATTCTATAGTAATTCTTTAACAACAATAGTTTAAAAAGCATTTTCTTAAATAATGTCAAAGGTAATTCTTGGTAATTTATTATAAATCATTATGGACATACAATATGCATTTTTCTTAAATAATTTTAATTTTATTCGTGGTAAACGAAGTCTGCCTTTAAGTCGTGTTCGGCTATTTGGCCTGTCTTCCAAAGTTTCAAATAAATTGTAATTTGGTACTCGTTTGTGCGTCGATGTCAGATACATCCTTTATGTGCGGGCCACGAGCCGCTCTTTAAAATACCTACTTATGTACCTTTTATTTACAATATTGGTACCGTTCTTATTGACTCCTACATATTTTTAAATATTCAGCAACATATAGGTATCTACATATTTTTAACATGATATTTTCAATTTTTTAGATAAAAATTAATAGCTGATAAATTAATAAACATGATATCTTTAGAAATTATCTTTAAGATAAACAACTGATATTATTAAAAATGGAAATTGAACATAGTAGATTGCTAAAGTTTTTCAAGGAAACCCGTCAAGACAAGTAAGTACCTACATTTATTTTTTTTATTTTTATTAAAACCAGAACGTGCTTTTTCATTTTACCGTACTTACTAAATCCAGCACTCAAATTCCGTAACACACTATTCTTCTTAATTTAAATTCATTTTGAAGCATATTGCTAATGCATTGCTCCGTGTATTCGAAAATGGTGTCTGCTGAACAATGTTAATATAAACAATGCAATGAATGTCGTGGAAGTGTCAACATGAAACGTATTGCTAGCATAGCAATGAAATCCTACATCTATGATTGCTAGAGTGCGTTTCATCTAAAGCCCGCAATACATGTTGGTCGAGCTTAGACCAGCGCGAGCCTAGGCTAATTGATACAAGGCAAGCGCTACTGTCTATACGTTTGGCAAGTTTGAAGGAAACCAATACAAATGGCCAACATAGACGAGCTTTGAGAAGACGCCCACATGTTGGGCCCTGTCAGTTGTTACCTGAATAACCACCTCCGGCCCTGGCAAGGGTGGTATGGTTGCGTGGAAAATAATATAGAGTTTATGTATAATATAGGGAGACCTACTATTGGCCGAGCGCGCGCGAGCGCCTTTGATTTGTGCTGAAAAACCGACACCGCTTCGAAGTGAGGCAAGTGATCGCGAGCGACTGCGAGTGGAGGCAAGTTACGTCAAATGAGGTCTATACACGTTGGCGCTTGTCTTTACTCAGCCAACTAGGCGAGCGACACCGAGCGATAGCAAGACAAGGCAAATAAACTGTCTAGATGTTGGTATTGGCCTTCACTCGGCAACGCTCGGCCAACATGTATTGCAGGCTTTATAGTTCCTTTGCCGTCATCTTGGCATTCATTTTTTGTCACTATCGTAAACAAGGTAGACGCACTCTGCGTCTCTCTCTCTCACACACTAAGTTGCAGTAGTGCCAACATGACGGCAAAGGAACTGTTAGATGAAACGCACAATACCAAATAAAGGACAGGGTCTTGATACCATTAAGTTAGAGGTAAGTTCCTTGGATAGAGGTAACCAAGAAACTTATATGGAGGTAACTTAATGGTAGTTATCATAGACTTTTCTTCCCCTCACCCATTTTTCCTTCTTCTCTCAAGATCTCGTTGGTGTAGTTACAAATGGAACTGTGAGTTTCATCATCATCAGCCTCTTCTCGTCCACTGCTGGACATAGGCCTCCTCCATGGCACGCCAACAAGCTCGATCCTGAGCAGTTCTCCGCCAGCCACTACCAGGCACCTTTCTGATGTCGTCACTCCATCTCGCCCAAGGGCATCCTACGCTACGAACGGTTGTCGGTCCTGCGACGTGTGATGATGTGACCAGCCCATTGCCACTTCAGCTTGCTAATCCTCTCAGCTATGTCGGTGACTTTGGTCCCCTGTCGGATCACCTCATTTCTGATGCAGTCCTTCAGAGAGACGCCTAGGATAGCGCTCCATAGCTCGCTGAGCGGCTTTAAACTTATGAACTAGTCTGACCGTTAGTGTCCACGTCTCGGCTCCGTAAGTCATGACGGGTAGGACGCACTTGTTGGAGATTTTTACTAGTGAGTTTAGCTAGGGTTAAATTTATGGCTCAAAAGCATTGAGTTTTCAAACTAAAGTCTGGATTTGTGCCTGGTTAATATGGAATAGTGTTGCCATATTTGGCCACCAGAATGTAGTACTAGCGCATACAACTTTTTTTTTGTCGGTACGTCAAAACTTTCTGCATATGAGGCATCATTTTAAAGCTTTTCTGGACTGCTACACCGGAAAAATATACATATTACTCACATTAAAGTAGTTTTTCGAAAATTTACGATTGTAAATATCATGCGGGTTACCTAGTTTTAAATAAATTATCATTTGTAATCAATAAATGATATTTCAGACCCAACATGGCGGAAGCACCAGAGATACCAGTTATAAAAATCCAAAAAGAATATCAAAATCCACCAAACGTAGAAGCAGAAGTACCAGAAAAACATGAAATCAGAGATTATGACGAGAAAAAGAACAGTTCCGAAATACTAGGTGCAGAGGACGATAAAAATAACAGTTCCGAAATCAAAATCACAGGGGCGGATTTTACGCTGTCACCCGTCATAACTATTACTAAAAATGAATCGACTCTTACTAAAGGCGACATGAAGTTACAAAAAGTGACTGTTTCTGAAGATATTGCGGTGAGTTATAGGCATCTGTTTAAGAAAGATGTTAAGCCTGGTAAAACTGTAGTTACCAGCGTACAAAAACTTGAATATAAGTATTGAATGTGTTATCGAGTTTTATTCATCATCATCATTCTCCTGCCCTTATCCCAATTTATTTGGGGTCGGCGCAACATGTCTTTTTCTTCCATACATCCCTATCAGAAGCCATCTCGGCAGTCACCCCCTTCCTAGCCATATTATCCTTCACACATTCCATCCATCGTTTCTTTGGTCTTCCCCTACTCTTATAGCCATCAACATTCATAATTAAAACTCTCCTCACGACATTCTCCTAATTTCTCCGTAACACATGCGCGTACCATGACAATCGATTTCCACACAACTTTTCAGCTACCGGTGCCACTTTCAGACTTCCTCTTATGTACTCATTTCTTATTCTATCCATTCGTGTAACACCACACATCCCTCTTAGTATTCTCATCTCGGCTGCATACAATTGCCTTTCATTCATCCCTTTCGTAGCCCAACATTCTGATCCATACAAGATACCTTTATTAGACCTTTATTATCAAAGTAGGCTGAAGGGTAATTGCGTATCATGCTATCAGTAGCAATGGGTTCCATTTTGACAGTTCAACAACATTCATTGCGTTATTTACGTTGTCGATCAAACCCATTTCTCGGAAATATGAAGCAATGTATTAGCAATATACTTCAAACTTATTCAATAATAAGACTGCGTTACGCAATTGAAAGTGTTGATCTGAATCAATGTAATGAAATTAAACTACGGTCAACTGCGATAATCTGTCAATTATAGTTTCGACTTCAGTCGAGCTCAGTCTCAGCATTCGACGCTGAAAATAACTGTCAATTCGTATATTTAATCTAACGATATTGTACAGGATGTATCTTCTGACATCGTAACGCAAACTTCGCGAAAAGGTTAGACCGCATGACAATAATAAAATTATGATAGTCATTTATATCGTTAATGAGCGGTTACAGAAATCACTGATTAAAAAAGTGTCGGCTCGGCCTTTGAACGTTGCAAGCGTGCCGCCGTGCGTGTTTGTAGGTATGACGTTGACCCCTGATGTGAACTCTATTAAATCAGCTGATAGGATAGTTTTTAGAGTTTTGTTCACATTGCGCTTTTTTGTGTAATTAGCGAATTAATTAATTTTTACGTTAATATCTTATTGGGTTATAAAATTATAGCAGTTATCAACGGTCAAAGGTGAAAAAAACCGCATATATATTTTTTTACTTCAAGAAAAAGCCGACGAAAAATTCCTCCACTGGGGGATTCAGAATCATATACTGGACCCATGGTACTCGTTCGCATCTATGTCAGATTGTCAGATACACCCTTTATAATAAAGGTCAGTGATGCTAATAGCAGACATATGACGAAGGATACCACTAAGATACTAATACAAAAAAAAAAAAACATTATCAAAAACCATTTATTCAGATTAGGCTGAGAATCAGCACTTTCTGAATGTGAAAATTACAGAGAAAAAAAGGATAAATCTTTATTGGGACTCGTACAGGAAAATCTTAAAACTAAACTAAGTAGACACAATTAAGTTTAAAAACAAGATATACATACAAAAGTAATAATAATCAGTAAGTCCTAAACGAGGCCAAAAGGCTCCTATCTCAGCATAATGCTTCGACATTTAAAAGTAAATGTCGCAGCGTTGGTATTCTGACAGGGTATTCTGAAATGTGAAAGTATCTCTGTCTGTCTGTCTGTCTGGCTTTCACGCCAAAACTACTGAACCGATTGTAATGAAATTTGGTACCCAGATAGTCTAGAGCCTGAGAAGGGACATAGGCTATATGCCATCCCGCTTAGGCCAATAGTAGCAGAGCAGTAAAATTTTTTTTTCGAAAACGGGAGCCTACGCAAACGTACATATTGCTCCCGTAATTTTAACAGGCGCTTATTTTATATCAACTGAGTTCTTTTTAATTTACGGGAACCCCCGCGCGCTGTAAACTGAAGTCCACGCGGACAGAGTCGCGGGCAACAGCTTGTAGGTAATTAATAAGCTCTTAGATTACGGACTAGGCTCGGAGCACTTAGATTAGGTTACACTCTCGCTCTCTCTTCTCTCTTTGCGGACACGGGGCTCCAGTCCGGCGCAGCGGCAGGTCGTGTTGCGCCGAGAGGAGCTCCGTCAGGTTCTGGTGGCGGACTGGCGGCAGAGGCTTATGCGCCCTACCGCCGGCCTCCCAACCGTCGAGGCGATCCGGCCAGTACTCGACGTCTGGCTCGGGAGGAGGCACGCCTCCCTGTCGTTCAGGGTGATGCAGGTGCTGTCGGGGCACGGCTGCTTCGGCAAGTACCTGCGACGCATAGACAGGGAGCCGGACGCTCGGTGCCACCACTGCGTCCAGTGCGGGGAGGACACTGCGCAGCACACGCTCTCCGAGTGTGTGGCTTGGGAGGAGCAGTGTCGTGTCCTCACAAACGAAGTAGGAGGCGACCTGACGCTGCCGGCAGTAGTGCGGAGGATGGTCGGTAGCGCAGAGTCGTGGGACGCGGTGGTGTCCTTCTGCGAGGACATGATGTCGCAGAAGGAAGCTGCGGAACGGGAGAGGGAGATCTCAACTCCCTTCCCGGGCCGCAGAAGACGCACCGGGCGCTGAGGAAGGGCGGATAACGCCCTCTTCCGCCCCCCATGAATGGGTCCAGGGGCGAGGGACATGGTGAAGTCCCCGCCCCATTATTACCCCGAGGCGGAGGCGCGCGCGTGTCGGCGTGCGCCTCAGAGGCAATGCACGGGGTAGTTTAACACCTCACTACCCCGTGCAGGAGGCGAGGCCCGGACAGAAAAACTTACAGTTAACGTTACGAGGATTTTCGAATAAAATTATATCTTGGCCAAGACCGAGAATAGGAAAAGCGTGAAAATTAACTTTTTAATACAGTACTAACTGTTTAACCCTCTGACTCGGATGTGAACACATGTGTGCACGCTTAATTTTACTACCTTCCACTCGGGACGTGAACACATGTGTGCACGTGTTGAACACATGTGTGCACGTGTGCATGTGTGCTGTCAAGTCAAACATCGGGTTATAATAATGTTTTGTCTTTTTCTTGACATATGATGTCTATGAGAAAGAAAAGGAGAAAATATCGCTCTTGAATTTAGTACCTGGACCCCGTACTCAAGCCAGTAAAAAAACAAAGAAATCTGTCTACAAAGTTTGTCCTTGGAAGCGTGTGAACCAAAATTTCGGTGCTCTTGTGTTTTTGGGTATTTTTGGTGTATTTTTGAGGATAAAAAGGTATGTATTGTTATTTTATTATAGTTTATAACCAGAAGAAGCATACAAATATATAATTTATGGTGTAAAAGTAAAGGCAAGTAAATAAAATGTGTTCGAAATTGTTACTGGGCTTTCGTGCTGAGAATTATAATTGGTATCTTGTGTACGCCATTTATGTAAGCTATTGTATTTATTTCGCAATCAGTAAAAAAAATGCATTCCTTGTTTATTCCTCAACAAAACCTGAAAGTTTCAATGAAAAATAGTGCCCCATAACATAATAGGAGGGAAAAGTCCAAACTATTGCGATTTCGGTTATTTCTGCCGCTGCCATGTTCGCGAGCGAAAGGGAGTACGTCAATGTGAACATCTGCGAGCGGGAGGGTTAACAAAATCAACTGTTTTAAGAATCGAAATTAAATAACATAACATAAAAAAAAACAAATTTTAGGCATTTTCGCCCTTCAAAGAGTGTTGCCTCATCATCATCATTTCAGCAGAAAGACGTCCACTGCTGGACACAGGCCTCCCTCAAGGATATCCACGAGGACCAGTCCTGCGCCTCCCGCCTCCAGCAGTTTCCCGCGACCTTCACCAGCTATGTCGTTTACTCTCGTTCTTCTGTGGATCTCCGCATTTCCGCCTCTGCTCATAGAATTGTCCAGCTTTGCTAAACAGTTGTCCACTTGCTACGCACTAGCGTAATAATACTAATTCAGCGCAGATACCACAAAACAACACAAAAAAAAACCACACACCACAGAAATACCACAGAACAGCATAAGAACATGCTAGTAGTAGCGAAGCACTATTTTATAATATAAATATATGTATGTTTAGGTTAAGGTATTTAAGTATGGGCCTGTGTCGCCTGAAATAAATAAATAAATAAAAATAAAAGCTTATTTGCTGCAGGCCTAATGGGGCAATGCCAATCTTGCAGAATTCAATGTCGCCAAAACACAGGCGTGTCGTTTTCACCGCCAAAAGGAGCACGTTCACCTTGGCTCCTACTTTTCGAAATGTATCCTTGGAGTGTACCGACCGCCTTCAGCTTTTGGGAGTTGTGATTTCCTCGAACCTAAACTTTGGGCGGTTCATTGAGTCCAAGGCCAAGGTGGCTGCCAGGAAACTTGGCGTTATCGCAAAGGTCCGGCAGTACTTCACACCTGGGCAGCTTCTAATGTTATACAAAGCACAGGTCCGTTCGTGTGTGGAGTACTGCAGCCACATTTGGGCTGGTGCTGCCAAGTGTCACCTGGCCACTTTGGATTCAGTGGAGAGACGTGCAAAGAGGCTGATTGGTGACCCTAATCTAACTCGAGTTGGTCTCCAAAGCCTAGAGCACAGGCGTAGAGTAGCCAGCCTTTCGGTGTTCTATAGGATGCATTTCTTGGAGTGTGCGAGGGAATTGCATGATTTAATTCCCCCATCTCCGTTCCACCAGCGGACGACCCGTCGTACGGCTGGTTTCCACCCTTACGTTGTTAACACCACTACGATCCGGAAGAAGCGTTTCGCCTCCTCCTTTATACCGCGTACATC
Source organism: Sesamia nonagrioides (assembly GCA_017933935.1). Lineage (NCBI taxonomy): Eukaryota > Metazoa > Arthropoda > Insecta > Lepidoptera > Noctuidae > Sesamia > Sesamia nonagrioides. Next base: position 271,527 of record JADWQK010001678.1, read on the forward strand.
GAGGGACTGGAACAATATGCCAGCGGCGGTGTTTCCGTCAGACTACAATTTGAGTGTCTTCAAGGCTAGAGTGAATAGGCTCTTAATAAACTAGTGCGCTTTACCATCAACGATTGCGTCACTGCTTACCATCAGGCAGGATTGCGGTCAAGCGCTAGTTTATAATATATAAAAAATATATATATATATAAAGCTGAAGAGTTTGTTTGTATGTTTGTTTGTTCGCGCTAATCTCGGGAAGTACTGGTCCGTTTTGAAAAATTCTTTTTGCGTTGGATAGCCTATTAATCCAGGGAGGCTTTAGGCTATTTGACATCACGCTCATCACACATCACATCACGCTGCGACCAATAGGAGCGGAACATAACTAACTCCACACGGACGAAGTCGCTGGCGGCCGCTAGTTTCAAATAAACCAACTACCGTCACCATGGGCTATCCCAATGCCCCCCCCCCCCTTCCCCTAATGGACTACGGCTGGACCCCTAACGTGGACTTAAAAAGGAGATCATTTGTGTCTATTTGCCCTACCTACCACACTACAAATACTTAATGTTTGCTCCCGTCACACCGATAGAAATTTATAAAATGGTAAATGGTATGGAGAATAAAAAGTCATATGGACATGATGAAATACCACTGAGCGTAATCAAAGAAAACATAGATATACTGGCATACCCAATATCTGAATCAATTAATAACTGTGTCAATGAAGGCTGTTTTCCAAACCAATTTAAGTTAGCTAGAGTTCTACCCCTATTTAAGAAAGGTGTCAGAACAGATCCAGGCAATTACAGGCCTATTTCATTGTTACCCGTTCTATCCAAACCTTTTGAAAAAGTGATGAAATCTAGGCTAGTAAGACATTTAAGTAGTCAAAAAATAATAGACAGTAATCAGTTTGGATACCAAAAAAGTAAAGGCACACTAGATGCAATAGACTCGTTAGTTAATAACGTGGTAAAACAGCTGAACAATAAACTTCAAGTTGCTGGCTTATTCCTAGACCTAAGTTCCGCGTTTGATACCGTAGAACATTGCATTCTGGTGGATAAGTTGGAGCATTACGGTATAAGGGAAAATGTTTTAAAACTTTTTAGTTCTTATTTGGCCAATAGGAAACAGTACGTCGAAATTAAATCAATTCACGAAGGTGTGGAAGAAATACATAAGTCGAAGTCACTTGCTGTAACTAGAGGCGTTCCGCAGGGTTCGGTTTTAGGACCCCTTTTCTTTATTATATTTCTAAATGATCTAACGGAATACATTAAAAAAAAATATCAGATGCTGACTTGATAATATTTGCTGACGATACTAGTGCTGTTATAGCTGCTGATGATATTGAGACCTTACAACGTAAATTAAATTTATTAATAGCCGCTTGTGAAACCTGGTTTTCTATGAATAATCTTAAATTAAACGTAAATAAGACGAAGTGTATGATGTTTAGATCAACTGTTAGAAACAAGGCTCTTGTAAACGTAGGATCTTTGGGTAGGCAAATTGATGTAGTAGAAACTGTAAAATTTTTGGGGATACAAATTGACTCCTTACTTAATTGGAAGCCAGAACTTAATTCAATTACGGGTACGATAAGTAGTGCCTGTTATGCTATCAGATCTCTGAGGGATACGCTATCTATTTCCCAACTTCGTGCTGTCTATTTTGCTCTGGTTGAATCTAAACTTAGGTATAGTATAAAATTTTGGGGAAACAGCTATAGGTACAATGTTAAGGCAGCCTTTACCATACAAAAGCGAGCATTAAGAACCATGCTCCGTTTAAACCAGACAGAATCATGTAAGGAGTTGTTTATTAGGTTTAGAATTTTGACGGTACCATGTCTTTATATTTTGGTTCTCCTTACTTATTTAATCAAAAACTTAAACGAGTTTGAAACAGATACTGAAAGAAAAAATAGAGTTGACACTCGTAGAAAAGATCTTCCTACTTTTGTACAGCCAAAGCTTAATGTTGTCGATCATTCGTCACTCGTGCAGTCGGTCAATCTGTTTAACAAATTACCAACAGAATTGAAGAATATTCAGAATGTGAACATATTCAAAAATAAACTCAGGAATTTATTAATCAACAAAGCCTATTACAGTATTGACGAATTTTGTAATGACAAAAGCTTAAAATTAATATTATATTGACATTAAACTATAATTGTGTGCACCCTTTGTTTGACATTGCTTCATTTTTTTTTTTTTGGCTGACATTGTTTGATTTATAAATATTGTTTTTTTTTTCTTTCTAATTAATTATCCGACTTAATTGTATTTTTGTGATAGGTATTGCTAGGGGCAATGTATTAATTGCGATGTACAATTGATATGTTTGCTATGTATAAATACTGCACTTTGAGATTGCTTATATTTTAATATTTATGTTGCTTTTTCTTGTATTAATGTAAACATTTCAACACAAATGTATTTTTGTTATGAAATAAAGAACTTGAACTTGAACTTGAACTTGATGTAAACTTACTTGTGTAGTTTATAAGACAAAATGGCCGGGGATGATTCGAGCCTAAAATTCTGACTTTTCTTATATTGTAAACTAATGCTTGACCACGATGACCTGATGGTAAGCAGTGATGCAATCGATTATAGTAAAGCGCACTAGTTTATTGTAGGCCCATTCACGCTAGCCTTGCTTCATTTTAAATTTTAAGTCATAAAATCACAGTATGTACCTACCCGTGTGCATTGCATGCATCAAATACTTAAGAGATTACCTTAGTCATCCTTAATACTACATATCTGGAAAAACCTTTTGGCGATAACAACGCAAAAGGTATCGTGGAATGTCGAGTGGGGAAATGCGGTTGAGAGTGATAGTTAAAGAAAGAAACGAAATAAAGAAAAACAACCAAAAAGATGTCGGATCACGCTGTCATCATCATCATCATCAGCCTCTACTCGTCCACTGCTAGACATACGCCTCTTCCATGGCACGCCAACAAACTCGATTCTGAGCAGTTCTCCGCCAGCCACTACCAGCCACCTTTTTGATGTCGTCGCTCCATCTCGCCCAAGGGCGTCCTACGCTACGTTTGTCGAGACGCGGTCTCCACTCGACGACTCGTTTACCCCATCGCTGTATGCGGACAAAATGTAGGGTACCTTATTTTCCTGTCTGTCACAACAAGTACCTACCCACTTAAGGGTTGACTCTAGTGCCGACGATTTTGGAAAATAGGTATTTGAAGAAACTATTGCCATCGCGCTGCTTCCAACACCTCTCCTGGTAAAGTGCGAAAATGACAGTTGCAGCTCAGTCTGATTTTACCTACAAAAACGTTGACCAAAAGACGTTTCGTATTCCGCTGGTTTCTTTTTCAATACAAGATAGATCTCAATATTTTTTATATCAGAATTTAGAGGAAAAGTATATATACAGTATGTTAACTAACAGAGGGCGTGCCCGTTAACCCGTAATAGTATAGCATACATGCTAAAAAAAATATTTCCATTCGAAAACAAAATGATTTAAATTTTTTTTCCAATAAGAAAATATTCAATAAAAATTTTAAATTGACATGTAAAAGAAACACACTGTACACGCGAACATGAAAGACGGCAACGTCGCAATTTATTTATACATGACGACTACTATTTTGATTTAAAACAGGTTTCAAATTTATTTCCAATTAGAATTTTTTTTTATTCGGATTTTTTTATGCTTATTTTTCTATGCTGATATTTTTATTTTAATCTATTAATGATATATATTAACGAGTTTAAGGGAACGCCCTCTGTTATTTAACATACTGTATACAATATGTAAAGAAAACCCTGTCCGACCCATAAGGATAATAAAGGTTAGGTAAACACTTGACCAAATATAATATAAAATTTTACATAATCATCAAAGTAACAATAATAATGAATTTTGAAATAATCTTTTTTTCCCGGGTATTAATTCCAATTTCCCCGAAATTTGGTAATTTTTAAAAAACTGACAACACCATTTGTGACGGAGCGAATAGCGATGCGACCACGTGCCGCATGCCCCGCCCCCCTTCACCCGCGCATACATGCGCGGGTGAAGGGGGGCGGGGCTATCGGGTTGCCTACCGCACATGCATTAAGTTACCTCGCTTTTTCGAAATAATATTTTTTTTTTGGGGGATTTTTTTTTAAGTTTAGCCCGGCTTTGTAGGCATTATTAGAATCAGTTAACGATACCTAACAATACCTTCACGGATCGGACAGGGTTTTCTTTACATATTGTATATTCTTTTTTGTCAAAAACTTATCACCTTTGTCTAATAGTCATCTGAACATCACGGTAAATATGGGTTATTTTTCGCGATTTAGAAGAATCGTATTTATTTTATTAATTAAGTTTCGGAAAAAATCATTGATAGGGGCACGTATAATCACGTTATAAAATTGTAAAAAAAATACAATTGCTCTAAAAGCATTATCCAGTATCCACGAAGGAAACAGCGTCTCTACATTTGTATAGAGAAAGCACCACCAGAGTTCCCTCTTAACACAAGGATGTTTTATGCCAATATTCGACGGTCAATTACAAATGTTCAAAATCGGTAGATTTTGACCAGGAGACTGTGACCTTGGGTTTCATTTTGACAGTTCAACTACATTCATTCACAGGCGTGGAGTAGCCTGCCTTTCGGTGTTCTATAGGATGCATTTCGGGGAGTGTGCGAGGGAATTGCATGATTTAATTCCCCCATCTCAGTTCCACCAGCGGACGACCCGTCGTACGGCTGGTTTCCACCCTTACGTTGTTAACACCACTACGATCCGGGCGAAGCGTTTCGCCTCCTCCTTTATACCGCGTACATCGAGGGACTGGAATAATTTGCCAGCGGCGGTGTTTCCGTCGGACTACAATTTGAGTGTCTTCAAGGCTAAAGTGAATAGGCTCTTAATAAACTAGTGCGCTTTACCATCAACGATTGCGTCACTGCTTACCATCAGGCAGGATTGCGGTCAAGGGCTAGTTTATAATATGTAAAAAAAAGAACGTGCGGGTTCAATTCCAGGTCAGGCAAGTACCAATGTAACTTTTCTAAGTTATATGTGCTTTCTAAGTATATCTTGGACACCAATGACTGAAGGTGAAGGAAAACATCTTGAGGAAAACTGAACTTTCAAGTCTGAAATCACCAACCCGCATTGAGCAAGCGTGGTGATTACACTCAATCCTTCTCTGTATGAGAAGAGACCTGTGCCCAGCAGTGGGACGATAAAGATGATGATGATGATGTACGTTACGTAATTATGGTTCTGGTAATAGCCAGAGAGTGGAGACCCGTCGTACGGCGAGTTTTCACCCTTACGTTGTTGACACCACAACGATCCGAACGAAGCGTTTCGCCTCGTCTTTTATACCGCGTATATCGAGGAACTAGAACAATCATTTGCCAGCGGCGGTGTTTCCGTCGGACTACAATTTAAGTGTCTTCAAGGCTAGAGTGAATAGGCTCTTAATAAACTTGCGCGCTTTGTTGTTAACGATTGCATCACTGCTTACCATCAGGCGGGATTTCGGTCAAGCCACTAGTTTAAAATTATAAAAAAAAAGGCTTACTAATTTCTTCAACCTTTTATCGTCCCACTACTGGGCACAGGTCTCCTTTCATACAGAGAAGGATTGAGCGTAATCAACACGCTTGCTCAATGCGGGTTGGCGATTTCAGGCTTAAATTCCAGGTTTCAAGTTGTTTTCCTTCACCTTGTAATCAGTCAATAGTGTCCAAGATATACTTAGAAAGCACATATAACTTAGAAAAGTTACATTGGTAGTTGCCTGACCTGCCCCCTAATCGGCGAACACGTTTTTGTCAAATGATTGCGACTAGTTGGGATAGTTTGGACCGAACGGACTAATGGGCGGCCCAAACGATACCAACTGATCCCAACTAGTCGCAATCATTTGACAAAAATGTGTTCGCCGATTAGGGGGCTGGAATCGAACTCATACATGAGAGGCTGGTGTTTTAACCACTAGGCCGCCACGACTACCGGGACTCTCGGTGTTCTATAGGATGCGTTTTGGGGAGTGTGCGAGGGAATTGAATGATTTAATTCCCCCATCTCCGTTCCATCATTGGACGACCCGTCGTATGGCCTTAGGTTTTGATACCACTATGATCCGAACGAAGCGATTCGCCTCATCTTTTATACCACGTATATAGAGGGACTGGAACAATTTGGCGGCTGTGTTTCCGTCTAACTACAATTTAAGTGGAAGACACAAGGCTGAGTGAATAGGCTCTTAATAAACTATTGCATCACTACTTACCATCAGGCGGGATCACGGCCAAGCACTAGTTTATAATTATAAAAAAGGCTTACTAATCCATACTAATATTATAAATGCGAAAGTAACTCTATCTGTCTGTCTATTTCACTTTCGGTTAAATCGGTTGAGAGGTAAACAACGTAAATATATCAGCTCAACAACGTAAATATATCAGCTCAACAACGTAAATATATCAGCTCAACAACGTAAATATATCAGCTCAACAACGTAAATATATCAGCTCAACAACGAAAATATATCAGCTCAACAACGTAATATATCAGCTCAACAACGTAAATATATCAGCTCAACAACGTAAATATATTAGCTCAGCAACGTAAATATATCAGCTCAACAACGTAAATATATCAGCTCAGCAACGTAAATATATCAGCTCAACAACGTAAATATATCAGCTCAACAACGTAAATAACGCAATGAATGTAGTTGAACTGTCAAAATGAAACCCAAGGTCACAGTCTCCTGGTCAAAATCTACCGATTTTGAACATTTGTAATTGACCGTCGAATCCATGCTAATATTATAAATGTGAAAGTAACTCTGTCTGTCTGTCTGTTACGCTTTCCCGCTTAAACCTCTCAACCGATTTTTATGAAATTTGGCACAGACAATCTTTAGACCCTGAGAAAGGACATACGCTACCTTTTATTGAAAAACTTGATGTTCCCGAGGGAAATCTAGAAAGCGCGATATAACGGAATTCCACGCGGGCGAAGCCGCAGGCGGAAAGCTAGTTAGTAGTAAGTTAGTAGAAAGCTAGCTAGTTATATCCCTAAAAAAAGTCTTACTAATTTACTAATAGTTTTAACCTGTTTTGTACAAAAACCTAAAACCGCATAATTAAGTACATCTTAATTCTTTTCAGGAAGAAGATTTGAAGAATGGTGGTTACAGAATATCTCGCGAAATTGAAACCTTGACAGAAAAAGACAAAACGTCAGCTGTTCTGACTGTAGAGAGAAGTAAGACAAGGACAGAAGATTTAATCATAGAAAAGATGGAAGGAGAGGGTGAGTTGTTGAACAAAAATTCCATTCATTCCAGCGATGTTTCCTCCTGACTACAATTTAAGGTCCTTATTCCAGAAGGAAACTCAAGCATTGATCTCTGCTTAAGCATTACTTAAAACTAGTTTCAACCAATCAAATGGCTTGAAACGACACTTAAGTAGAGCTTGAGTTTTGAGTGACGTTCTGTAATACGGACCCGAATGTCTTCAAGACTCAAAATCAAAATCAAAATTGTTTATTTCAAATTAACCATCCGTTAGTGCTTTTGAATAGTCAATGGCCGTCAGTCCAAGAAAAGTGAAGCTAAATTGCACGTTCCAAAGCGTAGATCTCTATGGAGAAGAACGTGCAAGAAACTCCATGGACACTCTTTTAAAATCATAATATATGGGTTACATTTCTTCGTTACATATATTTCTGTTGCTTCTATCATGTGAGCACAATGTATAAATATAAAAATTAATTAAAATATAGAAAATGAATTAAGCCCACTGGCAGCTAAGAGATGACCAGTCTCCACTGACGGCCCCCATTCACGAGCATGACGCGCGCATCAGCCCCACTTAGCTCAACCATTTTGAAGGGAACCAAATGACCCAACAACACGCGCCACCGTCAGCAAGACATTTGAGTGAGCATGACAAACGCTAGAGTGAATAAGCTTTTATTAATTTAGCGCGCTTTACCATCAACGATTGCATCACTGCTTACCATGAGACGGGATTGCGCACTCAAGCATAATTATAAAATAAAAGGATTTGTATACAATATGTAAAGAAAACCCCGTCCGACCCATAAGGATAATAAAGATTAGGTAAACACATGACCAAATAAAATATGAAATCATCATAGTGACAATAGATAGGTACTAATGAGTTTTGAAATAATCTTTTTTTTCCGCGAATTAATTCTAACTTCCCCAAAAATTGGAAATTTTAAAAAAGTGGCAAAACATTTTTGACGGCATTTTTGACGGAATAGCGATGCGATCGCGTGCCCTGTCCCCCTTCGCCCGCGCATGTATTGCCTACCGCACATGTATTAAGTTACCTCTTTTTGCGAAATCATATTATTTAGTTTTAGGGGATTTTTTTAAGTTTAGCCCGGCTTTTTAGGCATTAGTAGAATCAGTTATCGATACCTAACAATACCTTCACGGATCGGACAGGGTTTTCTTTACATATTGTATAAACCACACATAATAAGTATTAAAAGGGTCAAAACTTAACGATACTCTCACTGATTGCCCCCTATTCCTCTCCGCACCAGCTGGTGCCATGCCGGTCGGAGACCATCACCAGAGTACTAATATTTTTTTTAATGTTTACAGAAAAGAGTCAAGATGAGAAAAAGTCTAAAATTCCAATGTTGAGATTGAGACAGGTAGTAGAAAGAGTAAAGAAAGAGAGACAAGCACAAAAAGCGAGAGAGCAAGTGAGTTTCTTTTGGTACCATATCATAGACAATGTTATTTATGCGAAACCCGAAACACGTGTTCAGAGAAAGGAAAATAACGCAACAATTTCTATAAGTTGAGCCAAATTCGATAAAGAATAAAGGTAAACAAACCGTTGCTAGGCAACGAGTAGTTTACACTTAAAAGACAGATGTTAACAACCTTTTCTACATAGATGATTTTCATAAAAGTAATAATCCTACTTCCTATTAATCTAAATAGTTTATTTATGTTTAGATATTTATGATTTGCATAGAACGCTTAACCGATTTGAATGAAATATGACATACACGTAAGCTAATTTCCTAATAGGTTAAATTTTCTGATACATATATATTATAATTAGTTCATTTTTGAAAATATTACAATGCATGTGTTATGTAGTTGATTTGAAAGTAATTAAAATACCCAAAATTGTATTGACAAATGTCTCAACTTTATTCATTGGTTGACTTCCACAAAATGTGTTTAATATCTGGATTTCATCCATCTTTCTTTTTTTGTAGGGCTATTACGTAAAATTAATGTCAATTTTTTAATAGTTTTTCGAAATACTAAGTTTTTATGCTTGTTATTTTAGTGATTCTATTGAAATACGCTGCAATAGGAATTGTTAATAAATAGCTAGCATGTAAAAGTCGATAATCATGTAAATAATAAGAGATTTGTAATACGTGAGTTGTGATAACCCTAAATTGGTTTGTTTACCTCTATTCTTTATGGAGCTAGGCGATGGTATAGTTCAACAGTTTCTTGCAGTGTAGATACCGAGCGCGCGCACGCAGCTTAACGATAGATCATAGGATTCGCGCGCGCAACAGCTGACGCCAGAGGTCAATGCACCGCGCTCGCCCACCCGACCGGAGCTTTAACCATATTTTTGTTGGGACAACCAAGTAGAAGCAAGCTCATAACTGTGGCGTATTGTGCCACAACACTAGCCCCCTCAACCCTCAACACTTAATGTTTCAGACACTACATAAATAAATGTTACTCCGCTTGCGGCTTGCATTGCCGCCAGTACGTATACAAACCTTACGGCAAACGGTCGGTTATAAAAGAGTAGACTTCCAAATGTCATCTCCGTTGTGTTCTATCATTGTTACCTAGCGTTACATTAAGTCTATATTTGTGATAGTATAATCGTGATTAAACTGTTGTTTCCGTATCCACGACTTTTATTTAAGAGTGTACCTCCAAATAACTTTGTAGTTTTTCATGATAGCTTTTTGAAATCTTGTACTTACATAAAAATACTGGACACGTGTTTACGGTTTCGCGTAAACAAAAAAAAAATTTGTATAATAACATACTAATTATTATTAAGGTGCAGTAAGTGTATAGATGTCTACAAATCTTTGTAAATGATCATAAAACCACTGCTGTAAATTAACAGTTCATAACTAGATCACGGCAAACGTAGCGTAGGACGCCCTTGGGCGAGATGGCGCGACGATATCAAAAAGGTGGCTGGTAGTGGCTGGCGGAGAACTCCTCAGAATCGAGCTTGTTGGCGTGCCATGGAAGAGGCCTACGTCCAGCAGTGGACGAGCAGAGGCTGATGATGATGATGATGAACTAAATCACTCTTCATGCAATCTATTGCAGTTGGTAACATTTCAAACTCTGATCTGACGCCTCCAACAGCATTAAACTGTGTCATCTAAATCCCTGTTTTACTGACGCGCAGTCGGTCTAATACAAGCATAATATACAGCATAAGATACAGCATATGCCAGCACATATAATATAAGCATTATAATACAGTATGTTAAATAACAGAGAGCGTTCCCTTAAACTCGTTAATATATATCATTAATAGATTAAAATAAAAATATCAGCATAGGAAAATAAGCATAAAAAAATCCGAATAAAAAAAAATCTAATTGGAAATAAATTTGAAACCTCCTGTTTTAAATCACAATAGTAGCGTAGTATCATAAACAAATTGCGACCTTGCCGTCTTTCAAGTTCGCGTGTACAGTGTGTTTCTTTTACATGTCAATTTAAAATTTTTATTGAATATTTTCTTATTGGAAAAATTTTAAAAACATTTTGTTTTCGAATGGAAATATTTTTTTTAGCATGTATGTATGCTATACTATTTCGGGTTAACGGGAACGCCCTCTGTTAGTTAACATACTGTATATGTATGTATACAATACAGCAATAATCAAAAAACCTTTTAAAATTATAGAAAATTGATGAAATGATATATAATAATAATTATAATTTTACAGCCCCGCAGATCGTCTATACCAAAACTAAAAGATGCTAAAAAAGTTATCAAGAGAGATACTTCCCTCAATTTCACGCCCCAAGTCGACGATGAATTCGACAAGTTATACGAAGAAATTGTCGATAGTAAACAGGAGAATATCGAGGAAAAACTACCGTCAGTTACATCAATAGAAGACCCAGAGAAAATTGAGACTAAGTTTGAAGAAATCATCCATGCATACGACGAAGACGAACATGCAAAGCAAACTGTTTCAAGAGTGTCTAAAATACCTTCTCTAAGACGCATAGATGATGGATCCAGTAGACTAGGAGCTCTAATTGATAGAGCCAAAGAAAAAAGTACTAAAACTGAATCCAAGCTCAGGGATGGTGGATTCAAAGTGACTGCATCCACTATTAAAACTAAAAGATTTTCTAGAGGTAACAGTCGAGATTTAAGTAGTGAACAGCATATTGAAGTGACAAAAACTATTGATATTAAAGAAACTGGCGATAACGATGTGTTTGTCAAAGAAACTATCATCAAAAATACTGCATCAGAGAACACACCAGAGAGGAATTTCCGTAATGTATCTAAACGTGTTATTGCTAACAATAAATCTGTTGAAGATGGTGGCATAAAAACAACTGTAACAGAAAATTTGGATAAAAAAGATGGTACACAAAATAAAACTAAAAGATTTAATCGCACTGTGAGTAAAGCAACTAGAGAGAGAAATCTGAACAGAGAATTAAGTAAGAATTTGGAAAATGTCAGAAGAGAGTACAATAGTAAAATTGAGGATGCAAGAATAGGTGACGAATTTCATGATGTCAATAATGACATCATTACTACGGAGACTATTAAAAAACATACTGAATCCACACCAACAAAAACAGAGAAAACTATTCCTAGTGTGTCTAAAGAAATCAACGACGATGGTCAGAATATTAACAGTACAGAAACTGTAACCGTTGAAGAGCTTGAAGATGGAGGTACTCGAACAATCACTACAAGAACCACTGAAACTCTAGTAATAGGAACACCAGTCGTAACTGAAAAAGTGATTCGAAGTATCAGCCGAAATATTAGTACTGAGGGACAAAATAATACCATCAAATATGAGGAGAGCACAGATAGTGTTAGTAAAAACGCCAGTAAAGAAACCCATGTAAGAGAAAATAAAGGAATTCCTGTCAAAACTGAAAGATTTACTAGAGGCATCAGCAGAGAGGTGGGTAATATAAAACAGAGTAGTAGTAATAATAGAGAAATCGTTACAGCTGTTGAAAATTCCAACCTTGACACCAAAGAACATATGAAAGAAACCAAGACTACTGAAGAAAAGGAAAAAGAAGGTAGCAAAGGTATACCAGTTTATACAAAAGTCACTCGAAGTTTTTCTAAAGGTAAGATACAGAATGTGGAAATGAGTAGAAGTATTGAATGGAAACCCGCTGATGAAGTTAAAACCAAGAACTTTTCTCGAAGCGTCAGTGAGAAAATTACTCAAAAAGAACTCAAAGATGTTGGAAAATGGAAATATAAGGCACCAACAGCAATTAATGATGTAACAGATATAAAAGATATATCTACAGAGGAAAATAATAGTACTGACATACAAAATAAGACACCGAAAGACCCAGTTTTAGAAAGCATTATAAAGGATACTGTCAAGAATATTGCAAATAAAATAACAAATAAAAGAGTAACAGAACATAAATCTGAAGAACAAGTTAGAAATGTAGCAAAAACTACGTTTACACTTACTAGTAATATTGATTTGACTGTGGAAAAGGATTTAACGGCATGCAGAGAAATCGGAACGCAAATGAGTATTGACAGGAAGCCTGCTGAAAGAAATTTCAAGTTTGTCAAAGAGATTGGTACACAAATGGTTTCAGACTCGCCATTTGACAGAGATTTTAAACTGGCTAAAGAGAGAAATTTAAAAGACAAATTTAAAATTGCTTATACAACTATCAATGGAGACGGACAAACATCTAAAGAGTTTGATACTCAAAAGAGTACTGAAAATACTGTATCTTCTTCTGTTGATGGAAATCCAGAAGGTTCTAGAGAATTTGGTACGCAAATGAGTGTAATCGGCAAAATCGTTGACAAAGATGTAAAAGTAACTAAAGAAGTTAGTACTCAAATGAGTGTTGAAAGTAATAAACAGATACAAGAAAATGATCCTTCTAAAGAGAATACTACAGGAATCAATAAAGACTCCACCTTAACCGACGAGAGCGAGAAAGAATGTAGTAAACTGGTAACGGATAGGGACATCCCAGAAACTACAATTCTTAAAGGAAATGTAAGTAGGTTGAAAGATAAGATTGGAAAAGAAACTGCTGTCGTTTCTAAGAGAGAACCTAAAGAGGGGCTTCCTAAAAGGACTTCTGTTGTGTCTAAAATTGCAATTTTTGAGGCAAGTATAAGTTTCAAACTCTCCATTGCTTAATTTTCTAGGCTATCAGTTTCTAAAAGGATTCTTCAACTTGACTTTTTTTCTGTCATTAATATCTATGGGGAATAGTGAAAAGTACTCAAACGAGTCTCGTAATAGATTTTCATTTTCATTAATTCTATAGATAGATATGCAAGAAGCGTGAACTGAACACACCATCAGCCAGCATTGAAATATTATTTCGATTGAGCACCCTGAGCTGAGTCATGCCATTGAGAGCCATCACGATATGAATCCTTGTGTGTTCCCTGTGATAGATATATTAATTTGCTCTCGATACTAATTAAGATTGTTTTCATTTCAGCGCCAAGAATTAAAGGAGCCAATAATACACGCACCAAAACAGAAAATAAAATGCAAATATGTACCACCAGACTTAAGCCGAATGAACAGTGCAGACAGACCAAAAATTGTAGATGAATTACTGAAAGAAAACGTGCCATCTGAACCTTTAGGAGATGCTGGTAAGGTTGAAATTGATGTGAACTACGAAGAAGTTAGTTATACAAGTGAACCAGCAGGTAATAGAGAATTTTCAAGAACCGAAAAAACAATGGAAGTTGCTCATTCAGAAAAAGAAACGAAGGATATCAAAAGGGCCACTGTTCGATCTGGCACAACTAATTTGAAGGCTCAAGAAAGCCAAATAGAACTAGCTAATACTACGAAAGAAAAAACACAACTGCAAAGAGAACCTAGTGTAATTGAAATGCCAACAATTATTCCGGCTAAAATTAATTATGAAGCTGATATTGGTAAAACAAAGCCTGGGAAAATCAATCTTAATAATTGGTCTACTCAGGTTGAAATTAACAAAAGCACTGTAGATAAAATTGAATTTTTAAGAAGAGAAAGTCTTCACGATATTTCTCAGACGTTGACTGGAAAAGTTGAGTTTAAAACAACTGAAAGTCAAGACCCATCAGAAACTATTGACTTTAAACGTGAAGAAACATTAGCAGGCAGAATTGATAGTAAATCCAATGAAATTCGAAATGGAGAAAGTGACAATGTACCAGCAGTAACTCATAGTTATCGAGTTGAAGATGTCACAATACTACCAGCGAAAATAGACTTTAATGTACATGAAATACATACTGATATCGCAACAACAGTACCAGGCAAAGCAGAAGCCAATAGTAATCAGACTGAATTCACTAAAACTTTAACGGCTTTTGGCTACACTCCAGTTGAAAAGCAGCCGAAAGATAACTCCCAAACCAGTCAAAAAGTAGTTACTACTAAACCGACACCAGGCAAAATAAACCTTAATTTATGGCAAAATCAAGTTGAAAGTAACAAAACCCTCATCGGTAAAGCTAACATTATCAAAAACAGTAAACAATCTGAAATAGCAAAAGCTCTCTCAGGAAGACCTAATTTCAACAACAAACCAGTCAGAATAACTGATACTAGCCAACAGAATGCCGTACTTAACAAAAGAGAGTATAGTAATCAGGCTGTGGTTACAACACTACCAGGGAGAATCGACTTCAGTTCTTCAGAAGAACCCAAAATTTTAACCTGGGAAATTGAATATGAAACTGAATTCGTAACCAATGAATCCAAAGCTGAAATAAGTGAAACATTACAGGATAATATTGTCAGTGTGTAAAATTAGAGGTTGCCCGGGTTTTACTCCCTGACAAAAAAAAAGAGAGAAGTAGAGGTTCGGCTAATCGGGCGTGAAAATAAAAAAAGATAGTTTGTTGGACTACTATGTTTTAATTACAAGCTTTTATATGTAACAACAGGAAACTATCTTAACTCTAATTAAATGTAAATAAACAATATAGCTTTATTGTTAACCTCAATAAGGTTGGGTCAATCCTAGCGGCTCCAAGAGTGGTCTGTTGGAGCGTCCAGGTTTCACGCGCAACAGTAGCCTAGCAGATTGCCCACTAACTCTAGCTCAGCTTACTCAGGCTGTGGATTTCATCCACTATGACTACAGAATTATACAAATCCAAAATGGGGAAAATTATATATCAGAAAAGGTCACAAAAGGTCACTAAAGGTCACAAAAGGTCACCACCGGTAATATAATAGTAAATGAGTTTTCTACGGGTACAAGAATGTTATTTAAATTGAGATAAGAGGGTACTTGCGACACATCCTTGGAAGTTCCTGGCCTTCTTTGTCCTTTAAACCACGTGTCCTGCCTCTCCAAACCAACGGGGTTGAAGGTAGAAGAATATGACAAAAATAAAAATAAGACACGCCCAGGCGGCGCTCCAATAGAAAAATTCTCCGCCTGGGAGACCCAGCCACATGCACAGGATTGCTTGGGCCTCGTGCTGCTTGCTGGCTGGTCCACACGGCCGCGATTGTCCCAAAATCAGCACACCGTGTCAGAAGCCTTTATTTTCTTTAAGCCCGTCCAGGCCGTCTGCCCGACGCCCTGCCGGTCAGATCTATCGACATCGAAAAGCCTTTTTTCCGATCGCTACGTGACTCCACAGGTATTTTCGCCTCCTTCTTCTTTTGCTGTGAAGAATCTCTCTCGGTGCCAAACACCCGAAACCAAATTACCCCTTTGAACGGTGGGAGATTTCCCCGCTTACAAGATTCCAATCTGCAGAAATCCAATGAAAATATAACTTGGTCTACAAAAATCCCTTAATGCAAAAACTCACACTCAAACGTCAAAACGACAATAAATGTCACAGATAAAGCAAAACAAATAGTAATAGACAATTAGTATCAATAACCATAGACCACAAAAAGGTGCGTTTCCCTATGCTTAGTAAAGGCAAAAAATAATAAATAAAATAAGAAATAATCACAACGTTACAATACCTCCCCTCCTAGGAAAAGGTTCGACCAAGGAGAACCGCTCGCTGCCCTCAGCGAACTAAATAAACGAAGTTAATGGGTAATTAATGATAAGTATTGGTCATAACAATGAGTAGTCCAACGAAAAAAAAAACAAAACAGAACAAAACAAAACCCTGAGCTTGTTTGATCAAGAAAGAAACCATTAAAAAAAAACACTAAACCCAACACCAAGCTTCCTTCCTCGGCCCATATCCCTCGATCGCCTCTTACGATCTGCACGGAAAGAGATGCAGCTGACACATTCTAAGATTTTCTTTTGTCCCCAGGCCAGCATGGGGAAACAATTTCTCATTAGGGCAATAATCCCATGAGGAAAACTAAAAAAAATATTTAGTACAAATTAAAAAAAATTCGGCAAAGCGAAACAAAAAAACGTCGCATATACTCTCTCGAATACGCGTGCATGTGTTTCGAGCAGCACGACCTCCACCTGGTTTCAAGGACAATCCGGAAATTCAAAATGTGGTAAGGGAAAAAAAAAACGTTGACGGAACCAAAATTAAAAAAAATCGAACGCGTTCTTTCGATCCACTGATACAGTGATAACAACAATTCAGTAATACTGAAAATACAATATATCTTGATCCTACGTAAAACCCCAAATAAATAAAACAACCCGGATCCGGTAATAAAAAAAACGTAGGAAACAAGACTGGTTCCTCAACAACCATACTCATGATATGTTAGACAGACAGCCATACGTTCCACGCGAATCCTCTCGTTTATTAACATTCATATAACCTTATATCCTTCGTCTTTATTAACACTAAGCGCTTAGTGAATTTACCTTTCATTCCTTCATTCTTCCTTCATCATTCATACAGAGTAATGAGTCGGAATAAAACCATTCAATACACCTACCAAAACGGCGTTTAAATGTCAACCATTTAAACTCCACAACGTATGCAGTCATCTCCGTGAACAACCGGCGGTTCGTAAACCGTGGCGGCACGACGAGCTCGCGAGATAACGGCGGGTCGTGCGTCCACGGAATACAGACACACAGCTGTATCACTTCGACACTACAATGCGGCTGCTGTCAGATCATCAAAACGCTGAAAAAAAACTAGTGACTCTTCAAGTCTTTAATATGCCATGACCCAATGGGATGGCCATCTAATCTTTCCAATTCGTAAACTAAGGGCGACAAAACGGCCTTTACCCTGCACTTCTCGTACTTGGGTGCTAACTTAGCCATTTTAAACTTAGCTGCATCACTTTGCGTATAGCAGCGCTTCCAAACAATATCCCCTACTGAAAACTTAGCCGGTCTACGGCGTAAATTATAATATTTAGAATTAGCCTCATGTGCCCTTAACAAATGCAACCTAACCTGACCAAAAATGTCCTTCAAACAACCTAATTCCCCAGCGTATTCGTCGCGAGGCATGGCCACTTCATACTCCGCCTCAGTATCTCTGTAGAAGGACCCGTTTACGACCGGTTCCCTACCATGTACTAAAAAGAAAGGAGAAAACCCAGTGGACTCATTTACTGCACTGTTTATAGCAAACTGAATACGGTGCAGTTGCTCATCCCAGTTCCTATGGTTTTCTTCCACGTAGGAAGCTACGGCCGTCATAACTGTCTTGTTATACCGTTCTACCAGATTAACCTGCGGCGTATAACGTGGGCAATAATGTATTTTGGGAATGTTGTAACGTTTCAGTAGATTCCGGAATTCCGATCCCGTGAATTGCACTCCGTTATCTGCAATTACGGTTTCAGGGACACCGTGAGCTAAAATAACATCCCGTTCAAAATGTTTTGCCACAAGAGCACTGGTTGCACGACGCAATGGAAACAATAAGGTATACTTTGAAAAGCAACATGTTACGACTAACAAAAACGTAAATCCTGCTCGGGAACGTGGTAAAGGACCTACCAAATCTATGGACACTACCTGGAAAGGTCTATGGCAAACCTTTGGTTGACCCATTAAGCCTGGTGTAGCCTTTGTAGAATGTTTATAGGCGGCACAGACGTCACAATTTTTAATGAACTCCACGACATCCTTATGCATGCCTGGCCAAAAATACGTTAAGCACAGCCGTCTGTGCGTCTTAAACACCCCCAAGTGCGCGGCAGTAGCTTCACAATGGTTTGCCCTAATAACTTCCAGCCGATCACCCTTCTTTACCACTTCCTTCCAATCAAACTCACTCAGTAAATTATACTTGCTCTTGCAGTAACGATAGAGCTTCCCGTCCTTGACACAGAAATTAGGAAAGTTTTTAGGAAAGGCTTTACAACCATTAAAGGTCCTGTCATACCATTCATCTTTCTCTATGTTGTCGGAATCATTCACCGCTTCAACTTTCATAAGCCTGGACAATGCATCCGGAACGACGTTGTCAGAGCCCTTCCTGTGCTCAATTTCAAACTCAAATTGAGACAGTCGGCAACCCCAACGAGCAAGTCTTCCGGTTGGATTCTCCAAGTTCATGAACCACTTCAGCGATGAGTGATCCGTCACCACCTTGAAAGGTCGGGAACCTAAATAGGCTTGAAATTTCTCTACCGCAAAAATAACCGCCAGTGCCTCCCGTTCGGTAGCACTATAATTCCGTTCCGCTTTGTTCAGCGAACGGCTAACATATGCAATCGGGTGTTCGTACCCGTCTATTGTTTGGGATAACATACCACCTAAACCATACGCTGAAGCGTCACAATGAACCGTGAACGGTTTGTCAAAATCAGGGACAGCTAAGACTGGGGCAGTAACCAAGGCGTTCTTTAATGTAATAAAGGCGGTCTCGGCTTCCTCTGACCACTGGAAAGGTGGTGCCTTTTTACCCTTTGCTGTCAACCTGTTTAAAGGAGCTGCGATTGTTGAAAAATTTCTTATGAAACGACGGTACCACGAGCATGTACCCAAAAATACTTTTACATCCCGCGCAGTTGTTGGAGTGGGAAAATTCAAAATGGCCGATACCTTTTCAGGATCAGTACGCAACCCGAACTCGTCTACGACGTAACCAAGGTACTTTAGCGACTGTCGAAAGAATTTAGACTTGCTGAAATTTATAGTGAGGTTGGCCATTTTCAGTTTGTCCAACACTCGTTTTAACAGAACCATGTGCGTGTTAAAATCTGAACTACATATTACTATGTCATCGATAAAACAGAATACCATGCCATTTACAATATCGCTCGTTAAGTTATGGTCGAACAATCGATCCATAAGGCGCTGCTGACGAGCAGGCGCGCCACAAAGTCCGAATGGCATAACCTTAAATTTGAACAACCCTCTGCCAGGAATTGTGAAGCTAGTCCTCTCTTGCGAGTCTTTACTCAGTGGAATTTGCCAAAAAGATGAAGATAAATCGATGGAAGACAGGTATTTGGCCTCCTTTAGGCTGTCAAGAATCTGGGGTATGTATGGAATTGAATAAGAATCCCCTTTGGTTACCGAATTCAACTTCCTACAATCTAAACAAAACCGCCAATCTCCGTTTGATTTCTTGACAAGCAAGGCTGGATTGTTCCACGGACTCTCACTAGGAGTAACTACATCTAATGCTAACATTCTATCCAGTTCCTGGCTTAAGAATGTTCTCTTTTCCGGCGAGAGAGGATATTGTTTCGTTTTAATTGGTGGTGCATCACCAGTATCGATGACATGTTCGATCAGGGTAGTCCTACCTAAACCCTTTTCTTCAAAAGAAACATTCTTAAATTGTTCAACCATCGCATCAGCTAACTCCTTTTGTGCCACTGTTAAATGTTCATACGATTGAATTGTACTAATGCGGTCTGAATTTACTGAGTGTTTAAAGTAATCTACCGGTGAAACTCTGTAGTCAATGTTGTCAAATATTTCTGGTGCTAGACGAAAGGCATGCCAAAAATCTACCCCTAATATAACATGAGAAACTATGTTGGGTATTACAAAAAACTTAATAACATGTGTAATATTATTAAAAGTAACCGGAACAAAAATAAACCCTATCGTCTGTACCTCTACACCATTTGCAACATGACATTTTGTACTATTATTATTCTCTTGAAAGTCAAAACCAAACTTGACAAAATCTAAGTGTGATTTATTTCCCAAAATTGAAATGGCTGCACCTGAGTCCAATAATCCAAAGATCTCAAAATCATTTACTTGAAATTTTAGATGAGGTCTAATATCATTTTTACTAGGAGCAAACAGAACCGTGGCAATGGAACCAAAATTATAAAATTTAGACCTAGAATCATTATTTAAATTGCCGCGATTCAACCTTACAAGTTTTTTGAATTTTTATTAGACACTTTGTCAGATTTCTTTACATTTTTGCAGTTAGTACAGTGTTTCCGCAAAACACCTACTTTCCCACAGCCAAAACACTTTACAGCACCCCCTTCCGGCACGCCGTTGCACTTTGAAAAGTTGTGGTCAGTTTTTCCACATTTGAAACAAATGGGCTTTGCGGTTTTCCTAAACTGCCTACCCTTGCTATAAGTGTCAGCACACGGACAACCGGCCGACCCGGCCGCGTTTGTCGTCGAGGCAGCCACCGCCTGAACAGGCTTATGAGACTTGCCCTTGTAAGCGAAGTCCGTGCCAAGCATACTAGAGCTGGGCCTCGACGGCTCCACAAACAGATCAGCCCGCTGACGCGCGGCTTCCAACTTCCGGCACTGTTCTTTAAGTTGGGCGATTGAAGTTACCTGCACTAACGCTAGCTGTTGTGAAAATTGAGGCCTAATATTATGTAACAAAATCTCTAATTTACTGTCCTCGCTCAGTGGGTTTTTGAGACGAGCAAACATACATGTCATGATTGAAAAATAAATATGGACTGGTTCGTCCGCTCCCTGTGTACGAGATCTAATTTCCCCAAGCAACCTATAATCATGGTCCACTGGGCCAAACTCCTCCAATAAAATCTCCTTAAGCTGAGACCAACAAGAAACTTGATCCCTGATACCCCTGTACCAAAGCAAAGCTTGCTCCGTAAATAATTGAGCAGCAGAATTAAACAACTTAATATCCGAGACACCATAGGACCGTTGCAACTCATCGACCCGTTCCAAGAAAGACCGTGGGTCAGTAATGCCGTTGAACTTTAAGTTCCACTTCGAAACATTTTTATCACCGGAGCATTCTACAGATATTTCCTTAGGAGCAAAGAAAGGGTTGACTTCATGAGGAGCAGGAGTACTAGCTACCTCCACCTTACCCAGGAGCACCTCCAGCTTGTCGCTAAGCTCTGTCTTTATAGTCAGGATAGCGGGATCATCAGACTGAATTCTGATGATCCTATGGTACAAGTGGCTGCCCAAAGCTCGGCTTCGGTTCTGCGAGTACCTGTCCTTCAACCTAGTGTACCTGTCAACAGCCACACCAAGTTCCTTCAGCTTTTCCTGAATAATTCTAAGTTCTGATTCCGGTGTAAATTCAGTTTCCAAAACTGCCTCTGCAGGACATTCTAACAATAAGCCACGAAGTTGTTTGCGCAGGGCTTCCACAGTACTAGCAGGAGTCTCAGAACGAATAGAAACCTCATATATAAGCTCATCCTTCAAGAGGGAGTGAAATTGTATATTGCGGTCCATGTTGATGTGAAAAGTTACTATTTGTAGCTAAAAATGTGTAAAAAGGAAATCAAACAGACTCTAAAACGCGAATTAACAGTGGTGACTTACAGTTATTTACTTAAATTTGCTTAAATTTACTTAAATTCTTGAATGAAGTTTTGAAATTGACACAATGTAAGGTATTGTTAAAAAAAAAATAAAAAATGTAAAATCTCCAAAATTTCTACAAAATTATGCTTAGGCACACGCAGGCACAGTATTTATATCAATTACAATCACTAAAAAGTGGTACTCAGTACAGCAATACACCAAAATAATTCAAAATAAGTTTTCACAGTGTGATCCCGCAGATATAATTTGTCAAAGTTAAATTTCACTAAAATTCCATAAAATATTTGGAAAAACCACAATAAATTGGCACAGTCACATGTAAAATATTATAATCCTGCTTAAGGATGCAAAATAAATACAAATAAACACTAAAAATTTAAAAGCATGATGCAACATACCCTCAAACTGACATGTGATTGTTCAACTTTCACTAAGTAAAATTATGTGAAATTTGAAAAATAATTACAACAATGTTTTTTGGGAAGAAAAGGAATGCACTTATCACTGATTAATACTGATATAAGGCTAATTCACACTTATTAAATTAAAGTAATACTTCAAAATTTAAAGTTACAAGTTTTTTAGAAGAAAAAAAAAAATATCTCCAGTGGTGACCTTTACCCAATCAGCCAAATTCCCCATGAAAATAAATATAAATTGGGCGCCATTTGTCAGTGTGTGTAAAATTAGAGGTTGCCCGGGTTTTACTCCCTGACAAAAAAAAAGAGAAAAGTAGAGGTTCGGCTAATCGGGTGTGAAAATAAAAAAAGATAGTTTGTTGGACTACTATGTTTTAATTACAAGCTTTTATATGTAACAACAGGAAACTATCTTAACTCTAATTAAATGTAAATAAACAATATAGCTTTATTGTTAACCTCAATAAGGTTGGGTCAATCCTAGCGGCTCCAAGAGTGGTCTGTTGGAGCGTCCAGGTTTCACGCGCAACAGTAGCCTAGCAGATTGCCCACTAACTCTAGCTCAGCTTACTCAGGCTGTGGATTTCATCCACTATGACTACAGAATTATACAAATCCAAAATGGGGAAAATTATATATCAGAAAAGGTCACAAAAGGTCACCACCGGTAATATAATAGTAAATGAGTTTTCTACGGGTACAAGAATGTTATTTAAATTGAGATAAGAGGGTACTTGCGACACATCCTTGGAAGTTCCTGGCCTTCTTTGTCCTTGAAACCACGTGTCCTGCCTCTCCAAACCAACGGGGTTGAAGGTAGAAGAATATGACAAAAATAAAATAAGACACGCCCAGGCGGCGCTCCAATAGAAAAATTCTCCGCCTGGGAGACCCAGCCACATGCACAGGATTGCTTGGGCCTAGTGCTGCTTGCTGGCTGGTCCACACGGCCGCGATTGTCCCAAAATCAGCACACCGTGTCAGAAGCCTTTATTTTCTTTAAGCCCGTCCAGGCCGTCTGCCCGACGCCCTGCCGGTCAGATCTATCGACATCGAAAAGCCTTTTTTCCGATCGCTACGTGACTCCACAGGTATTTTCGCCTCCTTCTTCTTTTGCTGTGAAGAATCTCTCTCGGTGCCAAACACCCGAAACCAAATTACCCCTTTGAACGGTGGGAGATTTCCCCGCTTACAAGATTCCAATCTGCAGAAATCCAATGAAAAATATAACTTGGTCTACAAAAATCCCTTAATGCAAAAACTCTACTCAAACGTCAAAACGACAATAAATGTCACAGATAAAGCAAAACAAATAGTAATAGACAATTAGTATCAATAACCATAGACCACAAAAAGGTGCGTTCCCCTATGCTTAGTAAAGGCAAAAAATAATAAATAAAATAAGAAATAATCACAACGTTACAATATTTACTTTGACTCAACTGACAATCAACCTGAAACTACTGTTTCACAACAGAGCAGCGTTGAAAGAGTAGGAAAACTGGATTTAAAAGCTTGGGAACATCAAGTAGAAGTCAACAAAACCCTTGTTGATAAACTAGATATAGTGAAAAGTGAACATCTAGAGGATATCGTGAAAACGTTACCCGGAAAATTAGACTTTATAACCTATGAAAGTCATGTTGGTGAAGCAAAAGCTTTTCAAGCGCCAATTAATTTAAATACAGAAGACCAAGCTGAAATTGCTGAAATAGAAACTGGTGAAAATAATGTTCCCAAAATCTTGCCCGGGGCAGTCGAATTTAACCCTTACAAACAAACACCGCGATTTAATCCTCTTCCTATGCTTATGCGTCTAAATTCACAAGACAAGGTTAGTAAGGAAACAGACCAAGGAGGTAAAGATAATAATATTTATAAAGTTGAAATTCCAATTGAACCAAATCCTGGAGAAACACTCAGTGACCCAGAACTTGTAGATGAAGATCCTGCAGTTGAAGTTAAATTAAATAAAGACACGATAATCGGAAGCATAAAAAAGAAAATGTTCTTTATTTCTAAAAAGAATAGCTTTCAAGATTCCACAAACACACCTGTGCCAGTTGCAACTGAAAATGATAATAATGAAAATAGAGCAGATGAATTACAGACAAAGGCATATTCAGTAAACGATATTGGTCATAAAACATATGAAACTAAGACTGTTTCTTCTATGGCTAGTGTAGCTACAAGCAATGCTATTGAAATAACGGCTGAAACAATTGAAGAAAGTTACTCATGCAATATATCAGAAAATAATATGGGTAATTCTGCAACTGAATATGAGCTTAGCGGTGATACAAATACAGTTCAAAATAAATTAACAAAAGACGCAGATGACTTCAAAACATCTGCAGATAATAAACAATACCTTGGACACACACACGAAAACGAGTTCAATGTTAATGTAGATAAAGTCGGAAATGAACTAACAAGAAGCGCATACGGAGCTGACGACTTCAGAACTTCTAAAGAAGAATTGAAAAGAGCTAAATCTCTAGCAGAATTAGATTTGGGAGATGCAGTGCATGGTCAAGTAAAAAGGATTGTCGGAAGAATAAAGTCAGTAGATTTTGGCAGAAGAGAAAGTATAAAAACAGAGATTAACATCAAGGAAATGCCGAAGAAACTCACAGTGCGGGAGAAGATATTACTTTTTGAGGTTAGTCTGACAAAGGACATCATTCATTTCATACCCAAATTGAAAGTGCCGCATTATGGCTGAATTGGGTTGTACCCTAAAAATAATTTAAGGTCCATCAGATAGATTTATAAAAAATATTGAACACCTATTTTTTATTTTTTCTTTCATTCAAATACTTAGGAAGATATATTGATTTGAAATGTCGCATGACGTCACGCCGTGGCACATACAATACCACGGCGTGACGTAATTAGCCCCCACTTTGTAACTTTAACATGCTATATCTCAAAAGTTTTTGGTAAATTAGACAAAATAAAATGTAGGGGTCTTAATTTTTTTTTATTATCTATAAGACGGACTAGTTATTTTTTTGATTTTCTTTGATCTTGGATTCATCCCTATTATAATGTACACGGTGATAGGAATCTGTAAATATCTGTAATCTAAAGGATATACACTTGGGCTTCACGAAAGGAGCAGCACATTGAAATCGAATGCAGGAAAAGAATTGTTTTTTGTATTTTAAAAGTCAAATAAGTACCAGTCTGAAGAGAAGATGTAGAAGATTCCTGTAATAGTAAAAACTAAATGTTCACGACATTATTTCGCTGAAGAATCTAGGTAACATTATTTCTTTCTGGCCATCACTTTCGTTTTTGGGTACAAAATGTTCGTGACTTGAATGATGTCCTTCACCTATTTTTATTTTTAAACTAGAGGTCGCCAGTGACTTCGTTCGCGTGGTTTAGTTCTGCTCCGCTCCTATTGGTCGCAGCGTGATGTTATATAGCCTAAAGCCTTCCTGGATTAATGGGCTATCCGACGCAAAAATAATTTTTCAAATCGGACCAGTAGTTCCAGAGATTAGCGCGTTCAAACAAACAAACAAAGTCTTCAGCTATAGATAATAAAGTAATAGATTTTTTAACACCCTTGCTCGTAAAGCTGATGTAATCCCACCGGTTTTAAATAGGTAAAGCAGGCCATAACAAACGCGTGTGTTATCAAAGCAAATAGTTAAGTTATAGTCCATACAAATGCCATAACAGCATTATTTGTCATTTCAAATAATTATGGAACTGATCGCCGCCGCGTGGCTCTAGCCAGTGAGCAGCGCGCTGTTCCATATTTGAAATGGCAAATAATAATACTAATGGCGGGAAAGCAACAGTGAGCATTCACAGATTGAGTTTATTTAAAATAACTGATGTCCTATTTGAAATAAACAAATTTGTATTTGTTTGTATTTAAATGAGTATTTGTAAAAAAAAAACAGTTTATTCGGTAATTTAAAAACTTGACTGCATGCTCTAGCATCTTTGCCAACATTTTCACGCAGCTACGGCAGAAAATAAACCTCGCGCCATTTTTCTCAAATTTTCTTTTCTTTGTACTTGTATTCTGAATATCTTTTTTTCTGTTTCCTCGCAAGTGTGTTAAAAATGTCGTACGATATACGTGCGTATTGGTTATAACATGCTCGGCTCAATTACACCCTCGCCTTCGGCTCGGGCTGAAATTCCGCCTCGCATGTTATAACCATCATTACGCACTAATATCGTAATGTACTATAGTACCATCATAAAATTTCTTTGAATATTTGTGTTATACCTACACCTACATGCTAGTATTTTTTTTAAATAGCCGCAGCAACGGTTGACGCAATCGATAGCTGATGTGAAAAAGATCATACATATGTACTGAGACCAAACCTCGTTTACTAGCAACCTTATTATTTTTTTTAATAATTATAAACTAGCGCTTGACCGCTATCCCACTTGATGGTAAGCAGTGATCCAATCGTTGTTGGTAAAGCGTGCTAGTTTACTAAGAGCCTATTCATTCAAAAAAAAGAGTGAAGAGAAAGAAAGACGACAGTTGAGCGAGGTGATGCAATGTTAAACTCAAGAACACGACCAACGATGCTGCGCCAGAGGGAGATTGATCTGGAGACCCTCCACGACCAAACTCCCGACAACAACATTTGGCACATCGTACCCGGTACACATCGCATCACAACTGCTCAGACCCGTCCTCCGTACTGCTTCACCAGACAACACTAGAACTTTATCCACTTGAACGTCCCGATTTGACAGCTAGGAATGCGTTGTACGTCCGAGCGCGCGATCGATATCAAGCCGCGCCGAGCGCTCGTAAAATCCTCGTTATTTTCTTCTTATTTTTAGCAGAAGTCTTTTTAATTACTTATTATGAACAATTTTTTCTTCAGGGATTATTTTGTCATATTTTAAGTCATTATATGAAACAAAAACTTGACGAAAATCCGGCACACAATGAGCAATGAGCAATAATTTAATCGTCCACTTTAACACTCGAAAAGTCAATTTATCAGACATTATTACAAAGTATTTATACATATTCAGAAAGAACAAGTCTCGATAATTATTTTAATATAAATTAAGAACAAATATCAAATATACAATATTTGATATAATTTGATATAACTTTAGCAGTAAAATACCCATATCGGATACATTTTGAACCCTCATTTGTGCATTGCCATGTTGTTGTACAAGTCTTCTGTTGTTTCTTTTTCTTTTATTACTATTAATATTTTTAACTTTACTTGCAATTACAGAATAGGCTACTTAAAATTGGTGCCTGCATCCTGTTATAATATTAATGTTATGGAACTCTAAGTCCATATTATGTATCTAATTGAATTGTAAACATTGATTTGTAAGAGACTGTTTGTTTCCTAAATAAAAATAAAAAAAAATAAATAAAAATATATATGTAACAGTAATAAAAATAAAAATACATAATTTATTACTTTTATTTTAATCGCAGAACTCACAGCCACTGTACAAAACTGCACTCACCGTTTTTAAACAACTTTTTTTTTCCGTATAACTTATAGATAGGTACCTCACATAATTTTTTTCGGATACTACCCGTGCGCGATAATTTGGGACCTGAGTGCGGTGACGTTGAGTGATGAGATAATGTAAATAATAGATAATATAAACGTATAAAATTAAACATTGTATTTTATTCATTACAAAACCATAGTCAACACTTTCGGTGATACATAATTAAATACCTAGGGTCCTATTTTATTCAAATAGTGTGCACTCAGGTCCCAACTTATCGCGCACGGGTAATACACATTAAATATTCCAGCTTTTAACTTCTCTGTACCAGTGCACTTCTGTACAATATACTCAAAACAGTAACCATTTGTATCGAGTGCCTAACAAATTGCTTCATAATGACAAGTTTTATGTGTAATGGTGGCAAAATGATCAAAATCAAAAGTCATTTATTCAAATTAGGCCGAGAATCAGTATTTTTTGAACGTCAATATTACATAAGACAGACCTCCACAACGCCCGCTCTTCACCACTTTCTAATGCTTTCGCTGGGAAGAAGAAATGGCGGAACGAACTCCACAGCAGCACAGCTGTATATTCAGGTAAATAAAAACACCTGACTTTATACAATACTATGCATTTGCAGTAACTAACATTACAAAAAACAGAACCTTTAATTAAATTATTTAACATTATACCAGCAACATTGAAAAAGTAAAATAAGAATGGAATTGTAGGTAAGTAAAAATTTATTACAAAAAGGGCGTGACAACTTACATATTTATGCATTATAAACAATAGAGAATTATATTATAATCATTTAAAAAAAAAAATATTATAATCATTTTTTTTTTATAATTATAAACCAGTGCGTGACCGCAATCCCTGATATGAATCTCTGATAGTAAGCAGTGATGCAATCGTTGATGGGAAATCGCACTTGTTTATTAAGGTTCAAGGTTGATCGGGAATATCTGACAGTTTGGGGTAGCTTGATCTGCTGTCGTCCGTACATAATTGCATAAGTGTACAATATTTGTGCTTATTATTGTACCTGCTTCCTTATTTTTACGTTAACATTCAAAACAGCGCCAACGGCCATCGACATACACAGATTGGTGCTGGCAATACGACAATAAATTAAACATCGTGTACCTTATGACATTCTCAATCTACCCATTATAAAATCTTATAAATATGTCCATTAGTTTAGTCACAGGAAATTATTTTTAATTTTTCATATTTTCTACATGATGTACGTGTTGATAAAGAAGCGCTTACAAGTTAATGACCGCCACATCCTGCGGTACCAAACTTTAATAATAATGGCACGAAAAAAGCAAGTCGATACAGGATCGCGCTGTCGCCGATCGGAGATTAGTGAACCAATATTCTAAAGGATATTCTTTTCCGTTTGCAATTTTATGCGATTCAATTTGTTTAAAATTTTCATTTTTTTATTTTTGATACTAGGTTATTTTCTATGGTTTAGGATTATTCCTATGAACCAGCATTGTTCGTGTTTTCATCTATTGTCGTATTGTCAGTACCACTCTGTATAATGGACATGCCTTAGAGATGAGAATGTGACACTTCAAAAGAGATGAAACGAAGTTTCGTCTACATATATTCAAAATCATCAAACATCTATGAGGAAAGACTTACTGCTAGACCGAAAGCATAGGCCATGTCTCCCACTCTTTTCAAACCAAAAATTGCTGCAGATTATACGCGTACGTCATGTCCATTAGTATCTGTCTGTATAGTCGATGCCAACTCCTAATCCAACGACTATCTATTATGAATAAGTGGGTATTTCTGTTTTTTTTTTTTTTTAGCAAAAACCTTTCAATCACTTAATCTATATAAAGCAAGCTTCTAGAATGAAAGATCATTTGCCCACCAGTGGTCGTCAATATTAGTTTTCGATAGAATTACCATTAGCGTTATTTTTCTTTAGTAAGTTTCGAGTTTAATTAAGTATTTGATTTCTTAAAATGAAGTGTGTTACAATCATTTTAGTGGGGTTGACAGTGTATTTCATTGTAAGTACTCGTAAGTAAATTATTTTTGTTAATTTATTATTAACTAGCTTTCCGCCCGCGGCTTCGCCCGCGTGGAGTTCTGTTATATCGCGCTTTTTAGATTTCCCTCGGGAACATCAAATTTTTCCGGGATAAAAGGTAGCCTATGTCCTTTCTCAGGGTCTAAAGATTGTCTGTGCCAAATTTCATCAAAATCGGTTGAGAGGTTTAAGCGGGAAAGCGTAATAGACAGACAGACAGAGTTACTTTCGCATTTATAATATTAGTATGGGTCTTAAATTATTTTTGTTAATTTATTATTAACTAGCGACCCACCCCGGCTTCGCACGTGTACAATGCTGATACTAAATACACTACAGAAAGTAAACGTTGCATAGAAAACAGAGCGGCCCGTTGCTCCCGAAACGCAACACCCCCTAATTCTTAAATTTGTAATATCTGCTAAAATATTCATTTAAATCGTATGCTGTAAAGGGCTATATAGATCTACATTAAATCAAAAATTCATTTAAGGCATTGATAAAATATTAAACAGATACGATATATTCTAACAAACTGACCAAAAAAAAATGTGCCGAACACAGCAGCAGCACACATGCATATTTTTATTCGGCATACATTGGTACAGTGTGAGTGAGATGGGGCACAATCTAAAGCATAGAGAAGAAAAAGATGGCTAGTGTTTGTCGTTTGCGCTGTTAGTGTTTGTCGTTTGTGTTTACGAGTGTATCGAGAGTGACTAAGGCGAGATGCAGGACTTTCCATCCTTTTGTACGCTTCATTTTCAGTGCGCTAATGACATATCTACCTTAGTATAATATTTTATCAATGATTTAAGGTATTAAATTAGATAAGGATTAATGCTGTATTGGTTAAAATCGCTTCGAAAGTTAGCCGGTATTTGTCGTAAAAAGTAATGACAAAAAATGTTATTGTGGGTGTTGTATCCATAAGATATAGACATACACCATCACGGACTTTTCTGTAGACCTTTTCAATGTGTACAATATTTACTACCTACATTATTTTGATAAATCTCGTAGGGTTCAGCCAGCATTTCACTGCAAACATGGATTTTTTTATTATTATTTACGACATCACATTAGAAACCTCAAAAATAATAGTATTTCTGCACTATTTAATGAATGTTATTATACATATAAACCTTCCTCTTTAATCACTCTATCTATTTAAAAAAACCGCATCAAAATCCGTTTCGTAGTTTTAAAGATTTAATCATCCATAGGGACATAATGAAAAAAAAAGAGACTTTGTTTTATACTATGTAGTGATGATAAAAGGTGAGTCGTATTTTCAACAGCCATTTAGTTGAAAATATAACGTAGATACAGACACAGCATATCAACTACTAGAATCTATCAGATTTCTTAATTAGATTTTCAACTTTATCTCTAAGGCTAAAGGTTGATTGGGAATATTTGACAGTTTGACCTGCTGTCGTCCGTACAAACTTAATCACAGAAAATCAATAATCAAAAACTTTTTGTGGTGAGCCTCATGGACATTCTATTTCGTGAAAAAATGAAACTACCGACTTGAAAATAAAATGATACTACCGACTAAAATAAAAATTAAACTACATTCATTTTATTTTTATTTTATTTACTAGCTGTTGCCCGCGGCTCCATCCGCGTGGACTTCAGTTTACAGCGCACGGTTGTTCCCGTAAATTAAAAAGGGCTCAGTTGATGTAAAATAAGCGCCTGTTTAAATAATGGGAGCAATGTATAGTACATCCGCGTTTGCTCCCGTTTTCGCAACATTTTTTGTTACAGCGCTGCTCCTATTGGTCATAGCGGGATGTTATATAGCCTATGTCCTTTCTCAGGCTCTAGACTATCTGTGTACCAAATTTCATTACAATCGGTTCATTATTTTTGGCGTGAAAGCCGGACAGACACAGACAGAGACACTTTCGCTTTTATAATATTAGTATGGATTTATTAAAACTTTATGCACAAAATTCACAGTGGCGGACTTAATGCATTAGGCAGGTGCAAATAACTTAAAGTAAAAGAGAAAAAATAAATTATTATAATAAATACATACATACAAAATATAAAAAGTAGAGAGATAATAAAAAATATAGATAAAAAGAATTAATTACACGTGAGATGAATCTGCCAATTTCTTGCGTAAGAACTCCCGAGCTTTAACTTTAAATGTGTACCGACTGGTCAACGTTCTGATATTCTGAGGAAGATCATTCCAAAGGAAAACCGCCTGGACAAGAAATGAAGACTTAAGAAAACCAGAGCGGTGAGAAGGACATCGTAGAAGACAATTATTGGATGAACGTAGTCGGTACTTTATCTTTTTTTTTTCTAGTCGGTAGTTTCATTATTTTTTATAGAAAATAATGAAACTACCGACTAGAATATAAAAATCGGGGAATAAGTTAACTGTACATCGCGTAATGACCATTAACTTAAAAAGCTGTGTATGTACAAGTATTTAAAAACCGTCGTATGGCAGAAGTTACCACCCACCAGACAAAGTCTTGCCGCCAAGCGATTCGTCGTGTTCCGGCATGATGTCTGGTGAAGTCCTAAGGAGGACTGGTCCGAGCAGTTGTGTTGCGATGTGTGCCGGGTACGATGCGCCAGATATTGTTGTGTCGGGAGTTTGGTCGTGGAGAGACTCCAGATTAATCTCCCTCTGGCGCAGCATTGTTGGTCGTGTTGGTCTTGGGTTTAACATTGCATCACCTCGCTCAACTGCCGTCATCCTTCCTATTATTATAATAGGCTTATTAAACTAGTGCGCTTTACCATCAACGATCGCATCACTGCTTACCATTAGGCGGGATTGCAGTCAAGCACTAGTTTATAATTATTATAAAAAAATAAAAAAGTTTCACCTCGTCTTTTATACCGCGTACACGAAGGCCTGGAACAATTTGCCAGTGGCAGTCTCCCGTCTAACTACAATTTAAGTGTCTTCAAGGCTAGAGTGAATAGGCTTGTAGCGCGTAGGTCGTTAATTGTTGTATTGTAGCAACTGTCTGCTACAGGCTCATAATCTAGCGCGCTTTACCATCAACGATTGCATCACTGCTTACCATCAGACGGGATTGCGGTCAAGCACTACTTTATAATATTAATAATTATAATTCCGAGTTTGATGTTTTCCCTGTGTTTATTTTGATCAATTTTATCTAAGAGTAAATATGGCTACTTCCATTAATGGCACGAGCGTGGAATATATGTATATAAAACTAGCTTTGTGCCCGCGGCTTCGCCCGCGTCCCTCGGGAATATCAAATTTTCCCGGATAAAAAGTACCCTATTATTTAATCCGGACTTCTAACTTTACGTCTACAAAATTCCAAAGCAATCGGTTCAGTAGTTACGGCGTGAAAACGGAACAAACAAACAAACTCACTTTCCGATTTATAATATTACTAGCTGTGCCCCGCGGTTGTTAAAATAATAGGAGCAACATGTACGTCCGCGTTTGCTCCCGTTTTCGCAACATTTCTTGTTCCTGCTCTGCTCATATTGGTCATAGCGGGATGTTATAAGCCTATGTCCTTTCTCAAGCTCTAGACTATCTGTGTACCAAATTTCATTATAATCGGTTCAGTAGTTTCATTGGGAAAGCCGGAGAGACAGACAGACAGAGATACTTTCGCATTTATAATATTAGTATGGATTAAATAATAAGGTAAGGATATTAGTAAAGATTTGGGCTAAAACAACAGTAATTAAGGTATCTACGGTAAACCCCAATTAGTTAAATAGAATCATAATTCAAAACCAATAAAGTCGAATATTGCTTAGCATCTTAGCTAATGGACGTTAATTACGCACCCAGAAACTGACATAGATAAGGAATTTAGTACACAGTATATGCAAGTTTTTCCGATGAATTATTATTATTGAATTATTATTATTAAAACCCGTTTACCAATGAGTTATTTTATACACAGAAAATAAAATAATTTACTCGCATGGGCGTTCTGAGGGGTGGGGGGGGGGACTGGAAATCTCGCAGAACATGTATGAACCCCCCCTAATTACTAAACAAAGTATAAACGAGGACTTATCTCTAACTTTTAAATAGACCACGCAGTACACAGTGTACACACTAACAAAATGTACAGTTTAATAGGGCAGTTGACTAAAAAAAAACAATTAGTCCATCAGTCAGATTCCAAAAACAAAAATAGACACGTATTTTTCTTTTTTCATATAAACAAAAAATTAAGACGATACAGTGCGTTGATAACTCGTGTGACGTCACTCCTTGCTACATTTTTTAGCAACTAGTGACGTCACCAGCTCCCACTCCTGATCTTTGATGCCTTTTATATTTGTCAATTTTTATTGATTTGATAAAACAACGGAACTGAAACGTGGTCGCTCACAATGGGCCTCATACGAAGGCTGAGAGTCACACAAAGGGCAATGGAAAGAGCTATGCTCGGAGTTTCTCTGCGTGATCGAATCTGAAATGAGGAGATCCGCAGAAGAACCAACGTCCCCAACATAGCTCTGCAAGTCGCTAAACTTAAGTGGCAGTGGGAAGGGCACATTGCTCGTAGAACCGATGGCCGACGGGGCAGTAAGGTTCTGGAGTGGCGGCCACGTACTAAAAGACGCAGCGTAGGGAGCCCCCAACAAGGTGGGCCGATGATTTGGTGAAGGTCGCGGGAAGCCGATGGATGCGGGCAGCACAAGACAAGTCTGCGTGGAAAGCCTTGGGGGAGGCCTTTGTCCAGCAGTGGACATCTACAATATGTAAAGAAAACCCTGTCCGATCCGTGAAGGTATTGTAAGGTATCGTTAACTGATTCTAATAATGCCTACAAAGCTGGGCTAAACTTAAAAAAAAATCCCCCAAAAAAAATAAATATTATTTCGAAAAAGCGAGGTAACTTAATGCATGTGCGGTAGACAACCCGATAGCCCCGCCCCCCTTCACCCGCGCATGTATGCGCGGGTGAAGGGGGGCGGGGCATGCGGCACGTGGTCGCATCGCTATTCGCTCCGTCACAAATGGTGTTGTCAGTTTTTTAAAAATGACCAAATTTCGGGGAAATTGGAATTAATACCCGGGAAAAAAAGATTATTTCAAAATTCATTATTATTGTTACTGTGATGATTATGTAAAATTTTATATTATATTTGGTCAAGTGTTTACCTAACCTTTATTATCCTTATGGGTCGGACAGGGTTTTCTTTACATATTGTATAGGCTGAAGAAGAAGATAAAACAAAATATACGTATCCAATATTTTTCTGTCCGACTGTAGCGCACAAAGATTAGGTACTCTCTCAAATAATTTAAAAAAAAATATTCAAAAAATTTCAAAAATTTTTAAAGCAAAATGCATTTATTGACATTACAGCAAAAACATAAATTTAAAACTATAAAACTTTGCGTGTAATGCCAAAAGCGCCTCAGCTCAGCATAATGTCAGATGACAACACAAAGTGTACCATCTGACGCTGATTTTCAGCTGCAACCCACGAGTCCCATACGCTAGAATTACAAAAACACAGCCCCCCCCCCCCTGTCCCACCTAGGCCTGACTTGCTTGTTTTTAGCGATTTCAGTTTTCACTTCTGTCAGTCAGTCCCATGACTGCTATTTATTTTTTGTTCTTAAATTTTCGTATATACGTAAAATATTACTTAACAATTACCCTCAATATTCTTTCCTAGTATACTTAGTATTCTTATAGTTTGTAAGTAGTAATAAGTTAGCCATACTCTTAAATACAGGTGGGTAATTGTGGAACGTGAGTTTTATTTTAACTAGGAAGACTGGACCATCTGTGTTATAATCTATACTAATAAATAAGGCTGAAGAGTTTGTTTGTATGTTTGTTTGTTTGTGCGCGCTAATCTCGGGAACTACGGGTCCGATTTGAAAAATTCTTTTTGCGTTGGATAGCCCATTAATCCAGGAAGGCTTTAGGCTATATAACATCACGCTGTGACCAATAGAAGCGGAGCATAACTGACTCTACGCGAACGAAATCGCTGGCGGCCGCTAGTTTAAAATATAACGAAGTTTAGTGTGAATTTAAGCTCCAAAAATCGACTCAACTGAACTGCCGTCTTCCTTCACTCAGTTTTTAAGTGGATAGGCTCTTAATAAACTAGCGCGTTTACCATCAACGATTGCATCACTGCTTACCATCAGGCGGGATTGCGGTCAAGCGCTAGTAAGGTATTTATTACCACATAAGTACGTTATTATATTTGTATACTAGCTGTAGCCCCACGGTTTCACCTACACAAGTTAAAAAAAAAGGGGATCGCCCTTTTTTTTTTTGATATGGCATCTCGTAGGTGGCTACTAAGAGACCGTAACTACATAATCGGACTTTCCTGTGGATGCTTTAATTAAAATTAAAGCCTCCAGCCAGGGGCACTTAAAACTAACTTAAAATTAGGCGACTACGCACTAAGGGCACCCCCCGTGGGGTACGAACCTCGGCTTAGGGCGTCGCTAGAGAGGACAGCAAGGGGCGGCTGGATCGAAAGTTATACTTAATGGTTTGATGACCGCGGCGTTTCCTAGTACTAGCTCTGAGAAGAAACGCCGAAACAAACTCGGAGGTCATTGTTGGGACATTATTATAATAGGCTATTTGACAGTATGAACTTTTTTGTGATTATTTGCTTTAAATGCATAAAATGAGGGTTCTTTATGTCATTTACATGAGTTTTAATAAGAATAATTACAATTAATATATCCTAAAACACAAAAATATGTTTGACTTTTTGTATCTCGCGGCACATATTGTGAAACGATCCGGATTGGCTAATGTCACGATGACGTCATACGCGCATCAGCAATTGTTGTTGTTCTGTGTTCTCAGGTGTTTTATCGATGTATTTGTACAACCCGGCACAGCACACCATTTGTAAACAATTTTATTAGATAAACAACAACAAATAACAAATAAATACAAACACCACTGCGAAATCGAAAATTGTTTATATTGCCTTGTGACGTCACTTACCAGGCTTGACGCCATATTGCTGAATAAATCGTTTCGGCGGCTTATTTGAATTTTGAATTTTTATTTGCATGTTTCTTACGAAATACGTATTTAAAATAAAAAAAAATACTTTCGGTGAACTTCTTAACCGCAACCAAGTAATTCAAGATAGAAATTATAAATCTGTCAAATAGCCTATTACTGGCTCAGCTGCGGCGCGGGCTGGCCTTCATCGGTCAGGAGTTTCGATCCCGTAGGAATTCTGGTATAAAAAGTATTGTGGGGGGGGACTAATTTGACAGGTCTAAATCTAAACTAACATTTTATCTTTTGTCCTTTTCTTAATAAAATAGAAATAATAAGTATGTGAGTAAGGAAATCAGGGTCAATCATCATCATCTCAGCGTTAATCCCAGTCGCATCCGTAGCTTTTCAGCTTTTTTTTTTTTATATATATTATAAATAAACTAGCGCTTGACCGCAATCCTGCCTGATGATAAGCAGTGACGCAATCGTTGATGGTAAAGCGCACTAGTTTATTAAGAGCCTATTCACTCTAGCCTTGAAGACACTCAAATTGTAGTCCGACGGAAACACCGCCGCGGGCAAATTATTCCAGTCCCTCGATGTACGCGGTATAAAGGAGGAGGCGAAACGCTTCGTCCGGATCGTAGAGGTGTCAACAACGTAACAGGTGGTAACAGCTTTGTAGTCTGGGGTCCGCTTTACCAGTCTAACTACTGATTTTGGCTAAACTTAGCATGGATAATAGAAAGTGGATTGTTAGACAATGCTGATCAATTCTTTCTTCTTCTTATCAGCCTCCAGATGTTGATGAGTGGACCTCTAGGTCTACTCATCATCATCTCAGCGTTAATCCCAGTCGCATCCGTAGCTTTTCAGCTTTGTAGTCTGGGGTCAGCTTTACCAGTCTAACTACTGATTTTGGTAAAACTTCGACATTTTCCGTGAAGCGACTGCCGTCTGACCTCCACAACCCGAAGGCGATATCTAAGCATTGCAGGTTAGACTTTTGAGATCTCCAACAACCCGTAACGACTGTCACTAGATGTTCGTATGGCAACCGAGACCAACGCGAGGCACG
Organism: Sesamia nonagrioides; assembly: GCA_017933935.1. Lineage (NCBI taxonomy): Eukaryota > Metazoa > Arthropoda > Insecta > Lepidoptera > Noctuidae > Sesamia > Sesamia nonagrioides. Next base: position 309,494 of record JADWQK010001678.1, read on the forward strand.
ACCATATCGAAAAATTGAGAAATCGGGGCCAATGTATTACGAAATTACGATGCCGTTGACTTCAAATTGATAAATTTTGATAGTTATTTCTTACACAATAAGATAAGATAAGACTGTCGTTATTCATAACTAGCGACCGCCAGCGATTTCGTTCGCTTGGAATCAGTTATGCTCCGCTCCTATTGGTCTCAGCGTACTGTTATATAGCCTAAAGCCTTCCTGCATTCATGGGCTATCCAACGCAAAAAGAATTTTTCAAATCGGACCAGTATTTCCTGAGATTAGCGCGTTCAAACAAACAAACTCTTCAGCTTTATAATTATTACTAGCTGCCGCCAGCGACTTCGTTCGCGTGGAGTTAGTTATGCTCCGCTCCTATTGGTCGCAGCGTGATGTTATATAGCCTAAGCTATAAGCCTTCCTGGATTAATGGGCTATCCAACGCAAAAAGAATTTTTCAAATCGGACCAGTAGTTCCTGACATCAGCGCGATCAAACAAACAAACTCTTCAGCTTTATATATTAGTATAGATATTTTTTCTTTGATATTCTATCTGATAAGATATTTATAAACATTATTTTTGGTTTAAAATATTAGATAGTACAAGAACGATTTACCATAGGTTCCGTCGTATTTAGGCGCTCAAATTCATAGTCGGTGTATTCAACCTCTTTAAGCAAAAGTGTAGTCCAGCATTCAGACCGAGATTTTAAGAAATTTTGTGTATTAGGAATGTTTTACATACGATTAAATACTAGCCATGTATCATAAAAACTGTGACACTATTTTTCCTGATGGTAAGCAGTGATGCAAACGTTGATGGTAAAGCGCGCCAGTTTATTAAGAGCCTATTCAGTCTAGCCTTGAAGACACTTAATTTTAGTCCGACGGAAACATCACCGCTGGCAAATTGTTCCAGTCCTTCGATGTGCGTATTAAAAAACGAGGCGAAACGCTTCGTCTGGACCGTAGTGGTATCAACAATGTAAGGGTGGAAACTCGCCGTACGACGGGTCGTCTGATGATGGAACAGAGATGGGGGAATTAAGTCATGCAATTCCCGCGCACACTCTTCAAAATGCATCCTATAGAATAGGAATCGGAAAACCGATGGATGCGGGCGGCGCAAGACTGGGAGGTTTTGTGCTCATCAGTGGACCTCTATAGGGACAGCCTCCGTGGCGTAGCGGCAGCGAACGCGACCGTTGCGCAAGGAGGCGCGGTTTCAATCCCCGTACAATGCAAATATTTGTATGCATGATTATGAATATTTGAATATTTGCACTGGTCTAGTCGTGCCTCGGAAAGCACGTTAAGCCGTTGGTCCCGGTTGCCATACGTACATCTAGTGGCAGTCGTTACGGGTTGTTGGAGCCCTCAAAAGTCCAACAATTGGTTTAAATGCAATGCTTAGATATCGCCTTCGGGTTGTGGAGGTCAGACGGTAGTCGCTTCACGGAAAATATCGAAGTTTAGCCAAAATCAGCAGTTAGACTGGTAAAGCGGACCCCAGACTCCAAAGCTGAAAAAGCTACGGATTCGACTGGGATTAACGCTGAGATGATGATGAGTGGACCTCTATAGGCTGTGAAGAAGAAGAAGAAAGAATTCACCAGCATTGTCTAACAATCCACTTTCTATTATCCATACTAATATTATAAATGCGAAAGTATCTCTGTCTGTCTGTCTGTCCGGCTTTCACGCCAAAACTACTGAACCGATTGTAATGAAATTTGGTACACAGATAGTCTAGAGCCTGAGAAAGGACATAAGCTATAAAACATCCCGCTATGACCAATAGGAGCAGAGCAGGAACAAAAAATGATACTACTATGAACTACATATTGCTCCCATTATTTAAACAGGCGCTTATTTTATATCAACAGAGCTCATTCTAGAGTGAATAGGCTCTTAATAAACTAGTGCGCTTTACCATCAACGATTGCGTCACTGCTTACCATCAGGCAGGATTGCGGTCAAGCGCTAGTTTATAATATATATATAAAAAAAAAATCATTCGGCTAGAAGCTTACGCGGGTGAAACCGCGGGGCACAGCTAGTTATTTTCTAATTGAGACAAATCTCTTTCCAGAGTAAATCGGCGCCCAGTTCCAGTGAAGCAACATCAACTTCAGTCCCCAAAAAAAACCCTGAGCCCCGAGAAACTACTGATTACAGCCTCCACATCAAAATCGACACGAAGAAGCCAAAAAAAGGAGAAATAATGCATCATTTAGACCTTGAGGATGGCTCTAAGATGCCCCTGATATCTTTGGGCACTGCCTTGGTAAGTTGCATAGGTATTTCAACACATTCTCACTGTTGGTGCATGGGTTCCCTCTCAGTGGGAGGTAGGGGGCCGTATTCCACGCGGGTCCAGTGGGAGTTGTTAGTAAAGAAGACAGCACATCAGGCTACTACAGTCTGTCCAATTTCTTCATTAGATTTTCAACTTTATGACTGAAGCATTAACCTCCCTAATGTTACGAATTCTGTGGGCCGCTGCCTCGAATCTTGCGGGCAGCAAGGCGGCGGCGGCGGCGGCGGCGGCGGCAAGTGAGCGGCAGGATTATATGCGTAAAATCAAATGGACCGGTTGTCGAAAACAGCGGCACGGTAGCGGGGCGGTGGCGGGTACTTCTCGGCTTGAATCTTGCGGGCAGAGAGCGGTGATCGAGCGTTAGGAATAAACTAGCGGCCGCCAGCGACTTCGTTCGCGTAGTTTAGTTATGCTCCGCTCCTATTGGTGGCAGCATGATGTTATATAATAGCCTAAAGCCTTCCTGGATTAATGGGCTATCCAAGGCAAAAAGATTTTTTCAAATCGGACCAGTAGTTCCCGAGATTAGCGCGCACAAACAAACATACAAACAAACTCTTCAGCTTTATATATTTAGGAATAAATTTGCATCAAAAAGATGTTGCTGCCATTGTTCAGACATTTCTTTCGCTAATAAAAATAAATATCTCGTCAACACTATCGTGAACACAACACTACGCGGCTTTAGTGACGCGCGATCTGCCCGCTAGTTTCGAGAACGGGTCTTCGATGCCCGCTCGGCTACCGCGCCGCCGCTGCCGCCGCGCCGCCCCGCTGCCCGCAAGATTCGAGGCAGCGTCCTATTGCGCAACTCCGCGGATATCTGTCGGAGTGCGCCCGACCCAAATCGCGTTCACTAAAACTACGATAGCTCACACACCGTATATCACTGAAATCGTTATGAAATAAGCTCTATGATTACTATTAGATACCAACATCCATACGACTGTGAAGTTTCGCTAACAAAATTGAAAAAAATAAAAAAAAACATGCTTAAAAAAACATCAAAACTAAAAAGATAAAAATATTTTTTTAAAAAGCGTGAAGCGCTTTGTGTCCTAATTTTTGTATATTAAGCGCCTCACGCTTTTTTTAAATTTATTTTTAACTTTTTGGTTTTATGTTTTTTAAAACATGTTTTTTTATAGTTTTTTAAACTATATTTATTTTCAACTTTTTAGTTCGATATTCTTTTTGAAAAAAAAAAACGAACGAACGAACGTATTGAAAACGATGGGACATTTTACAGTAATGAGCCGCTCACTCGTAGTCCAAAGAGTTAGAGACGGACAAACAAACAAACAAGCAAACATACATACAAGTGAAACTAATAAAAAGCATTTAAAAAAGTATTAATTTTGTCTAACAGACAACAAACTGACTTGGACAAGACACAAATGATTTTTTAGGCAAGATATAACATACTATACAATATGTAAAGAAAACCCTGTCCGATCCGTGAAGGCATTGTTAGGTATCGATAACTGATTCTAATAATGCCCACAAAGACAGGCAAAACTAAAAAAAAAATCCCCCTAAAAAAAAATAAATATTATTTCGCAAAAAGAGGTAACTTAATACATGTGCGGTAAGCAACCCCTTCCGCGGGCGGCGGGAGGCAGGGCACGCGGCACCTGTGACGTGGTCGCGTCGCAATTCGCTTATACTAATACCGGTGTTGTCACTTTTTTAAAAATTACCGAATTTCGGGGAAATTGGAACTAATTCCCGGGAAAAAATAATTATTTCAAAATTCACTAGTATTGTTACTATGATGATTATGTAAAATTTTATATTATATTTGGTCAAGTGTTTACCTAACCTTTATTATCCTTACGGGTCGGACAGGGTTTTCTTTACATATTGTATATGTTATTTGTTAGCCTTTGAAGCATACCATTAATAAAGAGTTCTATTAACATAGGAATGTCCAGAAAATTGCGTCAAGGGGAAGGCTACAGATAGAACGCCTTTGGGGTACCTGAATTACTCCCATGACTGTGTGATTTGATTTTGCATAGTTTTTGTGTTATGATTTTAGAGCTTAAAAATTTTATACTTAAGAGGGAACTCTAGTGGTGCTTTCTCTATACAAACGTATTCCGCTGTTTTCTTAGTGGATAATGCTTTTAGATCAATTTTTCTTTTTCTACAATTTTACACCGTGATTATACGTGCCCCTATCATTTGATTTTTTTCCGAAATGTAATTAAAAAAAGTAATACGATACTTCAAAATCCCGGAAAATGACCCATTTTTACCGTGATGTTCAGATGAGTATTAGACAAACTTGATGAGTTTTTGACAAAAAAGAAAATAATAGAACCATAGGTATACTTAAATCTATACTAATACATAAAGCTGAAGAGTTTGTTTGTTTGTTTGTGCGCGCTAATCTCAGGAACTACTGGTCCGATTTGAAAAATAATTTTTGCGTTGGATAGCCTATTAATCCAGGAAGGTTTTAGGCTATATAACATCCCGCTATGATCAATAGAAGCAGAGCAGTAACAAAAAATGTTGCGAAAACGGGAGCTAACGCAGCCGTACATATTGCCAATAGGAGCTGAGCATGACTAATTCCACGCGAACGAAGTCGCTGGCGGCCGCTAGTCTCTCCTAAATTTTGATGTTATAATAATTGAGATCTATCATGTTATCAAAAAAAAAAAACAGTGGAATACGAAACGTCTTTTGGTTAACGTTTTTGTTAGGTAAAATCAACCTGAGCTGCAACTGTCGTTTTCGCACTTTACCGGGAGAGGTTGGAAGCAGCGGTGACGGCAATAGTTTCTTCAAATACCTATTTTCCAAATTCCTCGGCATTGGAGTCTCATAAAATGTCGTTTTCGCACTTTACCGGGAGAGGTTGGAAGCAGCGGTGACGGCAATAGTTTCTTCAAATACGTATTTTCCAAATTCCTCGGCACTGGAGTCTCATGAACTGTCGTTTTCGCACTTTACCGGGAGAGGTTGGAAGCAGCGGTGACGGCAATAGTTTCTTCAAATACCTATTTTCCAAATTCCTCGGCACTGGAGTCTCAAAAACTGTCGTTTTCGCACTTTACCGGGAGAGGTTGGAAGCAGCGGTGACGGCAATAGTTTCTTCAAATACCTATTTTCCAAATTCCTCGGCACTGGAGTCTCATAAACTGTCGTTTTCGCACTTTACCGGGAGAGGTTGGAAGCAGCGGTGACGGCAATAGTTTCTTCAAATACCTATTTTCCAAATTCCTCGGCACTGGAGTCTCATAAACTGTCGTTTTCGCACTTTACCGGGAGAGGTTGGAAGCAGCGGTGACGGCAATAGTTTCTTCAAATACCTATTTTCCAAATTCCTCGGCACTGGAGTCTCGATAAACTGTCGTTTTCGCACTTTACCGGGAGAGGTTGGAAGCAGCGGTGACGGCAATAGTTTCTTCAAATACCTATTTTCCAAATTCCTCGGCACTGGAGTCTCATAAAATGTCGTTTTCGCACTTTACCGGGAGAGGTTGGAAGCAGCGGTGACGGCAATAGTTTCTTCAAATACGTATTTTCCAAATTCCTCGGCACTGGAGTCTCATGAACTGTCGTTTTCGCACTTTACCGGGAGAGGTTGGAAGCAGCGGTGACGGCAATAGTTTCTTCAAATACCTATTTTCCAAATTCCTCGGCACTGGAGTCTCAAAAACTGTCGTTTTCGCACTTTACCGGGAGAGGTTGGAAGCAGCGGTGACGGCAATAGTTTCTTCAAATACCTATTTTCCAAATTCCTCGGCACTGGAGTCTCATAAACTGTCGTTTTCGCACTTCACCGGGAGAGGTTGGAAGCAGCGGTGACGGCAATAGTTTCTTCAAATACCTATTTTCCAAATTCCTCGGCACTGGAGTCTCATAAACTGTCGTTTTCGCACTTCACCGGGAGAGGTTGGAAGCAGCGGTGACGGCAATAGTTTCTTTAAATACCTATTTTCCAAATTCCTCAGCACTAGAGTCTCATACCAAGGTCACCAACAAACAACTTGAATTTACAGATGGACCCCAGCTCAATACCTTACCAGATTGGTGCAGCAATCGAAATGGGTTATCGATCCATTGACACGGGTTTCATCTACGGAAATGAGAAGGAAATAGGAGAAGCTATAAAAGCTAAAATTGACGACGGCACTGTGAGACGGTGAGTGTAAACATTAAATAGGGATGTTTCATGAGTAAAAAAAAATTGATTCTATTATTTAGTCCGTCATTCAGATTAGACAAAAATATTGGATAAGTATATTTTGTTTTATCAAATCAATAAAAATTGATAAATATAAAAGGCATCAAAGATCAAGAGTGGTGGCTGGTGATGTCACTGGTTGCAAAAAAGTGTAGCGTGCAGTGACGTCACACGAGTTTTCAACGCGCTGTGTCGTCTTCATTTTTTGTTTATATGAAAAAAGAAAAAATATATGTCTAGTATTTTTTGGAAATCTGACTGACGGTCTCATTAGTTTTTTTTTTTTAGTCATATACCCTATTATGTAATTACAGTGATTTCTGAAGAGTTTTTGGTTTTAATGTACTAATCTATACTAATATATAAAGCTGAAGAGTTTGTTTCTTTGTGCGCGCTAATCTCAGGAACTACAGGTCCGATTTAAAAAATTCTTTTTGCGTTGGATAGCCTATTAATCCAGGAAGGCTTTAGGCTATATAACATCCCGCTATGACCAATAGGAGCAGGGCAGTAACAAAAAATGTTGCGATAACGGGAGCTAACGCAGCCGTACATATTGCCAATAGGAGCTGAGCATGACTAATTCCAGGCGAACGAAGTCGCTGGCGGCCGCTAGTTACCTATAACGATTCCGTCGGATTTGCGAGTCGTGGTGGCCTAGTGGTTATAACACCAGCTTCTCAACTATGAGTGTGCGTAACTTTTCTAAGTTATATGTACTTTCTAAGTATATCTTGGACACCAATGACTGATTACAAGGTGAAGGAAAACATCTTGAGGAAACCTGGTAAGTCTGAAATCGCTAACCCGCATTGAGCAAGCGTGGTGATTACGCTCAATCCTTCTCTGTATGAGAGGAGGCCTGTGCCCAACAGTGGGACGATAAAAAGGTTGAATGATGATGATTTTTATGAAAATCTGTTTTTTTTTTTTTTTCTTATACATATACAACGTGTAACAAAAGGGTATATACATACCAAGGGCATGGTATCTTTAGATGATATCAAACGATATCGGAAGGGTTTCAACTCAAAATAAAATACTCAAAAAATTGGTACCAAATTTTCAGTTTCGTGTGTTTCTTAAAATCAAATCATAACAAACGTGGCAGCACACTACATACGTTAATAACTACTCGTTACCCGTCACGTTACTTGCCAAAATCCGATAAATCTCTGTGCAACTAGTATGATAGTAGCCTATCACAGGCGGTGTTTTTCCTCATAACTTCCTAACATAAAGAGATAGGATTAAAAAACCTTCCAATATCGTTTGATATCATGTAAAGATGCCATGCCTTTGTTATGTATATACCCTTTATGTGACACGTTGTATAGTGTCCATAGTGGTGGCCCAAAATGAAGCATCTCCGCTTTCTAGTGCTAATGATCACTGAGATTATCCGCGGACCGACAGACAGACTGACAAACTGCGAAACCTAGGTTCCTATAGTTGCCTACGGAAACTTAACAAAGGACTTGATCTTCAGAAAGAAAATCTCGCTATCCTTGCCAAGTTGCTTTAAATCATCATCATCAAACTTTTTATCATCCCACTGCTGGGCACAGGTCTCCTCTCATACAGAGAAGGATTGAGCGTAATTACCACGCTTACTCAATGCGGCTTGCCGATTTCAGACCCAAAATCCAGGATTCCTCAAGATGTTTTCCTTCACCTTCAGTCATTGGTGTCCAAGATAGAAAGGACATATAACTTTAGAAAAGTTACATTGGTACTTGCCTGACTTGGAATTGAACCCGTGCACGCATACTTGTAATAATATCCCTTTGTGCCGATTGGCCTAGTTCTGTTCTGTCTCCTGCTTGTTATGGAGGGAAGTGGCAAAAATATATTTTTTCTTACTCCTCCGCTATTCTTTTCTGATTAATTTCGTTGCGGGACCCAAGACAGTTGAATCGTTTCTACGGGACTCGTCGAGCTTCATTGCTCGGCGTTTTTCTGGCGGTCTCCACTGTTGATTCTGGCTTTTAGGAGTTGCAGTGGGTTGGGAACAGTGTGGCGGGTTTGGTCCCAAAACAAAAAAAATACTTGAGAGGCTGGTGTTTTAACCACTAGGCCACCATGACTTTTTTGGTTTAAATAGTACAATTTATATATTATATGTTATGTATTTTTTAATTTCAATGCATTGATAAAATATTAAACAGATACGATATATTCTAACTGACCAAAAAAAATGTGCCGAACACAGCAGCAGCACACATGCATATTATTATTCGGCATACATTGGTACAGTGTGAGTGAGATGGGGCACAATCTAAAGCATAGAGAAGAAAAAGATGGCTAGTGTTTGTCGTTTGCGCTGTTAGTGTTTGTCGTTTGTTTTTGCGAGTGTATCGAGAGTGACTAAGGCGAGATGCAGGACTTTCCTTCCTTTTGTAAGCTTCATTTTCAGTGCGCTAATGACATATCTACCTTAGTTTAATATTTTATCAATGTTTCAATGATTGTTTTGACTCTTAATTTTTGTTATCAACGACAGGACGTCCGAAATTAATAGAATTTTTCACTTTTCTTTTTCGTAGTTGCTGGTTCTTTTTTTTAATAACCTTCGGGAGACCACAGACGTAAAATTATATTCATATATTCTGTATAATCTGTCCACAGTGAAGAGCTGTACATCATCTCAAAACTTTGGAGCACGTTCCATCGTCCAGACCTCGTCGAGACGGCCTGCCGGAATTCATTGAGAAACATGGGGCTTGATTATTTTGACCTTTATTTAATACATAACCCCATGTCCTTCAAGGTAAGTAGCACCAGCAGTGTTATTCTCTAACCATCATCTCACAGTCAAAACTTAGGTGGTGGGCCCTAAAAATTACCACCCACCAGACAAAGTCTTGCCAAGCGATTAGTGTGAAGGCTGGTGAACTACGGAGGACGGGTCTAAGCAGTTGTGTTGCGATGTGTGACGACCGTTTACGATGTTTTTTTTTTTTTGTTCTCCCAGTGGAAATCTCTACCAGACCGTCCTCCGCCTGGGGGTCGACGGAGGGTGTGCCGGGCTCTCACCGGCTAAAACCACTGGAGCGTTCCTCTTCTTGCCTATAGCCGGGGGTGCGGGGCCTGGTTTGCCATTCACTGCATCCCCGGCAGGCCTTGACCGGCCGCGAGATCGGCGGGTCCCTCTTCCTCCCCTCGCTCAACTGCCGTCTTCCTTCCTATTCATCCCTATCGTACCAGCAGGCGGGATTGCGGTCAAGCACTAGGTTATAATTAATAAAAAAAAAGTAAAATTTGTTGTCGACTCATTTAATCTCTCCACCGACGACCGGTTCACCTGCTGGAGCGATGGTACCAGTGTTGCCAACGCTAATTTTGAGGCGGCCGTGTATCTATTTTAAAAAAGCAGTGTTCTTATAGAAAAACATCAACTGTCGGCCGTGTCTTTGCCAAATTTTTGTGGAGAAAATAAAATGACCTTTATATTGAAGGAGGTGGGCTGTTAGAGCCATTTTTCGGGCAAAATACACCCGAAAAAAAAATTTAACTGGCATTCGGAATGTTCGAATACACACTCGAAATATTTGTAAAATCGTTGACCACTCTAAGGTGCGTATTCCAGAACGAAACTCAAGCATTGATCTCTGCTTAAGCATTACTTAAAACTAGTTTCAACCAATCAAATGGCTTGAAACGAGACTTAAGTAGAGCTTGAGTTTTGAGTGACGTTCTGTAATACGCATCTGTAAGTTACGATAAATTAATGAATTCCTGTAGAACTTGCGAAAAGCCGTAAAATTTGCTACGGCTTTAAGGTGAAGGCCGTAGCCCGTACATTTGGCGATTTTCTGACCTAAAAGCACGACGGTAATTGCCGTAGCAATGGCAACACTGGATGGTACTGCCCCAATCTCGACCGCTCCCCTTCCCCTTTATGGCGACCGAGAATCGTTACACGTCCTTCAACGCCTGGCTGCTCCTAATCTGGAGGACCCACCCACCCATTTTTTTTTTATTTTTATAAATTATAAAGTAGCGTTTGACCGCAATCCCGCCTGATTGTGAGCAGTGACGCAATCGTTGGTGGTAAAGCGCACTAGTTTATTAAGAGCCTATTCACTCTAGCCTTGAAGACAATCAAATTGTAGTCCGACGGAAACACCGCCGCTGGCAATCTCACATCACAGGATACTAAAGATCTTGAGTTATTTTTAAATCCTGTTCTTTCTTCTTGCAGGAAGGCCCCGACCCCATACCAAGAGACGGCTCAGAAATACTATACTCCCAGTACAACTATTTGGACGCCTGGTCTGGAATGCAAAAACTCGTTACAATGGGCCTCGCCAAGTCCATAGGTCTGAGTAACTTCAACTCGCAGCAGGTACAGAAGATTTTGGATCTAGGAGGAATACAGCCAGTGGTGAATCAGGTAAAGTTGGAGCTTCATTTTTTTTAACTGATGTCTGTATATGCAGCGTGGGTAGACGCCCGACAAGATGGACCGACGACCGGGTGAAGGTCGCGGGAAACAGCTGGATGCGGGAGGCGCGGGATCGGTCGGCGTGGAGATCCTTGAGGGGGAGGCTTATGTCCAGAAGTGGACGTCTTTTTTTTATAAAGGAACTAGCTTTCCGCCCGCGGCTTCGCCCGCGTGAAATTCGGCTATATCGCGGTTATTACATTTCCCTCGAGAACATCAAATTTTTCAATATAAGGTAGGCGAAGCGCGGCCATCGACGCGCTATTTATAGGCACGCGCCGCCCGGCGCAAACAACTACGACCCTGCATTTTAAATTTGTAACATCTTCGGTAATATTCACTTAAACTACATGCTGTAAAAAGCATATTGATCTATAATAAATGCACAATTTATTTAAGGTACTTAAATGGATAAGGATTAATGCTGTATTGTTTAAAATCACTTCGTAAATAACCATTTTTTAGTAAAGAATAAAAATGGTTATGCTGGGTTACCATCGCGGACTTTTTTGTTGAACTTTTTAAGGTGAACAATACTGTAGTACATTATTTTGGTCTATCTCGTAGGGTTCAGCCAGCGTTTGCAATATAAGCGCAAAAAAACGTGCTTATTTACGACATCACATTAGAAACCTTTAAATTTATCAGTGTTTCTCTACTATATTATGCATTTATTGTACATACAAACCTTCCTTAAGAATCACTCTATCTATTAAAAAAACCGCGTCAAAATCCGTTGCGTAGTTTTAAAGATCTAAGCATACATACGGACATACAGCGAAAGCGACTTTGTTTTATACTATGTATTGAAGTGGGTTTGTTTGTTTGTTTGTTCCGCTTTCAAGCCGTAACTGCTAAACCGACTGCTTTGACATTTCGCAGCTACGTAAAGTTAAAAGTCCGGATTAAATAATGGGGTACTTTTTATCCCGGAAAAATTTGATATTCCCAAGGGAAATCAAAAAACCGCGATATAACTGAACTCCACGCGGGCGTAGCCGCGGGCGGAAAGCTAGTATTCTATAAGAAATGAATAATTTATGTATTTGGTTAGTAATTCTAATTGTAGCAAGTAGGTACTTAGAAGTTATGTTTGTTTGTACCGCATTCAACTTTTTTAGAAAAAGAAAAGAAATGAAGAAGGTACCTATCCTATGACAAATCCATACTAATATTATAAATGCGAAAGTATGTTTGTCTGTCTGTCTGTCCGGCTTTCACTCCAAAACTACTGAACCGATTGTAATGAAATTTGGTACACAGATAGTCTAGAGCTTGAGAAAGGACATAGGCTATATAACATCCCGCTATGGCCAATAGGAGCAGAGTAATAACAAAAAATGTTGCGAAAACGGGGGCAAACGCGGACGCACATATTGCTCCCATTTTTTTTAACAGGCGCTTACATCAACACGGGGCGAAGTCGCGGGCAACGGCTAGTAACCTATAAACCTTTTTGCAGGTGGAATGTCATCCCTACTTATCACAACAACGCTTGCACAACTTCTGCGCTGAACACAAGATCAAACTCAGCTGCTTCGGAGTACTCGGGTCTAAGGTAAGAAGTACTATAAGGAGTACTTGCTTAGTACGTAATTCGCGTCAGCTTACACAAAAGAGAGGTAGATGCAGACATGGGCGTACCCAGGGCGGGCAGAGGGGCAGCTGCTCCTCTGCCCGCTCTCCTCTCTCTAACTTTTAAATAAACCATGCAGTAGCCACTGACAGTGGGGAAGAAAACTGACAAATCTCGTCACTAGAGGCGCTGATATCGTTTGGCCCAAATAAACTGTCAAAATCAAAACCCATTGTAATTTGTTCGAGTTCACGTTGTTTATAAAAAATATGCCGCGTTGTGTAGCAATTTGTTGCAATAATAATGGAAATCACTCTTTCCCTAAAGATACCTATGCATTTCAATTAAGAACAGAATATATAAATAGATTTCAGTAAAGACTATGTTGATGTCTCCATAGCTTTCTGGGGGCGGTAAATCATTTTTTTTTCTCTTGAATTTTTTGTTCTTGAGGAAGTAAAGAAGTAAAAATTTCGGTCATACGATTCAAGTCTGGATAATAATTTTAGGTTAATAGGATTGAAACTTTCAAAATGTGGCAATAATAACTAAAGAAACATTAATAATAATAATAATAATAATAACATTTATTTATTTTCTCACCACAATATAAAATAATAACAAACTAAAAATAATGTTGTCCAGTTATGGGCTTATACAAAAATATTGTGGGAGACTGGTGCCTAAACTAAGCCGAAGCCTGTATTTCAGGCCACCAGGTCTCCACCCCAGATATACATTTTTATTATAGCTTCCCGTATACTAGAATTAAGCAGTGATTTAAAATTTACTTGTAGGAAGGAGTTTTTGTGGGGAGTGTGTGGAAATGTAGGTGTGTGTGGGAGGGTGAGTGTGTGCGGAGTGTGAGTGTAAGTGTGAGTGATGGAAAATCGGTGCTTGTTATATTGCATGTTGTATGTGCATGTGGTAACATATAGATAGGTAAGACAATGTTGTGATTATTTTGGGATAGATAGTAGGTTTTCGGTAGTATCATAGTCAAGAGTCTTTAGCCATCCATTGAGCTTTTTCTTACAGAGGTGTTTCGTGAGTGGAAAGATGTTGTGAATTTTGTTTACTCTATTATAGAGCTAGCCTCCAAGAAAACAAAAGAATCGTTCGGAGAAACAAGTTAAAAGTCTGTCAACGGACCGGGCAACTGGGTTGTAGCGCCTTTTACCGATCATAGGTGAGGGACTATAATAAAGAAGTGCGTGTTGTCTCATAACCGTCTGCAGAATGAACAGTTGACGAACCGTAAGAACTCCACTTTCTCGGTACAAGTCGGTTGTGGGGTAGCGGAATGGTCGAAAAGATGATACCTTTAGAATTGCTCTCTGTGCCCTTTCGAGTTGAAGAAGAGTCGATTTAGGTGCGCCACCCCATGTAGTTATGCAATAGGTTAACAAAGACTGACAGAGTGCGTAGTAGACTGTCTTTCTAAGGTTTTCATCCGCCACGTGTCTTAGGTTCTTAAATACATAGATTAATTTACGTATCCTGGAGGTAAGGGTGTCGATGTGCGGATAGAAGCCCAAACAGGGATCCAGCAACACTCCAAGGTATTTTATAGAGTTTGTTCTCTCTAAGCTGGTGCATGTACAATTCGTGCCGTAAGGAAAGGGGCATTTATGGGCGGTGATAGATAATTGGGGTGCCAGACCCTGAGAAACCTTTCGCATGGAAAAGTTGATATATTTAGTTTTGTCTGCATTTAGGGTAAGGACGTTGTCATGCAACCATTTTGAAACCTTATTCAGGCCAGATTGTGCATTTTCGTAAACGCTTTGCCAGGTATCGGAATTAAATAAAAGGGCCGTGTCGTCAGCAAAACTAAAGATTTTTCCTCTGTCGAGATCAAGCGCACACAGGTCGTTAACATAAATTAAAAATAGAGTAGGCGCAATCACACTACCTTGTGGAACTCCGTGTGTGATGGTTTTTTCGGTACTTATGTGATTGTTTATCCTAACAGTCTGCGTACGGTCTTTAAGGTAGTCTTCAAAAAGCCTTAGTTGCATTCCCCTCACACCCATGTTCTGCATCTTTTCTATAAGGATGGAAGTAGAGACGGTATCGAAGGCTTTTGCCACATCAATGAAAATACCTAAAACCTTCTGCCCACCATCCAGGTTCCTGACAATGTGATCTGTTAAGTCATGGACTGCATCAGAAGTTGATCTACTGGCACGAAAACCATATTGGTTTGGAGATAGGAGCTTTTTACTTTCCAGGTAAGATATTAATCTGTTATTCATAATGCGCTCGAGGATTTTTGATAACGTGGGCAGAATAGCAATGGGTCTATAGTTAGTTACTTGGTCTCTACTTCCACCCTTAAAGACAGGAGTAATTACAGATTTTTTAAAAACTTTTGGAAATTTGCCGGTTGCTAGGGCCAAATTGCAGATGTGTGTCATGGGTGGAACGATAATATTCCTGTGCTCTTTAATTATCCCAGCAGATATACCATCCCAACCCACAGCACAGCCTGCACGCAGGGACACTATCAGTTTTTCGACCTCATCCATGTCTGTAGGAAGTAATACCATTGAGTGAGGGCATGAGTAGCCGTTGGTGTGACTTTTCTGTGTCCTTGGTTGACTACCTTGTATTTTTTCAGCTAGACGTCTGCCAATAGTAACAAAATAGTTATTCACTAATTCAACTGATTGATCTGGGGTGGGTGAAAGTGTGAGCAACTTTGTTGGGGGTTCTCTATCTTTAGTTCTATTTGTAATTTTATTGATTGCCTCCCATAGTTCTTTACTATTACGACCAGCGTTTTTTATCTCGTCTTGTTCGTGTTTGTTTTTAATTTTTTTTAGTAGCGCATTACAGAAGTTTCTATAGCGAGTGTATGATACTAAAAGGGTTGTGTCGTCCGGAGATAATTTTATCTTTTTGTGCATATTATCTCTATGCTTCATGCAGCGTAGAAGTCCTAGTGTAATCCATGGCTTTAACATTTACACATTAAACCTAATACAAAATGAATGTAACTTAAAACACTAATAAGTCTGCATTCATTTTAAAGTCTGGGCATTGTTATTTGCCTGGTAATTAGATCAGCTTTTCGTCCTTTTACTGAAGCTCCTCTAGACTTTTAACTCCTTTTTACCCGACTACGGCAAAGCAAAAGGAGGGTTATGATTTTGACAGGCTATGTATGTATGTATGTATGTATGTATGTATGTATGTATGTATGTATGTATGTATGTATGTTCATCTGTTCCCTTGTAACTTCTAAACTACTTATCAGAATTCGACAAATGATATATCATTAGAAGCGTCTTAATTGTCCGCTGGTTATAGGCTATATGGGGTTTCACAAAATCTACTGTGGCGCCCTCTAGCGGACAAAACATACAGAGTAAAAAACTAAAGTTAAGATAAATATGCCGTGTTTGGTATCATTTGAAAGCCCTTTACTTGTACATTTTGAATATATATATTGCTAGCATTTGCGTGTGACTTTACCTGTATTCATGGGCTGGTTGCATATAATTCACATCTTTTCGTTCATAGCTTTTTTACTACTTATCAGAATAAGACCACTGCATTACCATTAGAAGGGCCTTGATATTCTGTTAGTTATGAGCTATAAAGCTTGTCACCAAATTTAGTATTGCACCCTCTAGCGGACAAAAAGTTCTATGTTAATATAAAATTAGAATAAATATACCGTGTTTGGTATCACGTGAAAGAGCTTCACGAGTGCTTTATGCTTGTACATAATTACAAGAATGCTTTAATGATGTTAAATATGAGCGATAAGAGTAAAGCGCGGATCACGGGAACTGTGAATCGCTTTATGCAATGTAGAGCAGTGTGAACATTATTAGAATATGTAATGCACTAATGAAAACGACATAAGCTGGGAGTAACTACACGCGGTGAAGGCGGAAATAGTTTTATAACTGGCTAAATCTCCCATAAAAAGGCCTCTGCGCTATATGCCTTCGGGCTTATGTTGTTATATGTGCGTGTAGATGTAATATGTCAAGTACCTAGTTTTTAGTTCATCAGTTTAACTTTTGTTAATAATATGTAGTAGAGATAAATTTTCATGTTTGGAAAGGCGTAGTCACACGTTACATATAGCTACCTACCGTAGCACCTTAACAACGTGTGACTACGCCTTTCCAAACATGAAAATTTATCTCTACTGAATATTGCATACTTCAGAATAGTATTGTATGACATTACTACTGTGTCCATTTACTTGCAACTACATTAGCAACTTTGTTCAGTTCAGTATTCTGAAAATCTTGTTTTATACTTTTTCAGCGTCGTTTTTTGTCGTAGTTGGGTTTTAGTTTTTTAACTTTTTTTATTTTAACTTGAAACAGTCCATGTACAATACATTGCTCTGTTTTACCTAAAAAAAACTCGTCAAACACAAAAAAGAAACTCAACATAAAACGTGATAAGACTGACAGCTAATTGTTATGAGTCAAACGCCATCAGCGACATCTGCAAATAGCTTTGCGTTTTCTTCCCCATTGCCAAAAATTACCATTAATTATTAAACCATACCATAAATTATCAAATTATATTTGTATCATTAATTTGATAATTTAAAAGAGTGACCATGGAGTTTCTTTTCCGTTCTTCTCTATAGGTACCTACTCTTTGGAATGGGCGACTAACTTCACCTTACTGACTGACCGACCTTCTGACAATTCAAAAGTGCCTGTAACTGGTTTATTTGAAATAAATGCTTAGATTTTGTTTTTTTTTTTAATATTTGTCAATTAACATAAATATTTTTTTGCGTTCCAGGGAACCCCAGCCGAATACAAGAACTCCACAACCGCTGTGATTGATGATTCAATAGTCAAATTGGTAGCATATGGACTTGGTGTTACACCTGCGCAGCTACTGATAAGGTAAGCAAAAAGTACACACGAGCTCCTATAATCTGTCAGATTTTTTTATTAGATTTTCAACTTTATGTATAAAGCATTAAGGCTCAAGGTTTATTAAGAACATGTGGCAGTAGCTTGACCTGCTGTCGTCCGTGCCTACGTATAGTCGACTGCACGGTTAGCGCAGTGGTTAAGCTATTGACTGCTGAGCTGCGTGTCGCGGGTTGGAATCCCGCACGGATCAAATATTTGTATGAGCTACAAGTTCTTCATATATTGTTCCGGGGCTGTGTGTTTGTGTTTGTAAACGCACCCACGACACAGGAGAAAATCCTAGTGTGGGGTTAGTTACTTAGAATATGAGTTGAGAAAGTGTTTTCTTAAGCCTGCAATACATGTTGGTCGAGCTTAGACCAGCGCGAGCCTAGGCAAATTGATACAAGGCAAGCGCTACTGTCTATACGTTTGGCAAGTTTGAAGGAAACCAATACAAATGGCCAACATAGACGAGCTTTGAGAAGACGCCCACATGTTGGCCGAGCGCGCGCGAGCGCCTTTGATTTGTGCTGAAAAACCGACACCGCTCCGAAGTAAGGGAAGTGATCGCGAGCGACTGCGAGTGGAAGCAAGTTACGTCAAATGAGGTCTATACATGTTGGCGCTTGTCTTTACTCGGTCAACTAGGCGAGCGACACCGAGCGATAGCAAGACAAGGCAAATAAACTTTTCTAGATGTTGGTATTGATTGGCCTTCACTCGGCAACGCTCGGCCAACATGTATTGCAGGCTTTACATTGTTTTCCAATGCCTATCAAAGCTGCAGAGTAAGCTAGCCACGCTTAACATAGCTAATAATAATGAAAGCTGAGTTAGATAAACAAATCAAGTATCTTGACTTGGCTCACGAGGTTGTCGACATGTGGGAAGTGGATTCAGCAATCATTGTACCGATAGGCGTGACAGCCAATGGCTTAATAGCCAAGAGCCTCGACCAACACCTCAGGAGGCTCTCGTTAGGCGGCTGGATCAAGGGCTTGATTCATAAAGCGGTACTGCTGGACACGGCTCGCATCGTCAGGAAGTTCCTCTCACTGGAGCCCTGACCACCGGTAGCTGGGACCCTGTTCCCGATACCGGTGGTCTATTTTTTTTAAATATTTTTTATGTATTTATATAAATACTAGCGGCCGCCAGCGACTTCGTTCGCGTGGAATTAGTCATGCTCAGCTCCTATTGGCAATATGTACGGCTGCGTTAGCTCCCGTTTTCGCAACATTTTTTGTTACTGCTCTGCTCCTATTGGTCATAGCGGGATGTTATATAGCCTAAAGCCTTTCTGGATTAATAGGCTATCCAACGCAAAAAGAATTTTTAAGTCCGCCATTGTGCAATTTTTTTTTTTCATTGTGCATGAAGTTTTAATAAATAAATAAATAAATTTTTCAAATCGGACCAGTAGTTCCTGTGATTAGCGCCCACAAACAAACAATCTCTTGAGCTTTATACAGTATGTTAACTAACAGAGGGCGTTCCCGTTAACCCGAAATAGTATAGCATACATACATGGTAAAAAAATATTTCCATTCGAAAACAAAATGTTTTACAAATTTTTCCAATATGAAAATATTCAATAAAAATTTTAAATTGACATTTAAAAGAAACACACACAAATTTATTTATACATGACGACTACTATTTTGATTTAAAACAGGAGGTTTCAAATTAATTTTCAATTATAATTTTTTTTATTCCGATTTTTTTATGCTTATTTTTCTATGCTGATATTTTTATTTTAATCTATTAATGATATATATTAACGAGTTTAAGGGAACGCCCTCTGTTATTTAACATACTGTATATTAGTATAGATTTAAAAATGTAGAACAATATGTACTTATAGAAGAATAAAGGAATAATAATATTAAAAAACTTTATTGTTCAACGACATTACAATATTTAAATAGCACTAGCTCTGAATATTGCAATACTTACCTACAGATACCAGATCGACCATGGCCGCAGCGTGGTGGTGAAGGCATCCTCTAAAGAGCACATGTGGGACAACCTACAGGCTCTGAACTTCACGCTGGACCAGTCGTCAATTGACGCACTGGACGCGCTTAATCAGAACAAGCGTACATTCATTTTTAAAGGGTGAGTTGTTTAACATCGATTCTGCACAATTCTTCTTCTCCTTATTCAGCTTATAGACATGGGCGTAGCCAGCCTTCGGCTCAGGCTGTGGCGGCAGTCAGCCTATCCCCCCCTCCTCTCCCAGTATTTTTTCTTTTTTGGATAATTGGGCACCTTATAGATCAGAGTACAGTGAGGCATTTTTTAAGTATATCTTGGACAACAATGACTGATTAAAAGGTGAAGGAAAACGTCTTGAGGAAACCTGGACTTTTAAGTCTGAAATCGCCAAACCCGCATTGAGCAAGCGTGGTGATTACGCTCGATCCTTCTCTGTATGAGAGGAGACCTGTGCCCAGCAGAGGGACGATAAAAAGGTTGATGATGATGATGATAGATCAGAGCCAGGGTGGGGAAAGCGCCTCAGCTTGCCCCAGTGTGGCTACGCCCTTGCTTATAGAGAAAGACTGCTGGACAAAGGCCTACCCCAAGTTGGGATGGAAGGAGGGGGTTGCCATAATCCTCACGCTTGGCGGGGACAATTGGACAATTAGTTATTCATGATCAAAATCTGCAGTTATCATCATCATCATCTCGGCCTTAATCCCGGTCGCATCCGAAGCTTTTTCAGCCAGTCTAACTGCTGATTTTGGCTAAACTTTGATATTTTTCGTGAAGCGATTGCCGTCTGACCTCCACAACCCGAAGTCGATATCGAAGCATTGCAGTTAGACCAATTGTTGGACCTTTGAGGGCTCCAACAACCCGTAACGACTGCCACTAGATGTTCGTATGGCAGCCGGGACCAACGGCTTAACGTGCTTTCCGAGACACTACCAGACCAGTGCAAATATACATACATATTCATGCATACAAATATTTGCACTGTGCGGGGATCGAACACGCGCCTCCTTGCGCAGCGGCCGCGTTCTCTACCGCTACGCCACAGAGGCTGTCAATCAAAATCTGCAGTCTTTTGTTCAAATTACTCTCATCATCATCATCCCAGCGTTAATCCCAGTCGCATCCGAAGCCTTTTCAGCTTTGGAGTCTGGGGTCCGCTTTACCAGTCAAACTGCTGATATGGCTAAACTTCGACATTTTCCGTGAAGCGACTGCCGTCTGACCTCCACAACCCGAAGGCGACATCGAAGCATTGCAGTTAGACCAATTGTTGGACTTTGAGGGCTCCAACAACCCGTAACGACTGCCACTAGATGTTCGTATGGCAACCGGGACCAACGGCTTAATGTGCTTTCCGAGGCACGACCAGACCAGTGCAAATATTCATATTCATGCATACAAATATTTACACTGTGCGGGGATCGAACCCGCGCCACCTTGCGCAGCGGCCGCATCCGCTACCGCTACGCCACGGAAGCTGTCATTTTGTTCAAATTACTCTGATTTGTTCAAAAGAGTTACCATGGCTGCGCGCATAAGCAAGTGAAAAACACGGGTGGGTTTTAGTCTCACGCCCTTCCGCTCCGTTCAGTGGGAAAAGTCATTTGATGATGACCTATCCTTAAAAGGGCTGAGCAAACTACTAGTGTCGATGTTAAAATCCTAAACGAATCAGAGGTGGTTAGGTATACGTCCTTGCCCGCTGAAGGCCAGCCCGCGCCGCAGCCAGTAAATATAAATTCCCGACTATGACCTCTGAGTTCGGCCGTTTCTTCTCAGAGCTAGTACTAGGAAACGCCGCGGTCATCAAACCGAATTAAAATAAAACTTCGATACAGCCGTTCCTTGCTGTGATCTCCAGCGACACCCTAAGCCGAGGTTCGTACCCCACAGGGGGTGCCCTTAGGGTGTTGTCGCTTAGTTTTTAGTTGCCCTGGCTGGAGGCTTTAAATTCACTTAAGACAGCCACATGATAGTCCGGTTAAGTAGTCACGACCTCTCAAGGTCAAATACGAGATGCCATATTTTAAAAATGAGGTGGTTAATACCTAGAACCCTATAAGGTCAACCGGGGCAATTGCGTCTTTGGGGCAATTGCGTCTAATCGAAATTATTTTAAATCTATTTGAAAACCTACCTCTCCTGCCATCTTTACGTTATAGTTTTTTATTCAAAGTAAACAAAACAAGTTTCTCGGTGGTAGGCAACAACATCAGCCGCCGGCATAAGTTACCACCCACCAGACAAAGTCTTGCCGCCAAGCGATTCGTCGTGTTCCGGCATGATGGCTGGTGAAGCCGTACGGAGGACGGGTCTGAGCAGTTGTGTTGCGATGTGTGCCGGGTACGATGTGCCTAATGTTGTTGTGTCGGGAGTTTGGTCGTGAAAGCTCTCCAGATCATCCTCTGGCGCAGCATCGTTGGTCGTGTTGTTGGGTTAAACATTGCATCACCTCGCTCAACTGCCGTCTTCTTCCTATTCACTCAGTTTTTTTGAGTGAATAGGCTTAATAAGCTAGTGCGTTTTACCATCAACGATTGCATCACTGCTTACCATCAGGCGGGATTGCAGTCAAGCACTAGTTTACATCTAATAAAAAAAAAATTAAAATAATTTCGATTAGACGCAATTGCCCCAAAGACGCAATTGCCCCGGTTGACCTTACATGTTACTTTCTCCTTAATTCATAAAAGTTGCTTAAAGTTAGTGATTAGCGACTGTTTAATTACTTTTTTTATGTTTGCACGTCACTTAACTTTAATAATCGTTTAAGAATAAACCTCTTAAACACTACGGTGTTTATTTATAAACGACAATTGAAGTTTAGTGATGTAAAAATATCGTGGTGGCCTAGTGGTTAAAACACCAGCCTCTCAAGTATGAGTGCGCGGGTTCGATTCCAGGTCAGGCAAGTACCAATGTAACTTTTCCAAAAGTTATATGTACTTTCTAAGTATATCTTGGACACCAATGACTGAAGGTGAAGGAAAACATGTTGAGGAAACCTGGACTTTAAGTCTGAAATCGCCAACCCGCATGGAGTAAGCGTGGTGATTAGAGGAGACTTGAGCCCAGCAGTGGGACGATAAAAAGGTTGATGATGTGATGTTAAAACATAAAAAATATATGGTTGAACTGCAGTTACTAATCACTTAGTTAACTTTAAGCAACATTTATGAATAAGGGGGTATAAGTTTTTTTTTTTATATATATACAATATGTAAAGAAAACCCTGTCCGATCCGTGAAGGTATTGTTAGGTATCGTTAACTGATTCTAATAATGCCTACAAAGCCGGGCTAAACTTAAAAAAAAATCCCCCAAAAAAAAAAAATATTATTTCGAAAAAGCGAGGTAACTTAATGCATGTGCGCTAGGCAACCCGATAGCCCCGCCCCCCTTCACCCGCGCATGTATGCGCGGGTGAAGGGGGGCGGGGCATACGGCACGTGGTCGCATCGCTATTCGCTCCGTCACAAATGGTGTTGTTAGTTTTTTAAAAATTATCAAATTTCGGGGAAATTGGAATTAATACCCGGGAAAAAAAGATTATTTCAAAATTCATTATTATTGTTACTGTGATGATTATGTAAAATTTTATATTATATTTGGACAAGTGTTTACCTAAGCTTTAATATCCTTATGGGTCGGACAGGGTTTTCTTTACATATTGTATATTATAAACTAGCGCTTGACCGCAATCCTACCTGATGGTAAGCAGTGACGCAATCGTTGATGGTAAAGCGCACTAGTTTATTAAAACCTATTCACTCTAGCCTTGAAGACACTCAAATTGTAGTCCGACGGAAACACCGCCGCTGGCAAATTATTCCAGTCCCTCGATGTACGCGGTATAAAGGAGGAGGCGAAACGCTTCGTCCGGATCGTAGTGGTGTTAACAACGTAAGGGTGGAAACCAGCCGTACGACGGGTCGTCCGCTGGTGGAACGGAGACGGGGGAATTAAATCATGCAATTCCATCGCACACTCCTCGAAATGTATCCTATAGAACACCGAAAGGCTGGCTACTCTACGCCTGTGCTCTAGGCTTTGGAGACCAACTCGAGTTAGATCAGGGTCACCAATCAGCCTCTTTGCACGTCTCTCCACTGAATCCAAATTCTACCAAATCCGAAATGTTAACCAATAAGGTTATATGTTGTGGCAGCAGAGTATTATTTTTAATTTTGTCGGGTTATAATGGCTTCTGCCAAAATACGTGCTCTTTTATTGTCATTTACTTGTCGATTCTCGTGAACGGATTATAAAATCCAATTTACATAAACATAACACTTAGATCATCATCACCTTTTTATCGTCCCACTGCTGGGCACAGGTCACCTCTCATACAGAGGATTGAGAATAATCACCACGCTTGTTCAATGTTGGCGATTTCAGACTCAAAGTCCAGGTTTCCTCAAGATGTTTTCCTTCACCTTATTCAGTCATTGGTGTCCAAGATATACCTACTTAGAAAGTACATATAACTTAGAAAAGTTATATTGGTACTTGCCTGACCTGCCCCCTAATCGTCGAACATTTTTTTGTCAAATGATTGCGACTAGTTGGGATCAGTTGGAATCGTTCGGACCGCCCATTGGTCCGTTCGGTCCAAACGATCCCAACTAGTCGCAATCATTTGACAAAAATGTGTTCGCCGATTAGGAAGCTGGAATCGAACCCGCTCACTTGTGCTTGAGAGGCTGGTGTTTTAACCACGACTACACTAACGACAACACTTAGATAATCAGCCTATAATGTTTCCATTCCTGGGATACAGGCCTCACTCTCGGTGAGAGTGAGTGGGCTGTAATCTACCACGCGGGTCTAGTGCGGGTTGGTACATGTCACATGTCTTCCAAGTTTTGCCTCTAGGACATGCCGGTTTCCTCACAATGTTTCCCTTCACCCTTTTTGAGAGCAGTGGTACATAATTTACACAATTTTCCGTCTGGTACCGGGCATAGAATAGGACCATCCCATATCCTCTGGTGGGTGTCGTAAGAGGCGAC
This sequence comes from Sesamia nonagrioides, assembly GCA_017933935.1. Lineage (NCBI taxonomy): Eukaryota > Metazoa > Arthropoda > Insecta > Lepidoptera > Noctuidae > Sesamia > Sesamia nonagrioides. The sequence goes on from JADWQK010001678.1 coordinate 333,958, forward strand.
TAAGGGAACTCTCACCAGGGAAGCGGGCAGCAGCGCTTCTCCTGTCGAATATCAAATTACTGCGATCCCCAACCCGACGGAAAAGCGTGGGGATCATGGTCAATCCCCCCAATGGAATGAAAGCCTTGAGGGAGGCCTTTGTCCAGCATTGGAACTCTATAGGCTGAAGAAGAAAAAAGCCTGAGGGAGTTCGATACTTACCAGTAGGCTACCGGTGCTCTCTTCAAAGCTTCCAATATAGAAAGGGTGTATCTGACATCGACGCACAAACGAGTACCATGGATCCAGTACATGATTCTGAACACCCCAGTGATTTCGTCGGCATTTTCATGATAAAAAAAATATATGTAGTTTTTTTCACTTTAGACGGTTCATAATTACTATACTTTTATAACCCAATAAGATTTTAAAGTATAAACTAGTTAATTCGCTAATTACACAAAAAAAGCGCAATGAAAACAAAACTCCAAAAATTATCTTATCAGCTGATTTAATAGAGTTCACAACAGGGATCAACGTCATACCTACAAATCCGCGCGGCGGCACGCTTGCAACGTTCAAAGGCCGAGCCGACACTTTTTTTTTAAACACTGTGATTTCTGTAACCGCTCATTAACGACATAAATGACAATCATAATTTTATAAGTGGCATGCGGTCTAGCCTTTTCGCGAATTTTGTGTTACGATATCAGATTCAGCCTGTATTAAGTAATACCTCTATTATTATTTTTTTTAAACAATGTTTTTCTTTTCAGTATGGGGGATACTCATGAAAACTATCCGTTTTAAATATTAGCTAGGATATTAGCTTACATTATAATTTCTAATTTTATAAACATTTATTGTGTTATTTTTTTCACTTGATTTTTGTTAGATATAAGACATTTGACATTAAAATAAATCTTAGAATAATTTTATCAATTTTGTGAATTCAAAATTGATTTTAATTTTTATGAATGATGTATACCAATTGTATTTCCTTTTCATGTTTTTTGAGGTAGTTAAATAATTTGTGCTAATTTGGTTTTTAATAAATGAAATATATTTTTAGTATAAAAAACGTATTTTTATTTAATAATGATTTCCCTTAATAACATAAATTATTCATAAATCAAGGCACACTATAATTAATTACACATTATAATCTATTAGCTTGTCGTCTTTGGAGCAGGCTTCTTCAATAACCCTGAAAAAGTAAAAAAAAATGTTAACCGACTCCAAAAAAAGGGAAACTCTCAACTGGACATATTCCCTCAATGCCACCAACATTGGCTCGTCGCAGGACTTCGGTATCTCGCACTCTGTCAGACCATTTGATCTTCATAATGGATCGGAGACATTTAAGGTGAAAACGATCTAGAGTACGTATGTGGTGGCGGTACACACACCATGTCTTAATACGTAATTCGCGCCAGCTTACACAAAAGAGGTAGAAGCAGACATGGGCGTACCCAGGGCGGGCAGAGGGATAGCTGACCCCCCCTGGAATTCTCGCAGAACACGTATGAACACCCCTAATTACTAAAACAAGTATAAACGAAGACTTATAACTGTAACTTTTAAATGCAGTAGACACTAACAAAATGTACGGCGTAATTACCAAAAATTTTACTTCCCCCTACCTTAGACCTGGCTTACCCCCAGGTCCGAAGCTGGGTACGCTCATGATTGAAGCAGAGATATACAGACGACACACATCAAGCTACTACAATCTGTCAAATTTCTTTATTAGATTTTTATTTTTGACGATACCGTTGGCGCAGTTGCTAAATGATTGACTGCTGCGCCGAGTGTCGCGAGTTCGATTCCCGCCTAGGACAAATATTTCCATGGCCTATAGGTAGGTAGCTGTTCCGGATCAGGCTGTTTGTGTCATCATCATCACCATCAGCCTCTACTCGTCCACTGCTGGACATAGGCCTCTTCCATGGCACGCCAACAAGCTCGATCCTGAGCAAGTCTCCGCCAGCCACTACCAGCCACCTTTTTGATGTCGTCGCTCCATCTCGCTCAAGGGCGTCTTACGCTACATTTGCCGAGACGCGGTCTCCACTTGAGGGCTCGTTTACCCCAACGGTTGTCGGCCCTGCGGCATATGTGACCAGCCCATTGCCACTTCAGCTTGCTAATCCTCTCAGCTATGTCGGTAACTCTGGTCCTCTCATTTCTGATGTGGTCCTTCAGAGAGACGCCCAACATAGCCCGCTCCATAGCTCGCTGAGCGGCTTTAAACTTATGGACTAGTCTGATCGTTAATGTCCACGTCTCGCCTCATGACGGGTAGGACGCACCGGTTGAAGATTTTAGTCCTCAAGCATGTCTTACGCTACATTTGCCGAGACGCGGTCTCCACTTGAGGGCTCGTTTACCCCAACGGTTGTCGGCCCTGCGGCATATGTGACCAGCCCATTGCCACTTCAGCTTGCTAATCCTCTCAGCTATGTCGGTAACTCTGGTCCTCTCATTTCTGATGTGGTCCTTCAGAGAGACGCCCAACATAGCCCGCTCCATAGCTCGCTGAGCGGCTTTAAACTTATGGACTAGTCTGATCGTTAATGTCCACGTCTCGCCTCATGACGGGTAGGACGCACCGGTTGAAGATTTTAGTCCTCAAGCATTGGGGTACGGGCGACGAAAATACCCTATGGAGTTTACCAAATGCCGCCCATCCCATCCATAACAGATTAAACTTTTCCAATATTACTAGTAGTCATTGTGGAATCAACCTAATTAACACTAGGATAAAGATGATATTTGTGGAGTAAATATGCAAAAAGCATACATTTTTGTTGGAAATATTCACACTAACAACATTTTTATTAAGGTATTTTTGGTTGGCAACACTCTCCTTCCCTTTTTGTCGATGACCGAACGTCGGTCGCTGTCTTTGGATTTTTTCGCTCCAACAATTTTCTTCAATTCTTTTTATTCTCAATAAATACATCGGACCACTGAACCCAAACTATTTTATTTATTAACTAGCGGCCGCCAGCGACTTCGTTCGCGTGGAATTAGTCATGCTCAGCTCCTATTGGCAATATGTACGGCTGCGTTAGCTCCCGTTTTCGCAACATTTTTGTTACTACTCTGCTCCTATTGGTCATAGCGGGATGTTATATAGCCTAAAGCCTTCCTGGATTAATAGGCTATCCAACGCAAAAATAATTTTTCAAATCGGACCAGTAGTTCCTGAGATTAGCGCGCACAAACAAACTCTTCAGCTTTATATATTAGTATAGATCAACAAATTTAGGCATTTACTTGATAGTATACTTACGAGGTATATTCGTAGATTTCGCCATTTTCTGTTTTAACGTCACTTGGGAAGTTGTCTTGAATTTCGAGGGGATTTTTCCTAAAAATATACATATATATAAATAAAACATTCATCATACATAATAAACCTATAATGTTCCCACTCCAGAAACCCAAGCCTCCTTTCGGTGAGGAGTGGGCCGTAATAGAATAGAATACTCTTTCGCGGTCTTATCGCTAAGGCCGCTGCCTTGAATCTTGCGGGCAGCGGGGCGTCGGCGGCGGCGGTGAGTGAGCGGCAGGATCTTATGCGTAAAATCAAACGGACCGGTTCTCGAAAACAGCGGCGGGGCAGCGGGGCGGTGGCGGGCAGCGAGCGGTGTACTTCTCGCGCTCGAATCTTGCGGGCAGCGGGTGGGAAGCGAGCGGTGATCAAGCGTTAGGAATAAATTTAAATCAAAAAGATATTGCCGCCATTGTTCAGACATTTCTTTCGCGAATAAAAACAAATATCTCGTCGACACAATCGTGAACACAACACTACGCGGCTATAGTGACGCGTGATCTGCCCGCTAGTTTCGAGAACGGGTCTTCGATGCCCGCCCGGCTCCCGCGCCGCTGCCGCCGCCGCCCCGCTGCCCGCAAGTTTCGAGGCAGCGGCCTAAGAGCGATCTTTAGAGAGAAATAGTGTAGGTAGTCTACAGTGTACTATTTACATACAGTATACAATAAATATGTACGGTAAAAGTATCAAACCAGTTTAACTAATTAATAAACAACATACAAGAGCAAATAAAATATCATGCCGTGTTTAAAGAGAGAGGAACATGGGCGTAGCCACACTGGGGAAAGCTGGGCGCTTGCCCCACCCTGGGTCTGATCTATCATTATCGTCATCAACAGTCATTTCCGATCGGTTTATAAAAAAAATCCGTAACATCAAGACCTGTGCCCAGCAGTGGGACGATCGAAAGATCGTCGGGTTTTTTCCTCTCATACAGAGAAGGATTGAACGTAATCACCACGCTTGCTGAATGCGGATTGGCGATTTCAGATTTAAAGTCCAGGTTTCCTCAAGATGTTTTCCTTACCTTGTAATCAGTCATTGTTGTCCAAGATATACTTAGAAAGATGCCTAACTGTATAAGTGTCAAATTACCCAAAAAAGAAAAAAATACCGGCATTGGGAGATAGGCTGACTGCTGCCCCACCCTGAGCCCAATGCTGGCTACGCCCATGGAGAGGAAGTGCTTTTTTAACATCATCATCAACCTTTTATCGTCCCACTGCTGGGCACAGGTCTCCTCTCATACAGAGAAGGATTGAGCGTAATCACCACGCTTGCTCAAGGCGGGTTGGCGATTTCAGACTTAAAGTCCAGGTTTCCTCAAGATGTTTTCCTTCACCTTCAGTCATTGGTGTCCAAGATATACTTAGAAAGTACATATAACTTTAGAAAAAGATACAGTGGTACTTGCCTGACCTAGAATCGAACCCGCGCACTCATACTTGAGAGGCTGGTGTTTTAACCACTAGGCCAATAATACTTTTAAAAGGGGACAGAGTTTGAGCACGACTTACGGACACGGGCAAGTGATTCCATAGCCGAACTGCCTGTACAGTGAAGGATTTAGCGTAGAAACTAGTGGAATGCATCGGTAATCTACGACGCGAGCCAGTCCAGGTTGGTAGATGTCACATGCCTTCAAAGTTTTGACTCCAGGACATGCTGGATTCCTCTCAATGTTTACCTTCGCGGTTTTGAGAACAATGCTGATTAAATAATTTACACAAAGTAAAGCGCCTGACGGGTATCGAACCTAGGGCCTACAACTTGTAAGGCGATACCACTAAGCCACTACTGCTCCTCTACATCATCATCATCATCATTTCAGCCGAAAGAAGGCCACTGCTAGACATAGGCCTCCCCCAAGGTTCTCCACGACGACCGGTCCTGCGCCTCCCGCATCCAGCGGTTTCCCACGACCTTCACCAGGTCGTCGGTCCACCTTGTTGGGGGCCTCCCTACGCTGCGTCCAGTACGTGGCCGCCACTCCAGAACCTTACTGCCCCATCGGCCATCGGTTCCACGAGCAATGTGCCCTGCCCACTGCCACTTAATTTTAGCGACTCGAAGAGCTATGTCGGTGACTTTGGTTCTTCTACGGATCTCGTCATTTCTGAATTGATCACGCAGAGAAACTCCGAGCATAGCTCTTTCCATTGCCCTTTGTGTGACTCTGAGCCTTCGTATGAGGCCCATTGTGAGCGACCATGTTATTTATTCTCTATTAGTGTAGATATTAAATACTTACTAGGACTGATCCTCAAAAGATTTTTCTTTGCAGAACCTTCACTTATAATTGGCATTGTTTTCTGTGGGATTTTAGTGCCCCAGCCGCCATTTTCTTTTTCAGTGTTGCCAGTGGTGATAGTTTTAGTGTTAAAAGCTTTTAATATTTTTGGAGGATTTTGTGGTTTTAATGAATTTCTGTGTGATGCTATTTTGTGATATACAAGTTTATTAACTGTGTTTTTTGTTTTCTTGGTAATTAAATTGCTGGTTAACGGATTTTTGGGTACGTCTTTAACAGCTGTTGATTTGTTTTTAGCGGTTGTGTCGGTACCTTTCGTTAATGGAGATATTTTATCTGTATCTTTTCCGTTTATGGCATTTTTATCTGTAACTTTTTTAAGAGTTTGTACATCATTTTTCAAATTAGTTTTTGTGTTAGAATTTTTCTCGGAACCTTTATTAGCGGTTCCTGGTATTTTTTCTTTATTTTTGATGACTACATCTTTAGCCTTTTTGGTGTGGTCATTGTTTTTTGTGTTGGCAACATTGACGTTACTTTGAACATCTTTTTTAGCAGCTTGGTTGACATTTTTTGAAGTAGCAGCAACATTCTCAAATCTATTTGCGTCAATATTTTTAGGGTTATTATCATTTTTATTTTTATCAACGTTTTTAACAGAATTCGTGAGTTTTTCTGTAATCTTGATTTTCGGACGCCCAGCATCTTTATTAGCATCTATGTTTTCCTTACTTTTTGTGTTAGCAACCTTTTTCATTGGCTTTTTCTCAACATTTTTTACGTTAAGATTATTTTCATTTTCATTATTCTCTTTAGAGTTCCCAGTCTGTTTTGTTGTTTCTTTAATTTTTGCATTAGCAACACTTTTCAATTTATTTTTCTCAACATTTTTTGTTTTAACATTGTTTCTATTTTGTTTACCTTCTTCAACAGCACCAGTCTCGTTTGTGGTTAAGTTTTTTGCAATATTGTTAGCTTTTTTCACGTTTACTGCTTTAATAAGTTCCTTATCTATACCTTCATTTTCGACATCTTTAGTATTATCCTCTGTGGCTTTTTCACTGTCATCTACTTCATGATTCTGAAGAGTTTCTTTGACAATTTTAGTTTTAACGTTACTGTCTATGTTAGCTGGTTTCTTTAAACCTTTAGTTTTAGTTGCATTGTCGCCTGCTTCCCTAGTTTTATTCTTACTTTTAGCGTTTTTATTGTCAGTAGATGCAGAGTCTCTCATATTTTTAGGTTTTAAGTTGCTTTTGGCAGTTGTATCTTCAAAATTTTTAGTTTTCCTATTATCCTCAGATTCTTTGACGTTTTTAGGTTTAGTGTTCCCAGTTTTTTCGTCAGTTTCATTACATTTTTTGGGTTTAATGTTGCCAGTTTTATCATCAGTTTCTTTAACTTTTTTATGTTTATTGTTAGCAGCTTTATCTTCAGCTTCTTTGACATTCTTAGGCTTAATTTTCCCAGATTTATCTTCAATTTCTTGAATGTTTTTAGGTTTAGTGTTGCCATTTTTTTCTTCAGTTCCTTTAAAATTATTAGGCTTGGTCTTGCCAGTTGTTTCTTCAGTTTCTTTAAAATTTTTAGGTCTGGTGTTCCCAGATTTATCTTCAGTGTCTTTAACATTTTTAGGTTTAGCATTACCATCTTCAATATTACAAACTTCTTTAACATTTTTACTGTTGGCAGCTTTATTGACTTCATTCAGCTTCCTTTTCTTGCCACCCTCAGTGACCACATCACTCAATTTTGTCTTTCTAGCATTGTCAGTATCAACTAAACTTTTCTTAGCTTCTGGAACATCTCTTTTCATCTTCTTAGGCCCAGATTCACCATTTCCATCATTCATACTTCTTTTTTGAGCAGCACTCGGTACACTATCTTTATTTTTCTGCTTACTCTTCTTAGGAAGACTTTTAGGAGGAGCCATAACTTCGTTATCTTTCTTTTCAGATTCACTGTCTCTTTTATCTACATCGTTGTCTCTTTCTGTCGTTTTGGACTCTAGGTCTGAATCGGGTTCTATTGTACCTCGCGCTTCGAGGCAGGTGTTTATAATTTTAGCTAAGAGTAAGGTACGTTCGTCTGTTTGTATGGCTGGATCGAGGAGTTCCTTGTGGGCTTGCGTTATTATTTTAATGTACGACTCCTCTGAAAAGATATGAAATTATTAAAGTAAATATAATAGTTGGGAGATTCTTATACAAAAAAAGAAAGAAGAATACTTATTGTGACTCGTACCGAAAGATTGACGAACTAACTTAACACGGTGAAAAAAAAACTTTTTTGTATACAACGTCATTTTTTGTTTATGCCAAACCTGAATATAGTTTGTTCAGAATAAGCAACTGAATCGATTCCAATCATTTTTACACTATATCGTATTTTTTCCCAAATACATTTAGACATTGTTGCACCGTGCATTGCCACAGGTGCGTGGACCATATTTTTGTTTTGACAACCAAGTAGAATAGCAAGCTCATAACTTTGTGGTATTTCATGATATCTTTTTGAAATGCACATAGATTCTTTACTTAAAAATACTGGACACGTGTTTCGGTTTCGCATTAAAAAAAAATAATGTATATAAAAAAGGAGTTTCGAATCAGAAAGTCCTATACGACGCCAGACGGAATCAATGTTCTTATTTCATTAGTTTTTTTTTTTTTTGCGTTCCAAAATTAAACGTATTTTTTTTCTTTTCTTATCTGCAAATGCCATCCGGAAACCGCAATGAGAACTACACTTACCCATGAACTCCAAATCGAATTTCATTCTATGGTGAAACGGCGAAACTGGCGACCACTTATTCTCTAGCCTCCAAGATACTTCTAGCAGATCTGCGCATTTCAGCACGAAACCTCCTTCAGCCTAAAAACAGACAATTATTTCACTATCCCTGTAGCTGTCATCATCAGCTCAGCGTGTTTCAGCTTTGGAGTCTCTACCAATCTAACTGCTAATTTGGCTAAACTTCGATATTTTCCGTGAAGCGACTGCCGTCTGACCTCCACAACCCGAACTCGATATCAAAGCATTGCAGTTAGACCAATTGTTGGACTTTTGAGGGCTCTAACAACCCGTAACGACTGCCATTAGATGTTCGTATGGCAACCGGGACCAACGGCTTAACGTGCTTTCCGAGGCACGACCAGACCAGTTCAAATATTCATATTCATGCATACAAATATTTATACTACGCGGGGATCGAAACCGCGCCTGTTTGCACAGCGGCCGCGTTCGCCACAGCTACGCCACGGAGGTTGTCTATATGTAATTAGCCCCCACTCCTTAACTTTAATACGTTATATCTCAGTAGTTTCTGGTAATTTCGACAAAATGAAAAATACAGGTCTTAATTTTTTTTTTTTTTTTTTTTTTTATTTCTATACATTTGATACATCCCTATTGTAGTGGTTGCCAATACCGCTATAGAAGCTGCAGTAAATAGTTCGCTTTATAACCACTTTTTCTTTGAATGAAATCTTTATAGTTAAGGAATACTTAGAAATCAAAATAGGTTGAAAGGACTATTTTTACACTTACATGTGGCTCCATAAACAATGTGTTCGTGTATTTGTTAGCCAAACGAGCGAGCGTGGTTCGCCGAGAGCGGTATCCTGCTGCATAACTCCGTATAACCTGAAATAATAATTATTATTAGCTAGCTGTTGTGTATATCGACTGCCGGCAGACGTTACCACCCAGCAGACAAAGTTTTGCCTCTTGCCGCCAAGCGATTTGTCGTGTTCCGGCATAAAGTCTGGTGAAGCCGTTCGGAGGACGGGTCTGAGCAGTTGTGTTGCGATGTATGCCGGGTACGATGCGCCAAATGTTTTTGTGTCGGGAGTTTGGTCGTGGACGGTCTCCAGATCAATCTCTCTCTGGCGCAGCATCGTTGGTCGTGTTGTTGGGTTTAACATTGCATCACCTTTTTTTTTACGCTGTGGGAATGCCTTTACGCACCGTACCCCGAAGGGCGTGTGTGGGACTCGCCCAGCCGAAGCCGGGAATACCCACTAAACCCACAGCGGCACTCCGGCATCGCCATAGTGGCGGGGGAGTGGGAAACTAGCGCAGCCTGAGCTACCTCTCCCCCGCCCGCGAAACCCGCCTAGTAAGGCGGGCCCTCAATTGTCCCTCCTGGGGAGGGGCCGTGGCTCCCGCGTGATGAGCGATGTAAGGCGGGCGTCGGCCTCACGCCCGCCGCTAACCTCAGGGAGGGAGAAAGCGGGCGAAATCCCGCCTTCTCCTCCCTCTACGCCGCCTGCGGAGCGCCGGAGCGAGGGGATCCTCCTCCCGCTCGCGCTCCGCGGCCTCCTTCTGCGACATCACGACCTCGCAGAAGGAGGCCATCGCCACCCAAGCCTCCTCGCTCCCCACCATCGCTCTGACGATGGCGGGCAGCGAGAGGTCCCAACCGCCGCGACAAGATCGCGGCGCGGCACGGCCCACGACGGGCACACCGCGAGGGTGTGTTCCGCTGTGTCCTCCGCCGCGCCACAACCATGGCACGACGGTGTCTCCTCTCGTCCTATCCGGTGCAGGTACCTGCCGAAGCAGCCGTGACCGGAGAGCACCTGCACCAGACGGAAGGACAGGAATTCGTGACGCCTGTCGAGCCAGTCCTTCAGGACCGGCCCGACGGCGTCGAGGGTACGGCGGCCGAACACCGCGGAGGCGAGGTCCCGCGTCCAATGCTGGACGATGGCGTCCCTCGCCTCCCGGCGGACGGCTTCCCTCACTTCTGGGGCCGGACGCTCGCCCAGCGCCCTGCGCCCCGCCGTCCCCTCGTACACTCTGGCGAGCACCCACGCCTCGAGCTCCCAAGGCGGGGTGCCCGCCAGAGCGCACGCCGCTGCGAAGCCCACCGTGCGGTAGGCCCGCGATGCCCGCTGGGCGATGGCCCTTTGGGGCGTCCGAAGGGCGGTGAGGTTCTCCCTCCTATTGATGGAGTCCGCCCAAATAGGGGCCCCATAAAGGGCCATACTCCGCAGTATGCCGGCGTATAGACGCCGGCACCGCATGCTGGGCCCCCAACATTGCATCACCTCGCTCAACTGCCGTCTTCCTTCCTATTCCCTCTTTTTTTTTTAGTGAATAGGCCCCGCCCACTGCCATTTCAAACTCCCTCTTATACAAGTTACAATAAGTATTTTTTCTTTCGTTCTAACGTTATCCACTGGAATACTTACCTCGACAGCATCGCTGGGAACCTTCAAACTGTGCAACACTGACTTGGAGAGTTCCAACTCATGTGTAGTCTTCACGGGAACCACTTTCAGACCACGGTATGATGGAGGAGCGAACTTGCGATCCTGGAAGTCAAGGAAATACAAATATTGGCTCTGATTGTAATTTTCACAAACTTAATTTAAGTTCAAAACATCTTCATCATATTAGAAATGGACAGAAGGTAACTATTGGTTTAGTACACTGACATATGTTAAGTCATCTACGTAGTTACTTAATTTGACAAGGACTAAGCTAATCACCATCATCATCTCAGCGTTTATCCCAGTCGCATCCGAAGCTGTTTCAGCTTTGGAGTCTGAGGTCCGCTTTTACCAGTCTAACTGCTGATATGGCTAAACTTCGACATTTTCCGTGAAGCGACTGCCGTCTGACCTCCACAACCCGAAGGCGACATCGAAGCATTACAGCTGACCAATTGTTGGACTTTTTGAAGGCTCCAACAACCCTTTAACGACTGCCACAGTAGATGTTCGTATGGCAACCGGGACCAACAACTTAACGTGCTTTCCGAGGCACGACCAGACCAGTGCAAATATTCATATTCATGCATACAAACATTTGCACTGTGCGGGGATCGAACCCGCGCCACCTTGGGCAGCGGCCGCGTCCGCTACCGCTACGCCACGGAGGCTGTCACAAGGACTAAACTAATATGCTACCTTTATTTTTCATAATTTATAAACTACTACCTTTCCACTCGCAGTTTCGCCCGCGTGGAATTCGGTTATATCGCGCTTTTTAGAGAGGTTTAAGCGGGAAAGCGTAACAGACTGACAGACAGACAGACAGAGTTACTTTCGCATTTATAATATTAGTATGGATTGCTTGACCACAATCCCGCCTGATGGTAAGCAGTAATGCAATCAAAGAGCGCTAGTTTATTAAGAGCCTATTCACTTTATCCTTGAAGACACTTAAATTGTGGTCCGATGGAAAGACCGCCGCTGGCAAATTTTTCCAGTCCCTCGATGTACGCGATATAAAAGTGGAGGCGAAACGCTTCGTTCGGATCGTAGTGTGGTTAACAACGTAAGGGTGAACACGCGCCGTACGACGGTCGTCTGATGATGGAACGGAGATGGGAGAATTAAATCATGCAATTCCCTCGCACAGTCTCCAAAATGCATCCTATAGAACACCGAGAGGCTGACTACCCTTCGCCTGTGCTCCTCGCTTTGGAGACCGTTTTGAATCAAATCTGGGTCGCCAATTAGCCTCTTCGCACGCCTCTCCACTGATTCCAAAGTAGCCAGGTGGCATTTTGCAGCACCAGCCCACGAACGGACCTTTGTATAACATTAGAAGCTGTCCTGGTGTCTTCACACCAGGACAGCTTCTAATGTTATACAAAGGTCCGGTCCAGGAAACTTGTCGTTATCGCAAAGGTCCAGTGGTACTTCTACCGCTGGACCTTTGCGATAACGACAAGTTTCCTGGCAGCCACCTTGGCCTTGGACTTAATAAACCGCCCAAAGTACATTCGAGGAAATCTCAACTCACAAAACTTCATTATTTTCTTAAAGAATTAGAAACCAAAGATGCATTGACTTTCAATTTAGTTTAGTTTGTGGTTAAGGGAATCAAAAACAGTTTACATGCAATTCAAAACATGGCGACTATAACTAGGACAATAGGCTATTTGACAGATTTATAATTTTTATCTTGAATTACTTGGTTGCGGTTAAGAAGTTCACCCAAAGTATTTTTTTTTTTAATTTTAAATACGTATTTCGTAAGAAATATGCAAATAAAAATTCAAAATTCAAATAAGCCGCGAAAACGATATAATCAGCAATATGGCGTTGCGCCTGGTAAGTGACGTCACAAGCGGTTTTCGGTTCTCAGTGGTGTTTGTTTTTAATTATTATTTGCTGTTGTTATCTAATAAAATGGTTTACAAGTGGTGTGCTGTACCGGGTTGTACAAATAAATCGATAAAAACCCCCGAAAAACAGTTTATAAGTTTGCCGAAAACAAGCGATGATGCGCGTATGACGTCATCGCGACATTAGCCAATCCGGATCGTTTCACAATGTGTGGCGCGAGAAACAAAAAGCCAAACTTATTTTTGTGTTTTGAATATAATAATTGTTATTATTTTTTAAATGATATAAAGAACCCTCATTTTATGCAATTAAAGCAAAAAATCACAAATAATTGAATACTGTCAAATAGCCTATTGTTCCAGTCCTTCGATGTACGCTGTATTAAAGACGAGGCAAACCGCTACGTCCGTATCGTAGTGGTGTAAACACCGTAAAGACACTTACTGGAGTATGCATCATCATCATCATCTCAGCGTTAATCCCAGTCGCAACCAAAGCTTTTTCAGCTATGGAGTCCGGGGTCCGCTTTACGGGATTGGCTAAACTTCGATATTTTCCGCGAAGCGACAGCCGTTTGACCTCCACAACCCGAGGGTGATATCGAAGCATTGCAGTTAGACCAATAAAATTCTTGGACTTTTGAGGGCTCCAACAACCCGTAGCGACTGCCATTAATGTTCGTTCTCGGTGGTAGGCCATAACATCGGCTGCCGGCAGAAGTTACCACCCACCAGACAAAGTCTTGCCGCCAAGCGATTCGTCGTGTTCCGGCATGATGTCTGGTGAAGCTGTATGGAGGACGGGTCTGAGCAGTTGTGTTGCGTTGTGTGGCGGGTACGATGCGCCAAATGTTGTTGTGTCGGGAGTTTGGTCGTGGAGAGTCTCCAGATCAATCTCCCTCTAGCGCAGCATCGTTTGGTCGTGTTGGTCTTGGGTTTAACATTGCATCACCTCGCTCAATTGCGGTCATCCTTCCTATTCCTAAGTTTTTTAAATGAATAGGCTTAATAAACTAGTGCGCTTTAACATCAACGATTGTATCACTGCTTACCATTAGGCGGGATTGCAGTCAAGCACTAGTTTATATACCTATATTTAAAAAAAAAGTATGGCAACCAAGACCAACGGTTTAACGTGCTTTCCGAGGCATGATACTTACTGGACTATGCATGTAGAATGTAATAGTGAAAGGCACGAGGTCTATCCTGCATTCAGCTGTGACTTCCCTCCACGTTCCTGGCTCCGTTACTGGGCGCTCTCTGGAAATGAGACAAAAGCTTTACCTGGTCATTAAGTCACTATCTTTGCAGCCTTTTCTGAACTAAGTTGAGGGTTTCAGTCTCAAAGCATGGTTTACAGAATAGGTTTTTTGACAGATTTATAATTTTTATCTTGAATTACTTGGTTGCGGTTAAGAAGTCCACCGAAAGTATTTTTTTTTTATTTTAAATACGTATTTCGTAAGAAACATGCAAATAAAAATTCAAAATTCACATAAGCCACCAAAACCCTTTATTCAGCAATATGGCGTTGCGCCTTGTAAGTGACGTCACAAGCATTATAAACGATTTTCGGTCCCGCAGTGATGTTTGTATTTATCCGTTATTTGTTGTTGTTTATCTAATAAAATGGTTTACAAGTGGTGTGGTGTACCGGGTTGTACAAATACATCGATAAAACACCTGAGAACACAGAACAACAACAAGTGCTGATGCGCGTATGACGTCATCGTCAAAAGTCAAACATATTTTTGTGTCTTTGGATATTTTAATTATTATTATTTTTATTAAAACTCATGTAAATGACATAAAGAACCCTCATTTTATGCATTTAAAGCAAATAATCACAAAAAATTTAATACTGTCAAATAGCCTATTGTGGGTCTGCAAGTCTTCTTCATCGACCTTTACAATGTGTAAAGAAAACCCTGTCCAACCCGTGAAGGTATTGTTAGGTACCGATAACTGATTCAACTAATGTCTACAAAGCCTGGCTAAACTTAAAAAAAATGATCAAAAACAAGTAACTTAATACATGTGCGGTAGGCAATACATGCGCGAGCAAAGGGGGGCAGGGCACGCGGTCGCATCGCTATTCGCTCATAATAATGCCCTCAAAAATGGTGTTGTCACTTTTAAAAAAATTACCAATTTTTGGGCAAGTTGGAATTGATTCGTGGAAAAAAAAGTACTTTTGTTACTATGACGATTATGTAAAATTTCATATTTTATTTGGTCATGTCTTAACCTAACCTTTATTATCTTTATGAGTCGAATGGGGTTTCCTTTACATATTGTATAATTACCATTGAGTGAGCAGGTCTTCTATCGAGGACTTAGAAAATGAGACTCCAGATTCTTCAACTTTAGGTTTATATTCGAGAACTTATGCAGGTGAAACAGACAAAAGCAGCTAATATTGAATAGTGTACCTTTCAAATGTGGGCTCCGTAACCAGTACTTCTACTTCAGACTGTAATACCATCAAGCTGGTTAACTCCTGGGTGGCATGCAAACAGGTCTTCATCTTAGCTTGCTGTAGTTTTAACTGTGTGATTGAAGGGCCCATGTCGATTGCAGTTGTGAAGTCATCGTCTGAGTCTGAACTGTAGTGTTGAAAAGGTTTTGTTGTGTTATTATTTGTTATTTAAGTCAGCTCAGGGTTGTAGCTATTAGAGGGTGTACAGGTTGTGTGGCCACAATACACGATATGTACGGGTTATGTATGGGTTATGTGACCACGGTCCACGATACACGAAATGTCAATATTGTTACGGGCTGGGGGTACTTAAACGCCGGTAAGGGTTACGAAGTTTATTGGCAACGAAGGTACAGTCGATTGTAGGCAATGACAAGTAGAATGTCGCTGACGTTGCACCGAAGTCTTCTTCTTACGTCCACGAAGTCCGTATCGTAAACACACGATAACACTACAGATGTTACTTCACGTAGTACTCACAATTCTCGTTACAGTTGTCGCAGTAGGTATTCTCAAAGATCGCTTCTTAACTGTCGCTGTTTTCGTATCGCTAGTCGAGTGTAGACTGACTCTGCGCCGGCGTCGCGGCGCTATATGTATATAGGTCAGCTAATCGAACATTCCAGAATCCTCTAGACGTAATAATAATACTGCATAACTTCGAGGTCACCGGCCATGTAAGAACCTAAGGTAATTCCCGGAAACGGGTTTCTAGAAATTTCGATGTCGACACTTTGTTGACAAAACTGTTGAGACCTGTACCATTCGATAGGCCATCCTAAGTCTAGTAATGCGTTTTTATATTGTGCCTAGAAAATGTCTAGATCTGGGGAAACAGGACTTAAAAGTGACACACTGCATGTCACGCAATATTGAACCTTATTCCATCGACATAAGGTCCATTCGTAACAATATGTATGGGTTATGTGACTACGATAAACGAAATGTCAATATGTATAGGTTATGTGACCACGATACACGAAATGTCAATATGTACGGGTTGTGTGACCACGACACACGATATGTCAATATGTACGGGTTGTGTGACCACGACACACGATATGTCAATATGTACGGGTTGTGTGACCACCATACACGAAATGTCAATATGTACGGGTTGTGTGACCAAGATACACGAAATATCAATATGTATGGGTTCTGTGACCACCAGACACGAAATGTCAATATGTACGGGTTATGTGAGCACGATAGGTACACGAAATGTCAATATGTACGGGTGGTGTGACCACGATACACGAAATGTCAATATCTAAGCACAGGTCCGTTCGTGTGTGGAGTACTGCAGCCACATTTGGGCTGGTGCTGCCAAGTGTCACCTGGCCACTTTGGATTCAGTGGAGAGACGTGCAAAGAGGCTGATTGGTGACCCTGATCTAACTCGAGTTGGTCTCCAAAGCCTAGAGCACAGGCGTAGAGTAGCCTGCCTTTCGGTGTTCTATAGGATGCAATCCGGGGAGTGAGTGAGTGAGCGAGGGAATTGCATGATTTAATTCCCCCATCTCCGTTCCACCAGCGGACGACCCGTCGTACGGCTGGTTTCCACCCTTACGTTGTTAACACCACTACGATCCGGACGAAGCGTTTCGCCTCCTCCTTTATACCGCGTACATCGAGCGACTGGAACAATTTGCCGGCGGCGGTGTTTCCGTCGGACTACAATTTGAGTGTCTTCAAGGCTAGAGTGAATAGGCTCTTAATAAACTAGTGCGCTTTACCATCAACGATTGCGTCACTGCTTACCATCAGGCAGGATTGCGGTCAAGCGCTAGATTATAATATGTATGTAAAAAAAAAAAAAATCTACGGTTTGTGTGACCCCGATACACGAAATGTCAATATGTATGGGTTCTGTGACCACGATACACGTAATGTCAAAATGTACGGGATATGTGACCACGATAAACGAAATGTTGCTAATCCCAGGAATTCTTCAAATCGGACCAGTAGGGTCCGGGTCATTTATCAAAATATGTATATCAAAACCTACGTGGGTGAAACCGCAGGGCCCAGTTAGTTAATTGTGTATATAAAATAAATGTATGTTTGTTTGTACAGAGGGCTCATGGTAAAGTAATAACAGATCAAGTTAACCTATGCTTATCATAGTCAAAACTACGAATTAGTAACCGTCTTTACATACTGCATACAGCCCTCTGTGCAGAACCTGCATGGAGGCTGAAGAGACAGTGGCGCATGTACTCTTCGAATGTACAGGCATCACCCAAATTAGAAGCATAACCATGAAAGGGCACCAAGATCGTACAGAGATATTCTCAACAGGCCAGGAGATTTAATGGGCTCCAGCAGGGAGGTGGGCTGGTTCAAATAACAGCCAACGGCCGCCATGGCCGACGTACAATGGTCCACGGGAGAGATTGAGTGTGGAAACCAAACCCGTAACATAGAACATACATACTGAGTCACTTCCATGCCTCGGAAAGTATGTTGTTACCACGGGGTTGTTACGTTACCCAGTAATTAGGTTGGGTAGGTCAGATCGGCAGTCCCTTCATGAAAATTACTGCTTTTCAGCTGGATCTGGTTAGACTAGAAGCTGAGTAACTGACCTCAACACAGTTGGGAGAAGGCTAGGTAGATATCGGTAAACATTGATACATATTTCTGTCAAAATCAGTTTCTACGCATGATTTCGTGTGAAAAATCTTATTCTCTGACACACTTCGTTGCATCGCTCCCAACATGATTGATTCATGTGAAAATAAATATTCAAGAAAACCTGCTTAACCACGGTCTGTCAGTAAAAACTGTTGGATGAGGTCTACGATAGGATGTAATGCGTGAGCAGGAGATGCCTATTCACTCTTATCGCTTTGAAATCAGTTTCAATTTTCTATGATTATAAACTAATGCTTATAAACTAGGCGTAAGCAGTGATGCAATCGTTGATGGTAAAGCGCACTTGTTTATTAAGACTATTGGACTCAAAAAAACTGAGTGAATAGGAAGGAAGGCGGCAGTTGAGCGAGGTGATGCAATGTTAAACCCAACACACGACCAACGATGCTGCGCCAGAGTGAGATTGATCTGGAGACCCTCCACGACCAAACTCCCGACACAACAACATTTGGCGCATCGTACCCGGCACACATCCCAACACAACTGCCTACCCGTACTCGGCTTCACCAGACATCATGCCGGAACACGACGAATCGCTTGGCGGCAAGACTGTCTGGTGGATGGGAACTTCTCCGACAGCTGATGTTATGGCCTACCACGGAGTAAAACACAGACAGTACACTGGTTTTGATGTTAAGGTTGCAATTTTCACAATGTTAATGAACTTTGCCTTAATTAAACAATAGCAGAGTATTTGTAGAAGCTTGTTTGTATTTATTGTCAATTACCTGTCAGCATGATCATCGTAAAAACACTTATTTTTATGATTAGCGCGAAAGTCATCAATACTCCGCTCGGTATTTTTAATATCGTCTAGAATCTTTTCTTTGTAAGCTAGCAAAGCCTTTTTCTTTTCGTTTATCACATTACTAACAGACATTTTCACTTATAATAAACAACAACATAAGAACAAACAATCAACAAGTATCATTCATTATTCAACTCAACGAACATCAACGAAGTTTTTCAAAATAATTCGTTTGCTTTTTTTTAAAGAATGTTACCAGTTAAATTAATAAAATTTCTACTGGTTTTTTGTTTCCTCCTGTAGGTGTAGGTAGGTCCGTACGTATTGTACCAAAATCAAACTTTTAAGTCTATGTACATATCTGTAGGCATATTATGATATTAAAGAAGCAATAAAACCTTACCGTACAAGTAGAAAAATAATTTTAGAAGTAGGTATATAAGCCTCGTAATAAAATGATTTTTATTGAATTTGGATATATAACCTAAAACGGAAAATTAATTTAAAAGGAGATGATTTGTAAACCAAGTTATTCTTCAAATATTTTTTGGTTACTTTGTAATAAAAAATGCATAGAAATATTTTTAATAACGAAATTCTAACTAAACCCAAAAAAATTGTCTACATTTGCATGACATTCCATTTCACAAAAAATCGTTGCAAATGACGTAAGTAATTAGTATCCGAACTGCGATTTTTATCGCAATACAATTGTCAAAGTGGACGTAGTGGCTGTAATGTATAATTTATAAAAAAATGTTATAACAATTCGCAATAATAATACGATAACAAGTGCAATATTATTAGTATCACAATATAAGTTAATCCTAAGCGAGTATATGACATAAGATATGCAAATTCCAATAAAATTTGATTAGTTGCAAACCGTAATTGAAGAACAGTGTTTTAATTAAATAAATATAGTAAACATGCGCGCGTGCGGTTCATAGGTCAAGTTTGTGTGTGTTATGAGACGTTTAGAGTCCCTAAATGTGTTAAAAGGACATTAACGTTGTATAAATAAGGAATTATCTGTGATAATTTGAAGTGTGGAAGATCTCGGTGAATAGTTTGAAAAATGGGTCAAACAGGCAGTACAGTTCCCGGTAAGTGTTGTTAATTATACTCCAAATATGCGCGAGAATGTTCTAATTAGTATCTAACCGGAATAAATAGAGTTTCCTGATTATAACCTTCATGTGATAAACTGTTTGTTGATTGCAACACTCAGCTTAGTATTATACGCATACTATCGTAAGTTATCATTCTAACTTCAACAACTTTGTTTTAAATGTCGATGTTCCACTAAGAATATTTATCAAAAAGTTTTTGTGTGACATAATGTTTTTTTTTTCAGTGTTTTGTCACCATCCCCTTCAAAATCACAGTTATTTATTCAAATTAGAATGAAAATCAGCACTTTTTGAACGTCAATATTACATAAGACAGTCTCCCATAACACCTGCCCTTCACTGCTTCGTAGTGCTTTCATTGGGGATATGTAACATTGACATTCAAAATGTCCTAATTTGAATAAATGACTTTTGATTTTGCAAAAGTTTTACTATAAATAACAGTAGAAACGAAACTTTCTTATCTACTATACTATGCTAATTAATAATAGCTGATCATCAGCTAAGCCTGAATATGATATCTTTCTTATCACAACATACACAAAAAAAATAATGACAGCTTTTCCCAAGTCGTTATCATTATTACACACTTTTTATTAACACCAAGTTGTTATCATTATTACAGCTGTCTGACCACGGCTTTGCCCGCATGGAATTCGGGTATATCGCGCTTTTTAGATTCTTCATTTTCTGGGATCAATTATCATAAATCAAATCAAATCAAAGCATTTACTTCAAATAAACCAGTTACAGACCTGAATTGTCAGAAGGTCGGTCAGTCAGTATGGTGAAGCTAGTCGCCCATTCCAAAGAGTAAGTACCTATGGAGAAGAACGGGCAAGAAACTCCATGGACACTCTTTTAACATATCATTTAGCTTCTAAGTTTACATGTGCATATTCATTTGCAAATACTGTTTTAACGACACAGCACTATCACCAAACTGGTATGAACCTAACAAATATTTTTGGTTACCCTCGGGAATATTAAATTTTCCGGTATAAAAAGTATCCTATTATTTAATCCGGACTTCTAACTTTACGTCTGCAAAATTTCAAAGCAATCATTCAATAGTTACAGGGCGAAAGCAGGACAAACACACTTTCCGATTTATAATATTAGTAAGGATAAAATAACCATCTACCCATATATCTGACCTTCACAACCCAGTTGAAACACAATTATATCCCCTGCTGAGATGGAAATAAAGGTAGATAAATGTTTATATGTAGTAAACTGAGATCCTGAGATTGGAGAAATGGCAACAGAAGCTGGAGAATGTTGGCTTGAAAATCAGCAGAACCAAAACCGAATACATGTTCTGCGATTTCGGCGGTCTCTCCACTTCTGGAGCCATAGCCCTTGATGGCGCACTCCTACCAATCTGCTCCGACTTTCGGTATCTCGGTTCACTCGTGCAAAGCGATGGCGAAATAGATCGGACGGTTAAGCACAGAATTAACACTGGGTGGATGAAATGGCGGCAGGTCACGGGAAGGGGAAAATATATAAAACCATGATCCGACCTGCTGTCTTGTATGGATCAGAATGTTGGGCTACGAAAGAGATGAATGGAAGGCAATTGCATGCAGCCGAGATGAGAATGCTAAGAGGGATGTGTGGTGTTACACGAATGGATAGAATAAGAAATGAGTACATAAGAGGAAGTCTGAAAGTGGCACCGGTAGCTGAAAAGTTGTGTGGAAATCGGTTGTCATGGTACGGGCATGTGTTACGGAGAACTGAGGAGAATGTCGTGAGGAGAGTCTTAATTATGAATGTTGATGGCTATAAGAGTAGGGGAAGACCAAAGAAACGATGGATGGAATGTGTGAAGGATGATATGGCTAAGAAGGGGGTGACTGCCGAGATGGTTTCTGATAGGGATGCATGGAAGAAAAAGACATGTTGCGCCGACCCCAAATAAATTGGGATAAGGGCAGGAGAATGATGATGTAGTAAACTTGACACAAGTTAAGCAACAAACTCTCTAAAGCCTGCAATACATGTTGGTCGAGCTTAGACCAGCGCGAGCCTAGGCAAATTGATACAAGGCAAGGGCTACTGTCTATACGTTTGGCAAGTTTGAAGGAAACCAATACAAATGGCCAACATAGACGAGCTTTGAGAAGACGCCCACATGTTGGGCCCTGTCAGTTGTTACCTGAATACTATTGGCCGAGCGCGCGCGAGCGCCTTTGATTTCTGTTGAAAAACCGACCCGCTCCGAAGTGAGGCAAGTGATCGCGAACGACTGCGAGTGGAGGCAAGTTACGTCAAATGAGGTCTATACTCGTTGGTGCTTGTTTTTACTCAGCCAACTAGGCAAGCGACACCGAGCGATAGCAAGACAAGGCAAACAAACTGTCTAGATGTTGGTATTGATTGGCCTTCACTCGGCAACGCTCGGCCAACATGTATTGCAGGCTTAACAGCACAACTGTCTATTCAGCTAGAAAATATTTGAGTGTATATACTCCTTCTTCTTTTCTTTTTCTTAAATTATTATAAACTAGTGCTTGATTGCAATCCCGCCTGATGCTAAGCAGTGATGCAATCGTTAATAGTAAAGCGCACTAGTTTATTAAGCCTATTCACTTAAAAAACTTTGACAGCCTCCGTGGCGTAGCGGTAGCGAACGCGGCCGTTGTGCAAGGAGGCGCGGGTTCGATCCCCGCACAGTGCAAATATTTGTATGCATGAATATGAATATTTACACTGGTCTGGTCGTGCCTCGGAAAGCACGTTAAGCCGTTGGTCCCGGTTGCCAAACGAACATCTAGTGGCAGCCGTTACGGGTTGTTGGAGCCCTCAAAAGTCTAACAATTGATCTCTAAATTGGTCTAACTGCATTGCTTTGATATCGCCTTCGGGTTGTGGAGGTCAGACGGCAGTCGCTTCATGGAAAATGTCGAAGTTTAGCCAAAAATCAGCAGTTAGACTGGTAAAGCGGACCCCAGACTCCAAAGCTGAAAAGCTACGGATGCGACTGGGATTAACGCTGTGATGATGATGATGACTTAAAAAACTTAGGAATAGGAAGGATGACGGCAGTTGAGCGAGGTGATGCAATGTTAAACCCAAGACCAACACACCAAGAAGCTCGAAGGCGATATAAATAATAAATAAATAAAATAAAAATTCTTTATTCATACAGTAACCTTTGATTTTTCTTAAAACTAGGATACATAGCTTGGTTAACTAAAGGTCGTTCTAATAATACAACCCTGACTCCTAAACTAGGTGATCCTGTGACTTAGAAATCAGTGTACTGCTGACACTGTCATACCAAAAACCATATCAAAGCATTGCTGCTAGACTAATTGTTGGACTTTTGAGGGCTCCAACAACCCGTAACGACTGCCATTAGATGTTCGTACGGCAACAGGGACCAACGGCTTAACGTGCTTTCCGAGGCACGATCAATTCCATTTAAGCTTCTAATAAGAAAAAAAAATGTTGTGAATCATACAGGAAAATCTTAAAAATAAACTAAGTGTCGCAACGCTGGTATTCTAATAGAGTGTTCAAGACATAATTTCTTGTAAAGTTGTCGGCGTGCTCGATAGATGGCGTTGGCGTCGATTTAGAAGTCTCTATGTTTCGTTACCGCGTGTAGTATACAATATGTTAAGAAAACCCTGTCCGACCCGTAAGGATAGTAAGGGTTAGGTAAACACATGACCAAATAACATATGAAATTTTACATAATCATCATAGTAACAATACTAGTGAATTTTGAAATAATGTTTTTTTCCCGCGAATTAATTCCAACTTCCCCAAAATTTGGTAATTCTTAAAAAGTGACAACATTATTTTTGACGGTACAATTCTGAGCGAATAGCGAAGCGGCCGCGTGCCGCGTGCACTGCCCCTTTTCGCCCGCGCCTGTATAGCCTACGCACATGTTTTAAGTTAAGTACCTTTTTTTTACGAAATAATATTTATTTTTTTAGGGGTATTTTTTTTTAAGTTTAGCCCGGCTTTGTAGGCATTAGTAGAATCAGTTATCGATACCTAACAATACCTTCACGGATCGGACAGGGTTTTCTTTACATATTGTATAAGTTAAGTTTTTTTTTAATAAATAAGAGATCGAGCTATCGAGAGCAATCAAATCAGATCAGTACACAGTGCTTTTATTTACAACCCTCACTAGTGTACCATCAGGTCAACCTCCCTAAATACCATCGGGGTATTTAACATAGAGTCTGGTATGATGTCACGTGCAAACAGAGCAACATAACATACATTTACGTAAAAATTCAAAAATAGCGCAAGCCGTACGGACGACAGCAGGTCAAATCACCCGAAACTGTCAAATATTTCCAATCAACTTTGAGCCTTAATGCTTTTTATGATCATCATCATCAGCCTCTACTCGTCCACTGCTGGACATAGGCCTCTTCCATGACACGCTAACAATCTCGATCCTGAGGAGTTCTCCGCCAGCCACTACCAGCCACCTTTTTGATGTCGTCGCTCCTTCCCGCCCAAGGGCGTCCTACGCTAGGTTTGCCGAGACGCGGTCTCCACTCGAGGACTCGTTTACCCCAACGGTTGTCGGTCCTGCGGCATATGTGACCAGCCCATTGCCACTACAGCTTGCTAATCCTCTCAGCTATGTCTGTGACTTTGGTCCTCTGTCGTATCACCACATTTCTGATGCGGTCCTATAAAGAGACGCCCAACTTGTTGAAAATCTAATAATGAAATCTGACAGATAGCAGTAGTTTGACGTGCTGTCGTCTCATATATATGTGAATTCTTACCAAATGGGTGAGTAGAAGTGACTCCAATACAAAAAAAAAATACTCCAATAAGATAATTGACCAAATACTACCTATACTCCATTTGGAATACCGAATAAGATTTAACATTTAAATACTTAACCTATTTTTTCTGTTCATTTTTTTTTTATAAATTACTAGCTTTCCGCCCGCGGCTACGCCCGCGTGGAGTCGGTTATATCGCGCTTTTTAGATTTCCCTCGGGAATATCAATTTTTTTCGGGATAAAAGGTAGCCTATGTTTTTTCTCAGGGTCTAAAGATTGTCTGTGCCAAAGTTCATCAAAATCGGTTGAGAGGTTTAAGCGGGAAAGCGTAACAGACAGACAGAGTTATTGTCGCATTTATAATATTAGTATGGATAAACAAGTGCTTGACTGCAATCCCACCTGATTGTAAGCAGTGATGCAATCGTTTATGGTAAAGCGCGCTAGTTTATTAAGAGCCTATTCACTCTAGCCTTGAAGACACTTAAATTGTAGTCCCACGGAAACACCACCGCTGGCAAATTGTTCCAGTCCCTCGAACGGAAGTACGTTAATGGGTACCAGTATAAAAGACGAGGCGAAACGCTTCGTCCGGATCGTAGTGGTGTCAACAACGTAAGGATGGAAACTCGCCGTACGACGGGTCGTCCGATGGTGGAACGGAGATGGAGGAATTAGATGATGCAATCCCCTCGTACACTCTCCAAAATGCATCCTATAGAACACCCATAAGCTGGCTACTCTTCGCCTGTGCTCCAGGCTTTGGAGACAGTTCCAAATGTGGGTCCCCAATTAGCCTCTCCATCGAATCCAAAAAAGGTTGCCAGATGGTATTATGCATCACCAGCACAAATGCGGCTTCAGACACGAACGGACCTATGCTATGTATCATTAGAAGCTGTCAGTGTGAAGTCGCTAAAACTGCTGAACTGAATTGGATGAAATTTGGCACACAGATGGTTTATAACCAGAATTAACATATCGATTTTATCCCAACATTCCTATGGAATCGAAAGTACTGCGGACGAAGCGAGGAACGCAGCTAGTGATATTATAAACGCGAAAATTTGCATGTATCCAAGGCCTGAAAATAAAAAAAAATAATTAGTCCGTCTTATATCCATCATCATCATCATTTCAGCCGAAAGACGTCCACTGCTGGACATAGGCCTCCCCAAGGTTCTCCACGACGACCGGACCTGCGCCTCCCGCATCCAGCGGTTTCCCGCGACCTTCACCAGGTCGTCGGTCCACCTTGTCGGGGCCTACCCACGCTACGTCTTCCGTTGCGTGATCGCCACTCGAGAACCCGTCGGCCCCATCGGGCATCGGTCCTACGGGCAATGTGTCCAGCCCACTGCCACTTTAGTGTTGCAATTCTTCGGGCTATGTCGGTTACTCTCGTTCTTCTGCGGATCTCCTCATTCCTGATTCGATCGCGCAGTGAAACCCCAAGCATAGCCCTCTCCATTGCCCTTTGAGTCTTATATATACATACATAATATACATATAATAAAAAAAATTACTTAAGACCCGCATTTTTCATTTTGTCGAAATTACCAAAAACTACTGAGATATCTCATATAAAAAATACTGAGATTCTCGGTGGTAGGCAACAACATCAGCCTAAGCATAAGTTACCACCCACCAGACAAAATCATGCCGCCAAGCGATTCGTCGTGTTCCGGCATGATGTCTGGTGAAGCCGTACGGAGGACGGGTCTGAGCAGTTGTGTTGCGATGTGTACCGGGAACGATGTGCCTAATGTTGTTTTGTCGGGAGTTTGGTCGTGGAGGGTCTCCAGATCATCCTCTGACGCAGCATCGTTGGTCGTGTTGTTGGGTTAAACATTGCATCACCTCGCTCAACTGCCGTCTTCCTTCCTATTCACTCAGTTTTTTTGAGTGAATAGGCTTAATAAGCTAGTGCGCTTTACCATCAACGATTGCACCACTGCTTACCATCAGGCGAGATTGCATTCAAGCACTAGTTTATAATTATTAAAAAAAAAAAAAAAAAAAAAAAAATTAAATACTCGGTTGCCATACGAACATATAATGGCACTCGTTACGGGTCGTTGGAGCCCTCGGAACTCCAGCATTTGGTCCAACTGCAATGCTTCGATATCGCCTTCGGGTTGTGGAGGTCAGACGGCAGTCGCTTTACGGAAAATATCGAAGTTTAGCCAAAATGAACAGTTAGACTTGTAAAGCGGACCCCAGACTCCAAAGCTGAAAAAGCTTCGGATGCGACTGGAATTAACGCTGAGATGATGATGATGATGATTATTAGTAAATATGTAGGTACATAATATTCTTATTTTCTTCTAAAAAAAAAACTCAAAATTACTAAGTGGAGACAAAGAAAACTATATACTAAACAAAGTCTTAGTACTTTCAAAGAACATCTTTTCATTACTGCTTACCTACCAAAAGCACTCGATACGTACTACAAAATATTATAATAATAAATTAACCTCCCATACGAAAATCAACATTAAACCCACGCAATAAGACTCAATATCCCACAGCCAAAGCAAAACAGCTGACTGTCAGCTGTATAATTGTATACCTGTATGTCTTTTTTTTAATTCCGCTCTTTGCAAGCGCACGTGCAAATTCACCATTGTCGATATTTTAAAATGGACTTACCAGAATAATTTTGAAAAATAAACTCTATTCCTGCAACTTTAAGACGCATTTTCGACTGTTGTTCTTTCATAGAAATTGTGGTAAATGATTTTGAACCTTGAGGTAAAGGAGTAAGAGTCGGTTTCTGAATAGTTTGTGTTGTGGTTATTTGATGTAAATTGGGGCTCAGTCGGAAACAAAAGGTGCCTCGTATATTGGCAATAGTGACCTGTATGTTTATACACTAGTATAAACATACATATATGCATCTACATAATTATTATGTATTTTTTTTTTTACATATTATAAACTAGCGCTTGACCGCAATTGACGCAATCGTTGATGGTAAAGCGCACTAGTTTATTAAGAGCCTATTCACTGCACATTTGCCAGCGGAATGCCATTGTCTTCAAGGCTAGACCTTGAAGACACTCAAATTGTAGTCCGACGGAAACACCGCCGCTGGCAAATTGTTCCAGTCCCTCGATGTACGCGGTATAAAGGAGGAGGCGAAACGCTTCGTCCGGATCGTAGTGGTGTTAACAACGTAAGGGTGGAAACCAGCCGTACGACGGGTCGTCCGCTGGTGGAAAGGAGATGGGGGAATTAAATCATGCAATTCCCTCGCACACTCCCCGAAATGCATCCTATAGAACACCGAAAGGCATGTATATTATTATGTACTCTTTACTTTAAATAATGTGATTGTAACCAAAGCGTGGAGCACAGGCGAAGAGTAGCCAGCCTGTCGGTGTTCTATAGGGTGCATTTTGGAGAGTGTGCGAGGGAATTGCATGACTTAATTCCCCCATCTCCATCATCGGACGACCCGTCGTACGACGAGTATCCGCCCTTACTTTGTTGACACTACTACGATCCAGACGAAACGTTTTGCCTCGTCTTTTATACCGCGTACATCGAGGGACTGGAATAGTTTGCCAGCGGCGGTGTTTCCGTCGGACTACAATTTAAGTGTCTTGAGCGCGTTTAGCGCTCTCATTGGTTGAGAATTCTTGTAACCTTGAAGCGGGCCAAACGATGAGTCAAACGCGCTCGATATCGACGATCGAGTTTCGTCATGAAAACTCATACTAGGCCTACAGATCAATCTCCTTCTGGCGCAACATAGTTGGTCTTATTGTTAGCTTAACATTGCATCATCTCGATCAACTGCCGTCTTCCTTCCTATTCACGTAGATTTTTTGAGTGAATAGGTAAACTAGCGATCTTTGCCATCAACGATTGCATCACTGCTTACCATCAGGCGGGATTGCGGTCAAGTACTAGTTTATAATTATACTACCTTTCCGCCCGCGGCTTCGCACGCGTGTAATTCGGTTATATCGCCCTTTTTAGATTTTCCTCAGGAATATCAATTTTTTTCCGCGATAAAAAGTACCCTATTATTTAATCTGGACTTCTAACTTTGCGTCTGTAAAATTTCAAATCAATGGGTTCAGTGGTTACGGCGTGAAAGCGGAACAAACAAACTCACTCTTTCCGATTTATAAAATTAGCAAATATAAAAAAAGAAAAAAGCAAAGTAAAGATTCACTGAAATTAAATTTAGTGTAATTTGTGAATAAGAGACGTTATTAATACTGCTTTTAGTGTATTCCGCAACCGCCCCATACAGGGTGTATCTGACATCGTAACGCAAACTTCGCGAAAAGGCTAGACCGCATGCCACTAATAAAATTATGATAGTCATTTATGTCGTTAATGAACGGTTACAGAATACATAGTATTTAAAAAAAGTGTCGGCTCGGCTTTTGAACGTTGCAAGCGTGCCGCCGTGCGGGTTTGTAGGTATGACGTTGATCCATGATGTGAACTCTATTAAATCAGCTGATAAGATAGTTTTTCGGATTTTGTTTTCATTGCGCTTTTTTATGTAATTAGCGAATCATTGAATGTTGACTTTAAAATCTTATTGGGTTATAAAAGTATAGCAATTGTGAATGGTCTGAAGTGAAGAAAAACTACATTTATTTTTTTTAAATCATGAAAAAGCCGACGAAAAATTCCACCATTGGGGGGTTCAGAATCATGTACTGGATCCATGGTACTCGTTTGTGCGTCGATGTCAGATACACCCTTTATAACTTCTTCCTTTTGCACAATGCTGTTTTTTTTTCGAACATTATTGCATATGCATGCAACTACCTGTATCCTCACAATCAGCTGATCCGGGCGAAGATTTCTTTTCAAATCAGCTGTCTCTGTTAAAGCTTTTTTTGCCATAGTTTCGCCAAAGATACCCACGGGGAATTAATTCTTGTATATGAGTCATTGAAAATCATTGAGTTATACAGGGAGTTTGGTCGTGGAGAGTCTCCAGATCAATCTCCCTCTAGCGCAGCTTCGTTTGGTGGTGTTGGTCTTGGGTTTAACATTGCATCACCTCGCTCAACTGCCGTCATCCTTCCTATTCCTTAGTTTTTTAAGTGATTAGGCTTAATAAACAGTGCGCTTTACCATCAACGATTGCATCACTGCTTACCGTCAGGCGGGATTGTAGTCAAGCACTAGTTTATAATTACCTAAAAAAAAAAAAAATTGCACAAACTACAAAGAGATTTTTTTCAAATAGGTTCATCTATTACGTGTTACCTGCGACATTGCATTGCTATGCGATCAGCTGATGGGTACTGTACCTGTTTTTTTTTTTTTGAGATTAGAAATCACCTAATAACCTCTCCCGCTGTAAGTACAGTGCCTTTCGGGTTTCTATTCAAATCAGCTGACTTATGTTATTGTAAAGTATTGTTTGCTCTTTTCGCTGATTATGATGTATCCAAGCCAAGGTATGAAAATTAAAAAAATAATAAGTCTTTCTTATAGATAACTAGCTTTCCGCCCGCGGCTTCGCCCGCGTAGAGTTCGGTTATATTGCGCTTTTTGGATTTCCCTCGGGAATATCAATTTTTTCCGGGATAAAAGGTAGTCTAAACCTTCCTTAAGAAACACTCTATCTATTAAAAAACACCGCGTCAAAATCCGTTGCGTAGTTTTAAAGATCTAAGCATACATACGGACATACAGCGAAAGCGACTTTGTTTTATACTATGTATTGATAAACAAAATTAAGACCCGTATTTTTTATTTTGTCGTTATTTTTTAGTTACGACGTAGGGGCTAATTACGTCACGCCGTGGTTTATTTTGTACCATGGCATGACACTCTAGCCTTGAAGACACTCAAATTGTAGTCCGACGGAAACACCACCGCTGGCAAATTGTTCCAGTCTATCGATGTATGCGGTATGAAAGAGGAGGCGAGACGCCCTATTGTCATTGCACAATTTGTATAAAGAAATATTCAGGGAACCATTTATAAAATCTACCTGTAGTCTTTAGAATCAGCTGATGCGACATTGCGTCGCTTTGTAGTCAGCTGACGAGTATAATACCTATCGGCTTTCTATTCAAATCAGCTGAGTTATATTATTGTAACGAATTTTTTGCCTTTGAGTTGAATTGAGGAGCTGTGGTTACGATTTCGACTATGTATTGCAGGTAGGTTCGAATCCACACTGGAGCATAACTATTAAGATTTTATTTTCCTCTATATTGTGCTTTTTTTTTTAATAGCCATAAACTAGTGCTTGACTGCAATCCCGCCTGATGTTAAGCAGTGATGCAATCGTTGTTGGTAGAGCGCGCTAGTTTTTTAAGCCTATTCACTCAAATAAATCCGAGTGAATAGGAAGGAAGACGGCAGTTGAGCGAGGTGATGCAATGTTAAACACGACCAACGATGTTGCGCCAGAGGGAGATTGATCTGGAGACCTCCGCGACCAACCTCCCGACACAACGTTTGGCGCATCGTACTCGGCACACATCGCAACACAACTGCTAAGACCCGTCCTCCGTACGGCTTCACCAGACATCATGCCGGAACACGAGGAATCGCTTGGCGGCAAGACTTTGTCTGGTGGGTGGTAACTTCTGCCGGCAGCCGATGTTATGGCCTACCACCGAGAAAATACGTAATGAGCTCCTCCAAATCCTTCTAAGGACTCTATGCCTCTCGCCTCGTCAAACCAGCTATCGCCGTGCGCTTCTAGATCGTCTCGCTAATCTTTCTAGGCCTCAGAGTACCGTCTATCTTCAGGAAAAAGTCTTGCCGCCAAGCAATTCATCGTGTTCCGGTATGATTTCTGGTGATGCAGTACGGAGGACGGGTCTGAGCAGTTGTGTTGCGATGTGTGCAGGGTACGATACGCCAAATGTTGTTGTGTCGGGAGTTTGATCTTGGAGAGTCTCCAGATCAATCTCCATCTGGCGCAGCATCGTTGGTCGTGTTGTTGGGTCTAATGCCGTCTTCCTTTCTATTCACTAAGTTTTTTTAACTGAATATGCTTAATAATAAACTAGCGCGCTTTACCATCAACGATTGCATCACTGCTTACCATGAGGCGAGATTGCAGTCAAGCGCTAGTTTATATTTATTAAAAAAAGGAATAGATTGTGTGGAGGGTTTTACCCTGCAGTTCTCGTGCATGCGGTTGATGTGATCCCTTCAATCGCATTTGAGCCAGGCAACTAGGACATTTGGAACGCCGCGTGGTGTTCCAAATTCTGTTCTGTTTTTCTAACAATTGGGTTGTATCCTAAACAATAATTTAATGTCCATCAGATAGGTTTATAAAAAATATATTGAACACGTATTTTTTATTTTTTCTTTCATTCAAATACTTAGGAAGATATATTGATTTGAAATGTCGCATGATGTCACGCCGTGGTTACAATATACCACGGCGTGACGTAATTAGCCCCCTCTGTAACTTCGACTAAATAAAAAATACGGGTCTTATTTTTTTTTATCCATACTAATATTATAAATGCGAAAGTAACTGTCTGTCTGTCTGTCTGTCTGTTACGCTTTCCCGCCTAAACCTCTCAACCGATTTTGATGAAATTTGGCACAGACAATCTTTGGACCCTGAGAAAAAACATAGGCTGCCTGTTATCCCAGAAAAATTTGATATTCCCGAGGGAAATCTAAAAAGCGCGATATAACCGAACACCACGCGGGCGAAGACGCGGGCGGAAAGCACACAATCTTTAGACCCTGAGAAAGCACATAGGCTACCTTTTATCCCGGAAAAATTTGATGTTCCCGAGGGAAATCTAAAAAGCGCGATATAACCGAAATTTACGCGGGCGAAGCCGCGGGCGGAAAGCTAGTTATCTATAAGACGGACTAATTGTTTTTTTGATTTTCATACCTTGGATACATCCCTATTGGTGACCCAGATTTAGCTCAAAACGGTCTCCAAAGCCTGGAGCACAGGCGAAGAGTAGCCAGCCTGTCGGTGTTCTATAGGATGCATTTTGGAGAGTGTGTGAGGGAATTGCATTATTTAATTCCCCCATCTCTGTTCCATTATCGGACGACCGTCGTACGGCGAGTATTCACCCTTACTTTGTTGATACTACGATCCTGACGAAGCGTTTCGCCTCTTCTTTTATACCGCGTACATCGAGAGACTGGAATAACTTACCAGCGGCGGTATTTCCGTCTGCATACAATTTAAGTGTCTAGTGAATAGGCTCTTAATAAAGTAGCGCGCTTTACCGTCAACGATTGCATCTCTGCTTACCATCAGGTGGGGTTGCGGTCAAGCATTATCCTTATCATTTAAAAAATTTAGTGAATAGGTAGGAAGACGGCAGTTGAGCGAGGTGATGCAATGAAAAACCTAGAGGGAGATTGATCTGGAGACCCTCCACGACCAAACTCCCGACACAACAACATTTAGCGCATCGTACCCGGCACACATCGCAACACAACTGCTCAGACCCTTCTTCCGTACGGCTTCACCAGACATCATACCGGAACACGGCGAATCGCTTCTCGGAAAGACTTTGTCTGGTGGGTGGTAACTTCTGCCGGTAGCCGATGTTATGGCCTACCACCTCAAAAAAAAAGCTCTTTGGCAAACTCCAATGCAGATTTTACATATGTAACTTGGTGAGCGACCAGGTCTGAGCAACATACGTTACTAGAACAGGTGACACGTGTCAATGATTTTGCGCTTCAAGAAGATCGGTAGATCACCCTTCATTAATGCCAAGACTTTGTAGGCAATTCAACAAGTTAGCCAAGACAACCAACTTAGACATTTGTGAACATCTTGCAAAGTATAAAAACCGGCCAAGTGCGTGGCGGACTCGCACACAAAGGGCTCCGTACCATTGATTTATGAAATTAAAGGATTTAAGTTATTCAAAACAATTTTTGTTGATATTTTTTATAGTAATGTACATCATGTTTTTTTTTTAGATTTTTCATTTTCTTATTTTAGAAGTTAGAGGGGGGGGGACCAACTTTTTTCCACTTTGGAAGCGTCTCTCACGCAAACTATTCGGTTTAGAAAAAACTATTTTGGAATCCTCGATATCATTTTTAAAGTCCTATCCATGGATACTCCACACGTATGTGTTTGATGAAAAAAAAAATTGAGTTTCAGTTCTAAGTATGGGGAGCCCCCAATATTTATTATTATCTATTTTTTTATTTTTGCATCAAAATCTTAATACGGTTCATAGAATGCATCTACCTACCAAGTTTTAACAGTATAGCTCTTATAGTTTCGGAAAAAAATAGCTGCAGACAGACATAACGAATCGATAAGGATTCCGTTTTTTGCCATTTGGCTACGGAACCCTAAAAAGTGTCTCAAAGAAATAACTAGTTAATTTTTTATCTTAATTATTTATTGGTTTGTTTTATACAGTATGACATTTTAATCGTTTTACAAAAATGTTTCACTGACTGTATCCGACCTTCTATACGCCTAGCCGCGATTATTTGTTTTCTACCTTTAATTAAGATAATAGGTACAACGAAAAATAAATAATACATTAGAAATACGAAACATCCTGTTAATAATGTTTACATATCAAACGGACACAATACCCACTCCGCGCAAAATTCTATTGGTCAATCCCATCTCATTCATCATTTTTTGCAAGGAACGCAGCACGCGCGACACTAAAAAACTAGCTGGGTTCAGTTGGGTTCTAACCCCGGAAGCCAAACGTTGTGCGCGGGCGACTAGGTATCACACGTCGATCGTTAGTACCAGTGTAGAGTACCTAGTGCACAAGGATTAATTAGGTTGTCTGCCTACTTCATGATGAGTGATAGAAACTATCAGTACTTACTCGAATATCGAGTGGCCCCTCAGCGGTGGAACTTACGTAGATATGATACAGAACGCAATTCCCGAATTAATGGAAGATGTACCTGTCAGCTGTTTGTGTGGTCTGAAGTAAAGGGACTAGTGATGGAGTTCAAAGGAGCACGCAGTGTTTAAAATCGCACGCAATTAAAATAGCAAATAGTTCTACTTTTGATACAGTGAAACAAGACAGAGTGACTTTAAATAAATTAAAAGACAGTATTCAAAAGCGTGCATAGCAGTTGCGGATACAGGTAAAGGCTATTTATCTACATAATTTGTAAAGACAAAATTAGTAATTAGTGTAAATAATTCAGTTTATTCCCATTCTTTAAATATGCCAGAAACACAGGTGCGCGGCAATGTAGAAAGTACTCGTTGATCGTTCTAGCAAACACTCAAACAGTAACAAAAAATGTTCGCACTCGTAAATAGGTACATGTTAGTTGTGGACTCGCGCCGACCTGTAGTGTAGGTACGGACGACAGTAGGTCAAGCTACCCGAAACTGCCAAATATTCCCAATCAACCTTGAGCCTTAGTGTTTTAAAGATAAAGTTGAAAATCTAATAAAGAAATCTGACAGATTGTAGTAGCTTGATGTACTATCATCTGTACACATTTTTTGTTTGTGAACAAAAATGTGCGTAAACAATTTCGGTGGAATTTTGCCTAAATTACAACGACAATTTAGCAAATTGATAAGTTATTGAAATCGGCCGTATGTTTCTTGGGAAGAAACGTAAGTACTTAGGTAACTATGGTCAATCAAATTCGCATTTCGGGCGCGAGAACAAGTACAAACAGGTCGCGACTGCGGTCGAGAGGCCGGCCCGCGCCCGCGCCTTTCAACTATCATTCGCTTGATAGTTTGCAAACAAATTTTCACTTGCGCGTCATAGTAAATAAATAATCAATCGTTGATGGTAAAGCGCACAAGTTTATTAAGCCTATTCACTTAAAAATCTTAGTGAGTAGGAAGGAAGACGGCAGTTGAGCGAGGTGATGCAATGTTAAACCCAATAACACGACCAATGCTGCTGCATCAGAGGGAGATTAATCTGGAGACCCTCCACGATCAGACTACCGACACAATAACATTTGGCGCATCGTACCCGATCTGATCAGTGATTGTTGACATAGGTAATGCCTTTACGTAAAAGATCCCTAATTTGGGCGTAAGTACACTCGGCATTCATACCGAGTACGAATATCAAAAACCCCACCGAGTACCGAGTATCAACCGAGTACTCAGTCCATCACTTTGATTCGATTTTAACACGAAAAAGTTTTTGACGGTCCTAAGCCCGTAAAAGTATGAAGGGAGAATTGGAATTAAGTTGATTTTAATTTACAAACTGACTTACGCACTGATAGTAAGAAACCTAACTTGCGCTGGTTGAATGAACTCGCCACGCCCCGCCCCTCGACCGCGAGCCGCTACATTGATACCTGCGCGCTCGCGACAGGGTGTTTTTATTGTTTTTAACCGCGTGATAATAATAAACAACATTTTTATTTTTAAATTAATGAAATCTCATAAATACCTATTTTTATTTTATGAACGTTAACTAATCATTGGATACATGGTGTGGGCTGCCGTTGTAAGACGGTTAAAAAATCATGGTGTATATGTTACCGAATATGTTTTATTTTAATTTTATTATTATTATTTTAAACTTTTAATTTTGTTTGCTTAGTAATAATTTCTTTTATGCATGCTGTGGTCTCCTGTAAGTGAAGACCGATCCTCCCGATCCGACCTATCGTGATAATATTGTCGTCCATTTTTACTTTTTTCATAATTTGTGTTATATTCTTTGTTGGAGATACTAAATAAAATAAATAAATAAATTAGCATCTTCATGAACCACTTACATGGATACTGCCCTAACCCGCAACCCTGACCCAGGAATCGGTTTTCGTGGACCCCATCACGACGTGCTGACATCTCTGAGACGCGCGCGAAACACAATAACGCTCGGACCCGGGCCTGGTCCATACCGGAGCAGGGAGTGGGCTTGCGGGTGGCGAGCAGTTCGATGTTATCTCCCGACCAAGGTGTCTCCTGCTGCGGCTAGAAGCGTGAGGGTGCTGAGATTCTCGCTCTCTCACACGCCCCGCCTCCTCCTATGCCAGCATCACTGTTTCGCAGAAGGAGGTGACGGCCTGCCATGCACTCTCGCTCTGGACCAGGGCCGGACGCGAGAGATCGCCGCCGAACGTTCACAGTCTCAACTTAGTCTCATTCTGTCAGAATTATCTCTAATTTCCTTACTGTTTGACAAGTTTTTGACATTTGTTCGTTTGTCGCTAAGATAAGCCCTTTTTTTTTGGGATGGGTAATCATCAAATGACTTCTCCCCGCTCTGGGCGGAGCGGAAGTGTCAGACTTTTACTGACTAAAACCCACCCGTGTTTCTTCGTTTGCCTGTGCGACGGCCAGGGCCACGGTTTCTTGTTTAACCAACCCGCAACCCTGACCCAGGAGGCATCGGTCTTCGTGGACCCCGTCACGATGTGCTGACATCTCTTAGAGGCGCGCGTGAAACACGACGCGCCGTCGACTCGGGCCTGGTCCTTACCGAGCGGCGAGCTGCCCAGTGCCCACTGTTCACCGCCCGCAGGCCCGCGCCTACGGTGGCTGGGAGTTTAGTGTCATCTACCGACCAGGGCGTCTCCTGCGGCGGCTAGTGGCGTGAGGTCGCTGGGATTCCCGTTGCCTCACGCGCTCCGCCTCCTCCTTTGCCAGCATCAGTGCTTCGCAGAAGGAGGTGACGGCCTGCCATGCACTCTCGCTCTGGACCAGGGCCGGACGTTCACAGCTTAAACTTAATCTCATTCTGTCAGAATTATCTCTAATTTCCTTACTGTTTGACAAGTTTTTGACATTTGATCGTTTGTCGCTAAGATAAGCCTGTGAGTAATTTTAAGCATATTGAATTACGAGAATTGGTTTTCTGATTTGAATAGAAAGGGAACCTTTTGTTACAAACAAATCACAGCTGATTTTAAAAGACGCCATGCATCAGCTGTTTGTAGAACAGGTAGTGTAGTTGCACAAGGTACGAAAAAAAGGAAAAAAAAATTGTCTTTGATGATTGACCACAAACAATTTTGACAATACAGAAAAAAAGTCATTGAAAAGTGACCATAGACATTTGTCCCAATCGAGGGTTCGGATAAAAAAAATCAAATGGATTCTTAATGGCTTTTCGATTGTCAATTTAGTCTTCGAGTGCGTGGTCCGGTAGCCAGTATCCTAAACTAAAGACACTTCATCAGCCTCTGGCCTTCTTGGCACCTGTTGCATGACACATTCACATCAATCACAATGAGGACCTTCATCATTATCATAATTTCAGCCGAAAGGCGACCACTGCTGGACATAGGCCACCCCAAGGGTCTCCACGACGAACGGTCCTGCACCTCCCGCGGCCAGCGGTTTCCCGTGAGGACCTTAAACTCATATAACAGCTGCACAGGTCGCTCCATCAGGTTAAGCTACGCTTGCCGCGGTCTGTGGATGAGTGATCTTCATATTCCATCTTGGTTGCTCCCGGCTGTCATTCGTGTACCTTTGACAGTCTTCACGGTTCTTCACTACCCCAAAGTGTGACAACCAGTCTTAGCAAAAGCTGTTTTATTACCCAGTAATTGGGTTGTGGAGGTCTGATAGGTCATTGCTCCATGTAAAATACTGGTATTTAGCTGAATCCGGTCAGACTGGATGCTGACCCCAACGTAAGTGGAAAAGGCCGGGTAAAGATGATTGGGTGAATTTTCATTTTATGATTAAATATGATAGTTTTTGTGTGACATTGCTTTTTTCTTGAATAATTAAAAACTATCAATAAAATCATGATGTTATTTGAAAAACTAATGTTTTTGTATATTTAAACGATAATTTAAACACCAAATTTAAAAGATAAATCATAAAATATAAATATCGCATTGAAGTGAATGATGTTGTGTAGACGTAAATGATATCGTCTGTTGAAGTCAATGATAAGATGTAGACGTTAATGATGCAAATGAAACACATAGATTACAATCAGCTCTTCATGGAAGAAATATGAACATTCGAGTACTAATTGTTTAAGACATATGTTTAAAAAAAATCTTTGATTTGTTTAAACAGAAAGCAACCAGGCTCAAAAAATAATTAACGTTGGTTTAAATCACAGAAATGTTTTGATTTGAAGCAATAAACAATACACACAAAATAAGACACAAAATGATTATTTAATAAGATATTGTGATTGCTAAACACGTACTTAACAAAATAAAATCTTTTTTTTTTTCTCCAAAGTTACTAGCATCTTTAAAATCATGCGTAGTTGTAGCCCGCGAATTTAATTTTTTCTTTATATTCCAGGTCAGTGTCAGGTTGTATCTTGAACAAAATTTTATAATACATCTTTCTAAGTAAGATTTGTACTATAAGCACTTTGATTTTGTTCCTATGGTACAAATCGTAACTTTTTATTTATACACGTCTTCTCTTTAGTTATGTGCTATCATCATTCTGGGTTTTTTGATGTCACTCTTGTTGTTGAGATTTACTTGTAGCCTTAAAATTTGCATTCTTTGATTTCTATTAATTTTCCACAGGTTCTTTATAATATTTATCAACTTAATTATTTTCTTCAATTCGTGGTATCTTCTTCCTTTCTGCTTTTTGTACGTCTTCTTTTGTTAATAAACCAATAGGTCTTATCTAAAATCAGTTTCTTCAGAAATTTCATTAGCTTGAACAACTATATTTGGAAACTCGATGACGATTCTTTTTGTCGCTGTCTATCATTATCATCTCAGCGTTAATCCCAGTCGCATCCGAAGCTTTTTCCAGGTTTAAGTCTGGGGTCCGCTTTACCAGTCTAACTGCTGATTTGGCTAAACTTCTAAATTTTTCGTGAAGCGACTGCCGTTTTACCTCCACAACCCGAAGGCGATATTTCTGCATTGCAGTTAGACCAATTGTTGGACCTTTGAGGGCTACAGCAACCCGTAAAGATTTCTATTAGATGTTCGTATGGCAACCAGGATCAACGGCTGAACGTGCTTTCCGAGGCACGACCAGACAAAGAGTGCAAATACTCATATTGATGCATACAAATATTTGCACTGCGCGGGGATTGAACCCGCGCCTCCTTGTGCAGTGGCCGCATTCGCTACCGCAACGCCACGGAAGCTGTCCTTTTTGGTGCTATCTGTATTTCTTCGAATTTACCTTGCACTGTTTAGGCAATTTCCTTTGTTGACATGGAGTTTTTCTGTTATGGATATCTGTTTCCTTTCTTCTTTACGTTTTTTTTTTATTTGGCTCGTTGTTCTTCTTTTTTTATTGCATAGGTATAGTTCGTGGTAATTTTTTATTTCTCAAACTTGCGTCTTTTGCATAGCCTTTGCTGGGCTAAACGTTCTGCTTTCGTTTTAGCCATAGCTGTACCTGTGTAATCAAATAGAGTTTAAACAATTTAGTGTTATTAATTTACATCTAATAACTTGTTCTATTATTAATAAAATTTAGAGGAACCTAATTGTGTTGCTTTTAAAATGCTTAATTTATTACATCGAAATCATTAACCTCCATATAGCGTCATTGTAAACGTAACAAAAATATCATTTTCCTCATAAGAAATCATTCACCTCATCTAGAAATTCCCGATGAATGATGTTACGATTAATGACGAAACAAGTTAAAACACATCCCTGTCCAAGCAAACGCAAACCTACAATATAACACTATACTTCATATTTAATACAACTTCAATATTGTCCATGCTCATTTATCAATAAAATAAAGCAAAATATACTTACCAACAAAATTTCCAATCGTTTAATGACGAAATTCGATGACAAATTTAAATCAATTCACTTCAAAACGTAATTTTACTATGTCTACATGCAGACTAGTAAGAATCTCCACAACGACTAAAGTGGCGCACCGGGGAAGCTATCCGAAATGCATTTGGTTACTGTTATTAAATATTTTCGTTGAATAAATTTCTTGAAACCACAATCGTGGAAACAAATGACGATATTCTTGTGACGAATTTTTAAATGGTTATATAACAATGTCAGGGGTAAATCTCGATTTAAGAAAAGTAATAAATATTCAGTTTATACTTAAAACATTACAAATGAGATTAAATCAAATAAAATTTAAGCCCACACAAATGAGATTTTGAATAATTATTCAACATGGTAATGAAAGTAACGGAGAGGTAAATGATTTCCGCGATACTATTTTTAATTTTTTTATGTAGTATATAATTGTTTTGTTATTTTATTACCCACTAACCATACATAAGTATATAAAGAACAGTGTTAGATATATATTACATAAGGCGTAGTGAATTTTTTTGTGAAAAAATAAAATCACACCAATAATATGCTATTTTGAAAATCCACCCGATTGCTAATCAATTGCTTGGTAATGTTATTATTAGTACGGGGGTGAATTTTCATTTTATGATTAAATATGATAGTTTTTGTGTGACATTGCTTTTTTCTTGAATAATTAAAAACTATCAATAAAATCATGATGTTATTTGAAAAACTAATGTTTTTGTATATTTAAACTATAATTTAAACACCAAATTTAAAAGAAAGATCATGAAATATAAATATCGCATTGAAGTGAATGATGTTGTGTAGACGTAAATGATATCGTCTGTTGAAGTCAATGATAAGATGTAGACGTTAATGATGCAAATGAAACACATAGATTACAATCAGCTCTTCATGGAAGAAATATGAACATTCGAGTACTAATTGTTTAAGACATATATCTCAAAAAATCTTTGATTTGTTTAAACAGAAAGCAATCAGGCTCAAAAAATAATTAACGTTGGTTTAAATCACAGAAATCTTTGATTTGAAGTAATAAACAATACACACAAAATGATTATTCAATAAGATATTGTGATTGCTAAACACGTACTTAACAAAATAAAATACACAAAAATCTTTTTTTTTTCTCAAAAGTTACTAGCCTCTTTAAAATCATGCGTAGTTGTAGCCCGCGAATTTAATTTTGGCTTAATATTCCAGGTCAGTGTCAGGTTGTATCTTGATCAAAATTCTTCTTAGTAAGATTTGTACTATAAGCACTTTGATTTTGTTCCTATGGTACAAATCGTAACTATTTATACACGTCTTCTCTTTAGTTATCTCTTTGTTACTATCATCATTCTGGGTTTTTTGGTGTCACTCTTGTAGCCTTAAAATTTGCATTCTTTGATTTCTATTAATTTTCCACAGGTTCATTATAATATTTATCAACTTAACTATTTTCTTCAATTCGCGATATCTTCTTCCTTTCTGCTTTTTGTACGTCTTCTTTTGTTAATAAACCAATAGGTCTTATCTAAAATCAGTTTCTTCAGAAATTTCATTAGCTTGAGCAACTATATTTGGAAACTTGATGACGATTCTTTTTGTCGCTGTCTATCATTATCATCTCAGCGTTAATCCCAGTCGCATCCGAAGCTTTTTCCAGCTTTAAGTCTGGGGTCTGCTTTACCAGTCTAACTGCTGATTTGGCTAAACTTCTAAATTTTTCGTGAAGCGACTGCCGTTTTACCTCCACAACCCGAAGGCGATATTTCTGCATTGCAGTTAGACCAATTGTTGGACCTTTGAGGGCTACAACAACCCGTAACGATTTCTATTAGATGTTCGTATGGCAACCAGGATCAACGGCTGAACGTGCTTTCCGAGGCACGACCAGACAAAGAGTGCAAATATTCATATTGATGCATACAAATATTTGCACTGCGCGGGGATTGAACCCGCGCCTCCTTGTCTAGCGGCCGCATTCACTACCGCAACGCCACGGAAGCTGTCCTTTTTGGTGCTATCTATATTTCTTCGAATTTACCTTGCACTGTTTAGGCAATTTCCTTTGTTGACATTGAGTTTTTCTGTTATGGATATCTGTTTCCTTTCTTCTTTACGTTTTTTTTTTTATTTGGCTCGTTGTTCGTCTTTTTCTAATGCATATAGTTCGTGATCATATTTTATTCCTAAAACTGGCGTCTTTTGCATAGCCTTTGCTGGGCTAAACGTTCTGATTTCGTTTTAGCCATAGCTGTACCTGTGTAATCAAATAGAGTTTAAACAATTTAGTTTTATTAATTTACATCTAATAACTTGTTCTATTATTAATAAAATTTAGAGGAACCTAATTGCATTTCTTTTAAAATGCTTAATTTATTACACCGAAATCATTAACCTCCATATAGCGTCATTGTAAACGTAACAAAAATGTCATTTTCCTCATAAGAAATCATTCACCTCATCTAGAAATTCCCGATGAATGATGTTACGATTAATGACGGAACAAGTTAAAACACATCCCTGTCCAAGCAAACGCAAACCTACAATATAACACTGTACTTCATATTTAATACAACTTCAATATGGTCCATGCTCGTTTATCAATAAAATAAAGCAAAATATA
The DNA here is from genome assembly GCA_017933935.1 of Sesamia nonagrioides. Classification (NCBI taxonomy): domain Eukaryota; kingdom Metazoa; phylum Arthropoda; class Insecta; order Lepidoptera; family Noctuidae; genus Sesamia; species Sesamia nonagrioides. The sequence continues at coordinate 376,698 of JADWQK010001678.1, forward strand.
CTTACCAACAATATTTCCAATCGTTTAATGACGAAATTCGATGACAAATTTAAATCAATTCACTTCAAAACGTAATTTTACTATGTATACATGCAGACTAGTAAAAATCTCCACAACGACTAAAGTGGCGCACCGGGGAAGCTATCCGAAATGCATTTGGTTACTGTTATTAAATATTTTCGTTAAATAATTTTCTTGAAACCACAATCGTGGAAACTAATGACGATATTCTTGTGACGAATTTTTAAATGGTTATATAACAATGTCAGGGGTAAATCTCGATTTAAGAAAAGTAATAAATATTCAGTTTATACTTAAAACAATACAAATGAGATTAAATCAAATAAAATTTAAGCCCACACAAATAAGATTTTGAATAATTAGTCAACATGGTAATGAAAGTAACGGAGAGGTAAATGATTTCCGCGATACTATTTTTAAATTTTTTATGTAGTATAAAATTGTTTTGTTATTTTATTACCTACTAACCATACATAAGTATATAAAGAACAGTGTTAGATATATATTACATAAGGCGTAGTGAATTTTTTTGTGAAAAATTAGAATCACACCAATAATATGCTATTTTGAAAATCCACCCACGGACGACAGCAGATCATTTACCCGTAAGTGTCAAATATCCCAATGAGCCTTAAAGCTTTAACAACAATAAAGTTTTTTTATATATATATTATTATAAACTAGTGCTTGACTACAATCCCGCCTGATGGTAAGCAGTGATGCAATCGTTGATGGTAAAGCGCACTAGTTTATTAAGCCTATTCACTTAAAAAACTTAGGATGACGGCAGTTGAGCTAGGTGATGCAATGTTAAACCCAAGACCAACACAAACCATGCTGCGCTAGAGGGAGGTTGATCTGGAGACTCTCCACGACCAAACTCCCGACACAACAACATTTGGCGCATCGTACGTGCCACACATCACAACACAACTGCTCAGACCCGTCCTCCGTACGACTTCACCAGACATCATGCCGGAACACGACGAATCGCTTGGCGGCAAGACTTTGTCTGGTGGGTGATAACTTCTGCCGGCAGCCGATGTTATGGCCTAACACCGAGAAAAATTGAAGTTAAAAATCTAATAAAAAAAAATGACAGATTGTAATAACTTAATGTTCTGCCGTCTGTACCATACAAGTTCGATTCCCCAAGCTCAGGTGCAAACGGCGTAAGGTCAATACAACTTGTTCTTTAAAACAGTAACTTTAATGTATTGGACAACAGCTGATTACCAGCTGGCTCGAAAGAATGTCTACTAGAGCTAAAAATAGTCAAAATTATACCTTAACTCTTTCCCTAAAAGTCAAAACTACAATGGCACTGGAATCCAGAAGGTTGTATAGGAAATTATGCCGCGTTAAATTGAAATAAGGTTCAATGTTGATTGTAGGTAAGTATGTCTTTGTGAACTTGCCCTGTTACCAAGTAAATAAGATATAGCTTATCCTGTATACCTGTTTTTTAGCAATTTACGGGTCATTAGCCGATCGATTCTGTAAAAAAAAATCACCTAAATGCATTGATAAAATATTAAACAGATACGATATATTCTAACAAACTGACCAAAAAAAATGTGCCGAACACAGCAGCAGCACACATGCATATTTTTATTCGGCATACATTGGTACAGTGTGAGTGAATGGGGCACAATCTAAAGCATAGAGAAGAAAAAGATGGCTAGTGTTTGTCGTTTGCGCTGTTAGTGTTTGTCGTTTGTTTTTACGAGTGTATCGAGAGTGATTAAGGCGAGATGCAGGACTTTCCTTCCTTTTGTACGCTTCATTTTCAGTGCGCTAATGGCATATCTACCTTAGTTTAATATTTTATCAATGCCTAAATGAATATTTAATGAAATCGTAATAAATACAACTAAAAAGTTTTACAAAACAAAAAAGTAGATCAGACATATTAATTCAAAATGGCCGACAAATTTATTTCGCGGGCTACTTTACGTCATCCCCCATAAGCAACCCAAATTTTGAATTTGGAATCTGTGTGTTGGTAATAGGTACCAATACCGACACACAGATTCCAAATTCAATATTTAAAAAACAAATAAATTCTTAGTAAATCGTCCCACGCACAGATAAAGCAGCCTATTCAATGTCCATTATATGAATACGAACTTTGCCTCTCCCACGGTTTAAAAAAGGTTGTTACATTACCGTTACACGTGAAGATGAACCCGACTGTGTTAGGAAATGGATGAGTGCAATGTGTTTTAATGTCTATCTACACAATAAGGGCTAATCTTGGAATGGTACGTCTCGCATTATTTAGATCTAAATCGTGAAATAAATATTAAACTTTTTTGTGTTTAATATAAGATTTTTAGAACATGCGCAGTTTTTTAAATTCATTGATTTAAAAAATATTAGTTCCACGGACGATGGGGCAGTAAGGTTCTGGAAAGGCGGCCACTTACCGAAAGACGAAGCGTAGGGAGGCCCGCAACAAGGTGGACCGCGGCTACTGGCAGAAGTTACCACCCACCAGACAATCATAGTCTTGCCGGCAAGCAATTCGTTGTGAGCCCTACGGAGGAGGGGTCTGAGCAGTTGTGTTGCGATGTGTGCTGAGTACGAAGCACCAAATGTTGTTGTGCCGGGAGTTCTGTCGTGAAGGGCCTCTAGATCAATCTCCCTTTGGCGCAGCATCGTTGGTCGTGTTGTTGGGTTTACATTGCATCACTTCGCTCAACGGCCGTCTTCCTTCCTATTCACTAAGATTATTGAGTGAATATATAGACTTAATAAACTAGCGCGCTTTGCCATCAACGATTACATCACTGCTTACCATCAGGCGGTATAGCAGTCAGGCACTAGTTTATAATTATTTAAAAAAAAAACTCTCGATCGAAGATAACCGATGAGTTTTTTATGGGAACGTAAGTGTTATCTTACATTTTATCTTGTTTAGTTATCAAAGGTGTGTAGATTTGTGTTATTCACGCGGACAGTATCTGATAAGATCGATTCAGCGAGGTTATCAGACCTCTCGACATGGGCCCAAAGAAGACGTCTAGACAGAACAATCGTGCGGGGTGTGAGGGACGAGACGCGGGTAAGCGGCACCCGACTTGCGAACAAAACGATGTTCGTAGCTCGGTATCTATCATTAAGGGCTAACGCGTGTTTGTTTTATAATTTAATATGAGTGTCAATTTTGAGTATAATTAGGGTGCTTGTTACGAAAAAACCATTCTTTTTGACATCCAAAATGGCGGACGTCATTTTTTTATAATTTGATATGAGTGTCAATTTTGGGTATAATTGGGGTGCTTGTTACGAAAAAGCCACCCTTTTTGTAATACAAGATGGCGGACGCCAATTTAAATGTATATTAATATGATATGGGTGTTAATTCCGAGGTGGATTGGGGTGCTGGTTACGAAAATGCCATCTAAATAACTTAAATCTGTCTCGAGTTATTCCCTTGGTAAAAATAGGTAATTCTAAAAAATAAATAATTTCATAAATATTGTTTATTTGTGACAACCCTGGCCGATACGTTACTGGGCTGGACGATGTCGGCATTTTACACGAGATCAAAGGCATCGACCTACTGTATGATTTCTATACTGTGACATGGGCGTAACCTGCTTCGAACCTTGGGGGGACAAGTCAGGCCTGGATGGGGGCAGTCAAATTTTTAGAGTGAGTAATCTTTGTGCGCTATAGTCGTACACGGGCTTTTGGCAATAGGGTAGTTGACATAAAAAAAACTAATTAGTTCGTCAGTCAGATTTCCAAAAAAATACTAGACACGCATATTTTCTTTTTTTTTTTCATAGGTATAAACAAAAAATGAAGACGACACAGTGCGTTGAAAACTCGTGTGACGTCACTGCACGCTACACTTTTTAGCGAGGAGTGACGTCACCAGCCACCACTCCTGATCTTTGATGCCTTTTTTTATTTGTTAATTTTTATTGATTTGACAAAACAAAATATACGTATCCAAAATTTTTCTATGATCTGAAGGACGGACTAAATAGAATCAATTTTTTTTTTTACCCAGGAAGCATCCCTATTACACCGTACATTTTGCCAGTGTCTACTGCGTGCTTTATTTAAAAGTTAGAGATAAGTCCTCGTTTATACTTTATTATAAACTAGCTTTCCGCCCGCGGCTTCGCCCGCGTAAATTTCGGTTATATCGCGCTTTTTAGATTTCCCTCGGGAACATCAAATTTTTCCGGGATAAAAGGTAGCCTATGTCCTTTCTCGGGGTCTAAAGATTGTGTGCTTTCCGCCCGCGTCTTCGTCCGCGTGGTGTTCGGTTATATCGCGCTTTTTAGATTTCCCTCGGGAATATCAAATTTTTCCGGGATAACAGGTAGCCTATGTTTTTTCTCAGGGTCCAAAGATTGTCTGTGCCAAATTTCATCAAAATAGGTTGAGAGGTTTAGGCGGGAAAGCGTAACAGACAGACAGACAGACAGACAGAGTTACTTTCGCATTTATAATATTAGTATGGACTAGCGCTTGACCGCAATCCTGCCTGATGGTAAGCAGTGACGCAATCGTTGATGGTAAAGCGCACTAGTTTATTAAGAGCCTATTCACTCTAGCCTTGAAGACACTCAAATTGTAGTCCGACGGAAACACCGCTGCTGGCAAATTGTTCCAGTCCCTCGATGTACGCGGTATAAAGGAGGAGGCGAAACGCTTCGTCCGGATCGTAGTGGTGTTAACAACGTAAGGGTGGAAACTAGCCGTACGACGGGTCGTCCGATGGTGGAACGGAGATGGGGGAATTAAATCATGCAATTCCCTCGCACACTCTCCAAAATGCATCCTATAGAACACCGAAAGGCTGGCTACTCTACGCCTGTGCTCTAGGCTTTGGAGACCATCTCGAGTTAGATCAGGGTCACCAATCAGCCTCTTCGCACGCCTCTCCATCGAATTCAAAGCGGCCAGGTGACACTTAGCAGCACCAGCCCAAATGTGGCTGCAGTACTCCACACACGAAGGGACCTGTGCTTTGTATAACATTAGAAGCTGTCCAGGTGTGAAGTACTGCCGGTCCTTTGCGATAACCCCAACGTTCCTGGCAGCCACCTTGGCCTTGAATGAACCGCCCAAAGTTAAGGTTCGAGGAAATCTCAACTCCCAAAAGCTGAAGGCGGTCGGAACACTCCAAGGACACATTCCGAAAAGTAGGGGCCTAGGTGAACGGGCTCCTATTGGCGGTGAAAAGACACGCCTCGAAAGATTGGCATTGCCCCATTCGGAGACTGCCTGCAGTGCAACACTCGTTCGCTCAACCATGGCCTCTCTTTCGGACCGGATTGATTCCCTACTAGACCGAGCATCCGGCAGCAACTGCGACAACTGTGCTTTGTTTAGTAATTAGGGGAGTTCATACATATTTTGCGAGATTAGGGAGGGGGCATCTGCCCCTACCTCCCCTAAGTACCCCCATGTCACTCGTAACACACTAAACAGGAGAAAGTCACTTTTTCATACTGGAACGCAGATGAAAGCGCGAGCAGCTAGTAATATTTTTTTTTTTGCCAATAGTTATTGTTCATCATCATCATCAACGTTTTTATCGTCCCACTGCTGGGCACAGGTCTCCTCTCATACAGAGAAGGATTGAGCGTAATCACCACGCTTGCTTAATGCGGATTGGAGATTTCAGACTTAAAGTCCAGGTTTCCTCAAGATGTTTTCCTTCACCTTCAGTCATTGGTGTTCAAGATATACTTAGAAAGTACATATAACTTCAGAAAAGTTACATTGGTACTTGCCTGACCTGGAATCGAACACGCGCCCTCATACTTGAGAGACTGGTGCTTTAACCACTAGGCCACCACGACGTTATTGTTAGTTATTGTACTGAGAGTTTTTTTGGCGGGAAAATCAAGCTGAGTGTCACGCTCATTTTTCATTGGACTTTTAAAATTATTTATTGTTTTGTTTACTAAATAAAAGTGCGTGATTTATGTAGTAAAAAGTGCATTCAGTAAATAATTCATAAAAACAGTGAAATATCGCAGCTTATTGGCCACATCATGACTTTGCTTTAAACCTCCCTCGTAAGACGGTTCACGCGGCCGTCTTTTTCGACATGAATAATTTATTACGTGACATTGGCTAGATGCACACACCGTGCAAAGCCAAAAAAGAAAGAAAGATAAAATAATTATTGTACTGCATACCATGTTTGCATAACTGCACTATCTATCAATCACAAACTGAATTTTTTTAAAGATTATTTCTAACTAGCGGCCGCCAGCGAATTCGTTGGCGTAGTTTAGTTATGCTCCTATTGGTCGCAGCGTGATGTTATATAGCCTAAAGCCTTCCTGGATTAATGGGCTATCCAACGCAAAAACACTTTTTCAAATCGGACCAGTAGTTCCTGAGATTAGCGCGTTCAAACAAACAAACTCTTCAGCATTGATAAAATATTAAACTAAGGTAGATATGTCACTAGCGCACTAAAAATGAAGCGTACAAAAGGAAGTAAGTCCTGTATCTCGCTTTAGTCACTATCGATACACTCGTAAAAACAAACGACAAACACTAACAGCGCAAACGACAAACACTAGCCATCTTTTTCTTCTCTATGCTTTAGATTGCGCCCCATCTCACTCACACTGTACCAATGTATGCCGAATAAAAATATGCATGTGTGCTGCTGCTGTGTTCGGCACATTTTTTTTGGTCAGTTTGTTAGAATATATCGTATCTGTTTAATATTTTATCAATGCTCTTCAGCTTTAAATATTAGTAGAGATTCATTACTCATGTATTTATTTAAAGCACGGCCACATCACATACCTTAAACTTATGCTAGAATAATCTTAATAACTAAAGAGCTAATCATCATCACCATCAGCGTTAATCCCAGTCGCATCCGAAGCCTTTTTCAGCTTTGGAGTCTGGGGTCCGCTTTACCAGTCTAACTCCTGATTTTGGCTATACATACTTCGATATTTTCCATGAAGCGATTGCCGTCTGACTTCCACAACCCGAATGCGATATCGAAGTATTGCAGTTAGACTAATTGTTGGACTTTTGAGGGCTCCAACAAACCGTCACGACTGCCATTAGATGTTTGTATGGCAACCGAGACCAACGGCTTAACGTGCTTTTCTAGGCACGAACAGACCAGTGCAAATATTCATATTCATGCATACAAATATTGCACTGCGCGGGGATCGAACCCGCGCCTCCTTGCGCCACGGAGGCTGTCATACGCAGGCAGGTGAATATATTCATTACTGCGCAGCGGCTCGTCTCGTGTTCAGAGCCGCCATAATGTTTGAATCGCGCTGAACGGGTCTGGGCTTTAAACATGGGGGTACAAAGGTAATCTGAGGTGAAAGACCTCGGCCTACCCTCCTTAAACCTTAAAAACAGATGATTATAAACAGAAGCCGTAATTCAAATTTCGAACATCTCGTGAACTTCCGGCACATATGCGCGTGCGCATCTGTCATTGCTATTGATGTGCGTTCGATGTTTGAATTGATGTTGTCACCTTTTCGTAGACACACCTTGACTAAATGAGTGGTTTTGTGTCGGAGACAGGAGTTCAAGTGGGTAAGGCATTTATTAATTTTGCCTATTGTATACTGGTTAAATGCTGGACATAACATAACCCTTTGAAAAAAAAAATCCAATATATTTTTGTATGTAATACTCCACAATGGCGCTAATTTAATTTTTCACACACGTATATTTTTTTTCTCTTTCCATTTATTGAAACAGGACAGAAAGAATATGAATATTGGCACTGGTCTGCTGAAAGCACGTTAAGCCGTTGGTCCCGGTTGCCATACGAACATCTAGTGGCAGTCGTTACGGGTTGTTGGAGCCCTCAAAAGTCTAACAATTGGTCTAACTGCAATGCTTCGATGTCGCCTTCTGGTTGTGGAGGTCAGATGGCAGTCGCTTCACGGAAAATATCGAAGTTTAGCCAAAATTAGAAGTTAGACTGGTAAAACGGTTCCCAAACACCAAAGCTGAAAGCTACGGATGCGACTGGGATCAACGCTGAGATGATGATGGTGATGAGAAAGAACAAATGATACTTATTAGTTTAATCATGTCAAATTAAGATAGGTAGGTACTAACTCCACAGTTAAAACTTGTATTAAAAAAAAAATTGCCTACTCCACACTAGGAATTACTCCTGTATCGTAAAAAAATGGCGACTAAAAATACGTGAATTTATTGATTAACTAGCTTTCCGCCCGCGGCTTCGCCCGCGTGGAGTTCGGCTATATCGCGCTTTTTGGATTTCCCTCGGGAACATCAATTTTTTCCGGGATAAAAGGTAGCCTATGTTCTTTCTCAGTGTTAAAAGATTGTCTGTGCCAAATTTCATCAAAATCGGTTGAGAGGTTTAAGCGGGAAAGCGTAACAGACAGACAGAGTTACTTTCGCATTTATAATATTAGTATGGATTAATGTATTTTTGTCCTTTTCCTAATGAAAAAGGGAAAAAAAGATGCCTATATCAATATCATAAATTTAAAACTACCCTCCAGACTTTCAACTTTGCTGTTATATCTGACAGCCGGTAGCCAAGACATTGACTTTACGTCGTTAATAAAAACATCGACATATACTAATGGACATGCCTTAAAGAATTGTGGCACTCCGAAAGAGAGGAAACGAAGTTTCGTCTATCTTTATCTCTCTCAAAATCATTAATCATCCATGAGGAAAGAGATAGTGCTAGTCCGAAAGCATAGGCCATATCTCTCACTCTTTTCAAACCAAAAAAATACTGCAGATTATACGCGTACGGCATGTCCATTAGTATATGTCTATGGTTAAAAACCTGCCCCAGACACAATATATCCACCATACTCTTTACGAAAAGGCCGAGCAAGGACGCTACATGCACAAAAAAAGTTTGAATAAAAAAAAACTCCGCCAGATGTCATGTAGGCACGCGCCGGCGCGTGGCAACAGCCAATAGGAAAGCTGCAGGCTGTTCTTAAATAACGCCATATTGCCAGTTTAAGTTTTTCATGATTTTTGACATTTGCTAAGTTTTTGTCTTTGGTCGAATAAAGTTTCGATGTTGTATGCAAAACTTTTTAACTCTTTTTTTTTAATATGTAGTTTTTTTTTAAGTGTTCTCTGCCAAATCGGTTACAGGAAACATTATTTATATATTATGTGTAATACATACAGGATCAAATTAAAAGATCTAAATAAGCAAAATCCTGAATAAGCCAGAGCCTGTGCTGTGCTGTGTGTGTATCAATCCACATCTTATAACAAAAAAATACCATATTTAGATAAACAACTTAAATTTTGCGGTCGCCAAAACCATACCTTTTTTTTATATAATTATAAACTAGCGCTTGACTGCAATCCCGCCTGATGGTAAGCAGTGATGCAATCGTTGATGGTAAAGCGCGCTAGTTTATTAAGCCCATTCAGCGAGGTGGTGCAATGTTAAACCCAACAACACGACCAACGATGCTGCGCCAGAGGGAGATTGATGTGGAGACCCTCCACGACCAGACTCCCGACACTACAACATTTGACGAATCGTCCTCAGCACATATCGCAACACAACTGCTCAGACCCGTCCTCCGTACGGCTTCACCAGACATCATGCCGGAACACGACGAATCGCTTGGCGGCAAGGCTTTGTCTGGTGGGTGGTAACTTCTGCCGGCAGCCGATGTTATGGCCTACCACCGAGGAAAACCTCTTCCAATAATTCTTTTAAGTTTCACTTTTATAACAGCAAACATAAGCTTGCACAAGATACCCATCATTACCAACTTAAAAGTACATCTGGGTAAATTTATTTCATATGTATTTACTTTAAAGTTAGCTTATTTTGAATGCAAATGTAAAGTTGTAATGTTGTTCTTTGTTTTATAAATAGATTTCGCTTTGTGCATCTGTGTTGAGCTTCCAAACAATACTCTGAAATGTATAATTATTTATATATATTAGTCGTCCTCCGTGGCGCAGCGGTCAACACGCCTGCCTGCGACATGGAGGCCCCGGGTTCGATCCCCGGCCAGGTCATGATGGGAAACGATCTTTTCCTGATTGGCCTGGGTCTTGGATGTTTATCTATATATGTATCTATTATATAAAATATGGTATCGTTGAGTTAGTATCCCATAACACAAGTCTCGAACTTACTTTGGGGCTAGCTCAATCTGTGTGATTTGTCCGTATATATTTATTTATTATTTATTTATTTATATTTATAATTTTGTATGTTTTTATTTTTTTTGGGACAAAACCCGCCCCTCATTTCCCACCACATTTACCACTGCAACTCCTGAAAGCCAGAATCAACAGTGAAGACCGCCAGAAAAACGCCGAGAAATGAAGCTCGACGAGTCCCGGAGAAACGATTCAACTGTCTTGGGTCCCGCAACGAAATTAATCAGAAAAGAATAACGGAGGAGTAAGAAAAACATATATCTTTCCAAAAAAAAAAAAAAGAAATACAAAACGAAATTTAAAAAGATATTTTTTTAATTTTGTACACAAAATTTGCGTTTTTAGGGTTCCGTAGCCAAACGGCAAAAAACGGAACCCTTATAGATTCGACATGTCTGTCTGTCCGTCTGTCCGTCCGTATGTCACAGCCATTTTTCCCGAAATTATAAGAGCTATACTGTTGAAACTTGGTATGTAGATGTATTCTGTGAACCGCATTAAGATTTTGATGCAAAAATAAAAAAAATAATAATAAATATTGGGGGCACCCCATAGTTACGGAGTGGGGGCTAATTACGGCACGCCGTGGTATATTTTGTACCACGGCGTGACGTCATGCGACATTTCAAATCAAGAAGTCTTCCTAAGTATTTCAATGCAAGAAAAAATAAAAAATACGTGTTCAATATTTTTTATAAATCCGTCTGATGGACATTAAATTATTTTTTAGGGTACTACCCAATTCTAAGTGCTTGGCCAGACTGAAAGGGCGGCGCGGGAGCGGTGACGCGCACGATTTGTCTGTCCGCGGTTAAGCGCGGTGTCGACGCGCGCGGTCAGTGCGGAATGGTTTGAGATCCCCGCTCACCGCGCGGTTTCTCGCTTACCTTCCGCGCACTCACTGCGGACACTTTCATGAACGAACTATGGTTTGAGTTGCACGTGTGCTCCTCGCATTAAGTCGCCCGCGCCGCTCGCTGTGCCCGCCTGATTACTACGGACGCTTGTATTAAGTTTCATATGTTTGAATACGACGCACCGCGCCCGCGTTTGCAGTCTGGCCAAGCACTAAGAGGAAGGAAAGAGAAATAATGTAGGTAGTCTACAGTGTACTATTTACATAGAGTATATCTCCGTTCACCAATCGGACGACCCGTCGTACGGCGACTTTCCACCCTTACGTTGTTGACACCACTACGATCAGGACGAAGCGTTTCGCTTGTTCTTTTATACCGCGTACATCGATGGACTGGAACAGTTTGCCGGCGGCGGTGTTTCCGCCACACTACAATTTGAGTATCTTCAAGGCTAGAGTGAATAGGCTCTTAATACTAACTAAAACTAGCGCGCTTTACCATCAACGATCGCATCCGGCATCACTGCTTACCATCAGGCGGGATTGCGGTCAAGCGCTAGTTTATAATTTATAAAATATATGTATACCTATATGTATACGTTAAGTGTATCATACTAGTTTAAATAAATTTATACATCTGAATGAGGTTGAAGGGAAAAAAATGCGGGGTATATTTAAATATGCTTGCTTATTGATGTATTTAATTTTTATGTGCATTAACACTTTTCTTATTGTACGTATCCACTTGCCCCAACCCGTTCCCCCCAATACGGTATTTACCTAAAAAAACTAATTAGTCCGTCAGTCAGATTTCCAAAAAATACTAGACACGTATTTTTTTCTTTTTTCATATAAACAAAAAATGAAGACGACACAGTGCGTTGGAAACTTGTGTGACGTCACTGCACGCTACAGTTAGCTACTTTTTAGAGAGCAGTGACGTCACCAGCCACCACTCCTGATCTTTGATGCCTTTTATATTTGTTAATTTTTATTGATTTGATAAAACAAAACATACTTTTCCAATATTTTTCTATAATCTGAATGACGGACTAAATAGAATCATTTGTTTTTTTACCCAGGAAACATCCCTATTCTCCATCGGCCGATCGACGCATGTTTCGCAAATAAAGGTCCACATCCCTACTCCTTAGCTCTGGAGCCACCCGGATGTACTTAACCCCGCGACATCACTAACCATTTAATTGGAGAAATTAACAGCACTTGTGCGTCGAATAATTCTCTAAATGAACTGACATCATAGTCATCATTCTTTATGTGACTTTTTGTGACAGGTGGACTTTGACCTTTAGCTTATGGATGGGGAGTTCATCAGTCGTGTGTTCTTCGGAGAGGTAGGGAGTGATGTAGGAAGTACCTGCTGTGACACAGGCTTCCTCTCGATGAGAGGGAATGGGCCGTAACCTACTACTCAGCGAGTTAACTGCACACCTCGCTGGAATGCGAACCCCTCTTCCGTTTCCCCGCACGGCGCGGCGCCCCGCATTCGCCGTAAGCGCTGAGTAGCGATAGCATCTTTGTTACAATTGTCTAAATACAGTTTACATTCCCTGTTGTTGTTACTGTTTCTGTGGAGTTTTTGCTTTGTTAAGTTTTTTTTTTTTTTTTTTTTATTTTCGACGCGTTAGTGAAGCCTGTTGTTTGCACCAACATTATATTTCAGTCCATATGTATCAATTTAATTGCTAAACGTCAGGAGTAAAATGATCTAGTATTATGACGCTTTATCATCAAAACAACCTTTTATTACCATTAAAAAAATTGTAATTTACATATTTTTTTTTGGCCTTTCTGTTAGATGGGACACCGACCGGACACCCTGATAGTTTTTTTTTTTTTAATAATTATACTTAAACTAGTGCTTGACTGCAATCCCGCCTGATGGTAAGCAGTGATGCAATCGTTGATGGTAAAGCGCACTAGTTGAATAAACTAGTGCGCTTTACCATTCCTTATATATACCTATTCACTTAAAATCTAAGGAATAGGAAGGATGACGGCAGTTGAGCGAGGTGATGCAAAGTTAAACACAAGACCAACACGACCAAACGATGCTGCGCTAGAGGGAGATTGATCTGGAGACTCTCCACGACCAAACTCCCAACACAATTGCGCCACATTTGGCGCATCGTACCCGACACACATCGCAACACAACTGCTCAGACCCGTCCTCCGTACGGCTTCACCAGACATCATGCCGGAACACGACGAATCGCTTGGCGGCAAGACTTTGTCTGGTGGGTGGCAACTTTTGCCGGCAGCCGATGTTATGGCCTACCACCGAGTCTATAATAATAAAGAAAAAAAAACAGTCTGTCAATCAAAGCTTGCATTTTTTTTTTTTATATATCTAGTCTCCCCGCGCCATGTAATGCAAGCCAAATTGATATGAAATAAACTAAGCATGTTTTGTAGAAAGTGCACTCATTATTATTTGCGTATAAATATGTCGTCGCGGGCCACATTGCCAAATGCCAGATGTGCGGTGCCACCTTGCGGCGGGAGCATGCGTCGAGCCCTCCTCTAATTTCTTTAGCATCTGTCAAAGTTATTTTTTTTAAAGAATGTAGTATAGGATCGTGGTATTATGGTTTGTCAGCCTTTATTGGGTACTGTTAGGACATTAGGGAGTAAGGTGTTTTCTCTAGCGATCTTCTACGGATAAACTTTCTCAGTGGTAGGCCATAACATCGGCTGCCGGCAGAAGTTACCACCCACCAGACAAAGCCTTGCCGCGAAGCGATTCGTCGTGTTCCGGCATGATGTCTGGTGAAGCCGTACGGAGGACGGGTCTGAGCAGTTGTGTTGCGATGTGTGGCGTGTACGATGCGTCAAATGTTGTTGTGTCGGGAGTTTCGTCGTGGAGAGTCTCCACATCAATCTCCCTCTGGCGCAGCATCGTTGGTCGTGTTATTGGGACTAACATTGCACCACCTCGCTCAACTGCCGTCTTCCTTCCTATTCACTAAGGTTCTTTTTAAGTGAATGGGCTTAATAAACTAGCGCGCTTTACCATCAACGATTGCATCACTGCTTACTATCAGGCGGGATTGCAGTCAAGCGCTAGTTTATAATTATTAAAAAAAGAAAATAGGATCGTGGTATTATGGTTTGTCAGCCTTTATTGGGTACTGTTAGGACATTAAGGAGTAAGGTGTTTTCTCTAGCGATCTTCTACGGATAGATTGATGGTGAAGATGCCAGTGCCCAGGGCCATTATAGGCCCAAAATGTTACAATTAGGTTACAGTAAGGTTCTGGAGTAGAAGTAGTCGTGGTGGCCTAGTGGTTAAAACACCAGCCTCTCAAGTATGAGTGCGCGGGTTCGATTCCAGGTCAGGCAAGTACCAATGTAACTTTTCTAAAGTTATATGTACTTTCTAAGTATATCTTGGACACCAATAACTGAAGGTGAAGGAAAACATCTTGAGGAAACCTGGACTTTAAGTCTGAAATCGCCAACCCGCATTGAGCAAGCGTGATGATTACGCTCAATCTTTCTCTGTATGAGAGACGACCTATGCCCAGCAGTGGGACGTAAAAAGGTTGATAATGATGAAGGTTCTGGAGTGGCCCGAGGTAGTTTAACACCTCACTACCCCGTGCAGGAGACGAGGCGCGCACAGAGCGGGAAAGGAATTTTTGAATTGACCACGAAATAATTTATAATAACTAGGAATACCCAATATTTCCACGGGATTAAAGGTTATACGGATTGTGGCGATTTTTTTTATTTTATGCCGACAAATCACACAGATTGAGCTAGCCCCAAAGTAAGTTCGAGACTTGTGTTATGGGATGCTAACTCGATGATACTATATTTTGTAATAGATACATTTAAGTATGTATAGATACATATCCAAGACCCAGGGCAAACAGGAAAAGATCAGGATTTTCCATCATGACCTGGCCGGGGTTCGAACCCGGGGCCTCCACGTCGCAGGCAGGCGTGTTGATACACCATGTTATATGTTTTCCCAAACACATTTAGAAATTGTTGCAGTGTGATTACCAAGTGGTTACGATAGATCATATTAATTGCGCGCGCTACAGTTGACGCCAGAGGTCAACGCACCGCGCTCGCTCGCCCGAGCGGAGCTTGACCATATTTTTGTTGGGACAATCAAGTAGAATAGCAAGCTCGTAACTTTGTGATTTTTCATGATATCTTTTTGAAATTTTGTATATAGATTCTTTACTTAAAAATACTGGACACGTGTTTCGGGTTCCGCATATACAAAAAGTAACGTTGAACACAACTTCCCGACATCATCATCGGCAAGTGCCCACCAGACACTTCACCCGTCTGGTCGGAGGATCCTCCCTTTTTTATGGAGGATAAGTGAACTGTTGGGGATTCACGATGGTATAAATAAAATAGCGGACTGTAGAAATACATGCTTATAATTATACAATATGTAAAGAAAACCCTGTCCGATCCGTGAAGGTGTTGTTAGGTATCGATAACTGATTCTAATAATGCCCACAAAGACAGGCAAAACTTAAAAAAAAATAAATTATTTCGCAAAAAGAGGTAACTTAACACATGTGCGGTAAGCAACCCCATTCCGCGGGCGGCGGGGGGCAGGGCACGCGGCACCTGTGACGTGGTCGCGTCGCTATTCGCTTATAATAATACCGGTGTTGTCACTTTTTTAAAAATTACCAAAGTTCGGGGAAATTGGAATGAATTCCCCGGAAAAAAGGATTATTTCAAAATTCATTAGTATTGTTACTATGATGATTATGTAAAATTTTATATTATATTTGGTCAAGTGTTTACCTAGCCTTTATTATCCTTATGGGTCGGACAGGGTTTTCTTTACATATTGTATAGGACAGCTATTAGAACGCGCGCTTGACTCGTGGATTTTTTGGCGAGTGACGCGCACTTTAAACCCAGTTTCTCATAGCTCCATACGGGTGAACCACATACTAACATAAGCCAGTCCAGTATGACCTTCTTGCGATTGCTGATTCATCGTCGATTCCCTTCGTAATAAAGAATTCATTTAGTGTAATGATTTGTTAGAAACACTTACTGTAAGTGCAGATTATAATCTCTTATTGTATGACCATGGTCATCATTTATGACGTCACAGTTCTTTTGAACTAATCACTTACCCTCTTATTCATAAACGTTCGTCATCATTATCATCATTTTAGCCGAAAGATGTTCACTGCTGGACATAGGCCTCCCCAAGGTTCTCTACGACGACCGGTCCTGCACCTCCCGTATCCAGCGGTTTCCTGCGACCTTCACTAGGTCGTCGGTCCACCTTGGGGGCCTACCCACGCTACGTCTTCCGGTGCGTGGTCGCCTCTCGAGAACCCGTCGGCCCCAAACGTTGCTTAAAGTTAAGTAATCACTTCTCTAATCATCATTTATAAATAATCACCTTAATTACCCTCTTATTCATAAACCTTCGTCATCATTATCATCATTTTAGCCGAAAGACGTTCACTGCTGGACATAGGCCTCCCCAAGGTTCTCTACGACGACCGGTCCTGCACCTCCCGTATCCAGCGGTTTCCCGCGACCTTCACCAGGTCGTCGGTCCACCATGGGGGCCTACCCACGCTACGTCTTCCGGTGCGTGGTCGCCTCTCGAGAACCCGTCGGCCCCAAACGTTGCTTAAAGTTAAGTAATCACTTCTCTAATCATCATTTATAAATAATCACCTTAATGTTTAAGGGTTGTATTCATTAATGATGATTAGAGATAAGTGACGCAAACGATCAGATCTAACTCGAGTTGGTCTCCAAAGCCTAGAGCACAGGCGTAAAGTAGCCAGCCTTTCGGTGTTCTATAGGATGCATTTCGGGGAGTGTGCGAGGGAATTGCATGATTTAATTCCCCCATCTCCGTTCCACCAGCGGACGACCCGTCGTACGGCTGGTTTCCACCCTTACGTTGTTAACACCACTACGATCCGGACGAAGCGTTTCGCCTCCTCCTTTATACCGCGTACATCGAGGGACTGGAACAATTTGCCAGCGGCGGTGTTTCCGTCGGACTACAATTTGAGTGTCTTCAAGGCTAGAGTGAATAAGCTTTAATAAGCTAGTGCGCTTTACCATCAACGATTGCGTCACTGCTTACCATCAGGCAGGATTGCGGTCAAGCGCTGGTTTATAATATGTAAAAAAAAAAAAAACGATTATGAATAAGGGGAATAATAGCCACGCATTAGGATGATGATCGTCATTGTCCCCAAATTTAATTCAACACCCTAATTTCGGGACACCCTATCTATTAGAATCTAGATCGTTTTGCAGGTTATTGCTAATTCTAATCTCATAATGGCCCCGATTCCTTCACAATCTAAACTAAATTTATAGTTCAGCCAAATTTGATAAAGAATAGAGGTAAACAAACCGTTGCTAGGCAACCAGTAGTTTACGCCTAAAAGACAGATGTTAACAACCTTTTCTACATAGATGATTTTCATAAAAGTAATAATCCTACTTCCTACTAATCTAAACAGTTTATGTTTAGATATTTATAATAGGGATGTATCCTAGGTAAGAAAATAAAAAAAATAATTAGTCCGTCTTATAGATAATAAAAAAAATTAAGACCCGTATTTTTTTATTTTGTCGAAATCACCAAAAAGTACTGAGATATAGCGTATTAAAGTTACGGAGTGGGGGCCAATTACGTGATGCCGTGGTATATTTTGCACCACGCCGTGACGTCATGCGACATTTCAAATCAATATATCTTCCTAAGTATTTGAATGAAAGAAAAAATAAAAAATACGTGTTCAATATTTTCTATAAATCTATCTGATGAACATTAAATTATTTTTTAGGATACAACCCAAACGCTTAACCGATTTGAATGAAATATGACATATAATATGTAAGCTAATTTCCTAATAGGTTAAATTTTTTGATACATATATATTACAATTAGTTCATTTTTTTTAAATATTACAATACATGTGTTATGTAGTTGATTTGAAAGTAATTAAAATACGCAAAATTGTATTGACAAATGCCTCTACTTTATTCATTGGTTGAATTCCACAAAATGTGTTTAATATCTGGATTTCATCCATCTTTCTTTTTTTGTAGGGCTATCACGTAAAATTAATATCGACTTTTTTTCGAAATTCCAAGTTATTATGCATGTTATTTTAGTGATTCTATTGAAATATGCTGCAATAGGAATTGTTAATAAATAGCTAGCATGTAAAAGTCGATAATCAACTAATAAAAGGAGATTTGTAAAACGTGAGTTGTTATCATCATCATCATCATCATCTCAGCGTTTATCCCGGTTGCATCCGCGGCTTTCGCGTTGGAGCCCGGGCTCCGCTTTCCTGCACGTTCTCCTCCATTTCGCACGATCTTTAGCATCCTGTGGTAAGAGTTTGTTGGCACGAATGTCATCTCTTACAACGTCAAGCCAGCACTTCTTTGGTCTACCCCGCTTGTTCCGGCCCGGCGGAGGCGCCATGGCAAGGCATTTGTTACCCACGTAACATGCCGGTTTGCGTAAGACGTGGCCGTACTAGCGTAGGCGACCCTCCTGCAGTTTCTGCATGTCAGGCGATGGGTTCACTTCATCTATTCTTTATGGAGCTAGGCGATGGGTTCACTTCATCTATTCTTTATGGAGCTAGGCGATGGGTTCACTTCATCTATTCTTTATGGAGCTAGGCGATGGGTTCACTTCATCTATTCTTGATGGAGCTAGGCGATGGGTTCACTTCATTTATTCTTTATGGAGCTAGGCGATGGGTTCACTTCATCTATTCTTTATGGAGCTAGGTGATGGGTTCACTTCATCTATTCTTGATGGAGCTAGGCGATGGGTTCACTTCATCTATTCTTTATGGAGCTAGGCGATGGGTTCACTTCATCTATTCTTGATGGAGCTAGGCGATGGGTTCACTTCATCTATTCTTTATGGAGCTAGGCGATGGGTTCACTTCATCTATTCTTGATGGAGCTAGGCGATGGGTTCACTTCATCTATTCTTTATGGAGCTAGATGGGTTCACTTCATCTATTCTTGATGGAGCTAGGCGATGGGTTCACTTCATCTATTCTTTATGGAGCTAGGCGATGGGTTCACTTCATCTATTCTTTATGGTTCAGGAGCTAGATGGGTTCACTTCATCTATTCTTGATGGAGCTAGGCGATGGGTTCACTTCATCTATTCTTTATGGAGCTAGGCGATGGGTTCACTTCATCTATTCTTGATGGAGCTAGGCGATGGGTTCACTTCATTTATTCTTTATGGAGCTAGGCGATGGGTTCACTTCATCTATTCTTTATGGAGCTAGGTGATGGGTTCACTTCATCTATTCTTGATGGAGCTAGGCGATGGGTTCACTTCATCTATTCTTTATGGAGCTAGGCGATGGGTTCACTTCATCTATTCTTGATGGAGCTAGGCGATGGGTTCACTTCATCTATTCTTTATGGAGCTAGGTGATGGGTTCACTTCATCTATTCTTTATGGAGCTTGGCGATGGGTTCACTTCATCTATTCTTTATGGAGCTAGGCTATGGGTTCACTTCATCTATTCTTTATGGAGCTAGGCGATGGGTTCACTTAATCTTTTTCTTTCTTTCATATTCGTAAACAACGCAATGAATGTTGTTGAATGGTCAAAATGAAACCCATTGCTTCTGAATTTTTTTAAATAATAATTATAAACTTGTGCTTGACTGCAATCCCGCCTGGTGGTAAGCAGTGATGCAATCGTTGATGGTAAACCTACTAGGGGGTAACCGCGCTAAATAAAACTGTAGAAGTTCAACTCTTGTTCGTATCTAATCCAGTTAAAGTTATGGTTTTGTTTCGATCACATTTCGTATCATGCTAAAGTTTTAACTTCGGTTGAAGTAAAACCAATGTAGGTATGAGTGACACATTTCATTAGATATAATAATTAAAACTAAATAAATTATAAGTAAATCTAATCGTTTAGACGTTAGTTTGGCAAATGGCACAGAAAAAGTTAGCGTTATTTCAACTTTTTCATTTGACAGCGGTTACGTTCCAATTGCGATCCAGTTATGGTTAAACCATTTGTCAATAGGTTAGCACGATACGAAACATAACAAATGTTATGGTTTGGTTGCGATCCAATTCTGTTTTGGTTGAATTATTTTAGCGCAATTTACCCCTGATACTGATATCATCATATGTGTTTAGTATTTTTTGGAAATCTGAATGACGGACTAATTAGTTTTTTTTTAGTCAAATACCCTATTCGCGGAAAAAAAGATTATTTCAAAATTCGTTAGTATTGTTACTATGATGATTACCTAAAATTTTATATTTTATTTGGTCATGTATTTACCTAACCTTTATTATCTTTATGGGTCGGACGGGGTTTTCTTTACATTTTGTATGTATTGTGATAAGGACAGTTGAATTTCCAGGTTTAGATAACCTCGTATTGTATAAGCCTTTCTTAAAATGAGTACTGGTAGATAGTGTCAGAATGGTCGATCAGTGATCTCAAAATGATCAATTTTGACAAGTTTCGTTATTTACTAACAAAATGACGTCATTATGACTTTCCAGTGTTTAAGCATAATGACAATGGAATCGTGTTGGAATGACAGATTTATAAAATAGCAGACTAGGATGAAGGTCGCCGATGTCGGAAACCGATGAATGCGGGCAGCACAAGACCGGTCATTGTGGAAAGTCTTAGGTCCGTATTCCAGAAGGAAACTTATGCATTGATCTCTGTTTAAACTAGGGTTGTAACGGAGCTTCGCCTCCGCTTCCGTTACTGCGGAAGTTCCGCAAGAAATCGTGTCTTCACAATTTTTGCGGAGTTATAACGGAGGTTTATTTACGTATTTATAAAATAAATAACGTGCAAGCTGCGACCCTCGACAACCGTCCGGCCGTGTTTGAGCGCGAAATGGTCAAGAATCAACTAGTGCGAGGCGGGAATGCGGCAAACACAATTTGTTTCTCCTTAATTTTCATTACAAGAAGGTAATATTTTTTTTACCAAGTATACTACTATTAATGTACGTATTTAAAATAAAAAATTTGTTTTAATTAACCATAATTTTTTTTTTCATATGTACTTTCACCTCCGCCTCCGTTAACCTCCGCATCCGCCTCCGCCTCCGCTAACCAGCCTCCGTTACAACCCTAGTTTAAACATTACTTAAAAATAGTTTCAACCAATCAAATGGCTTGAAACGAGACTTAAGTAGAACTTGAGTTTTGAGTGACGTTCTGTAATACGGACTTTAGAGAGACCTTTGTCCAGCAGTGGACCTCTTTAGGCTGAGAAGAAGATGTAGTGTTTTCCTGATAATGGATCTGTGTATTCGGGTGACCAATAATTCTGCGCATTATTTATCTTAAACGATACGTTTTAAATATGGTGCAATAGAAATGTAGGTAAATTTTGTTCAATCATTGTGCAATCTTTCATCATCATCCTCATCAACCTTTTTATCGTCCCACTGCTGGGCACAGGACTCCTCCCAAACAGAGAAAGATTGAGCGTAATCACCACGCTTGCTCAATGCGGGTTGGCGATTTCAGACTTAAAGTCCAGGTTTCCTCGAGATGTTTTCCTTCACCTTCACTCATTGGTGTCCAAGATATACTTAGAAAGTACATATAACTTTAGAAAAGCTACATTGGTACTTGCCTGACCTGGAATCGAACCCGCCCCCTCATACTTGAGAGGCTTGTGTTTAAACCACTAGGCCACCACGACTTACTTCTTCATCATCATTATTTCAACCGAAAGATGTCCACTGCTGGACATAGGCCTCCCCCAAGGTTCTCCACGACGACCAGTCGTGCGCCTCCCGCATCCAGCGGTTTCCCGCCACCTTCACCAGGTCATCGTTCCACCTTGTCGGGGGCCTACCCAAACTGCATCTTCCCGTGCGTGGTCGCCACTCGAGAACCCGTCGGCCCAATCGGGCATCGGTCCTACAGGCAATGTGCCCGGCCCGCTGCCACTTTAGTGTTGCAATTTTTCGGGCTATGTCGGTTACTCTCGTTCTTCTGCAATCTTTAACACGTGTAAAATAAACTCTGAATGGTCAAAAATAGTGCGCAATAACATGAGTGATAAGATAAAACTTAAGGTCTTTTAATCATTTTCATTAATAAAGATTATAATATGTATACCTACGGCGGTCTTCCCCATTGATTACAATTTACGTGTTTTCAAGGCTAGAGTGAGATATAATAATTAAAACTAAATCCATACTAATATTATAAATGCGAAAGTATCTCTGTCTGTCTGTCCGGCTTTCACGCCAAAACTACTGAACCGATTGTAATGAAATTTGGTACACAGATAGTCTAGAGCCTAAATGTCGAAAAGCCTCTAAATGTCGAAGTTTAGCCATTTCAGCAGTTGGACTGGTAAAGCGGACCCCAGACTCCAAAGCTGAAAAGGCTTCGGATGCGACTGGGATTAACGCTGGGATGATGATGAGATAGTCTAGAGCCTGAGAAGGGACATAGGCTATAAATCATCCCGCTATGACAAATAGGAGCAGAGCAGGAACAAACAATGTTGCGAAAACGGGAGCAAACGCGGACGTATATATTGCTCCTATTATTTTAACAGGCACTTATTTTATATCAACTGAGCTCTTTCGGTTCGAAACTTCGCGGGTGAAACCGCGGGGCTCAGCTAGTAAATTATAAGTGGCCTAGTGGTTAAAACACCAGCCTCTCAAGTATGAGTATGCGGGTTCGATTCCAGGTCAGGCAAGTATCAATGTAACTTTTCTAAAGCTATATGTACTTTCTAAGTATATCTTGGACACCAATGACTGATTACAAGGTGATGGAAAACATCTTGAGGAAACCTGGACTTTAAGTCTGAAATCGCCAACCCGCATTGAGCAAGCGTGGTGATTACGCTCAACCCTTCTCTGTATAAGAGGAGACCTGTGCCCAGCTGTGGGACTGTAAAAGGTTGATGATGATGATGATGATGGAATTATAAGTACCTGAATCTATTGTTGTTAATTGTTGTTAATCTATTCGTTTAGACGTAAGTGATGATAACAAAACGCAAATGTTATTGTCGGGAGTTTGGTCGTGGAGAGTCTCCAGATCAATCTCCCTCCAGCGCAGCATCGTTTGGTCGTGTTGGTCTTGGGTTTAACATTGCATCACCTCGCTCAACTGCCGTCATCCTTCCTATTCCTAAGTTTTTTTTTTTAAAGTGTAAGGCTTAATAAACTAGTGCGCTTTACCATCAACGATGGCAGCTTGCCTTCTTATTTTGACGAGTTGAAAAAGTTTGCTAAGCAGTTAAATACATATACATACTATTATATAATACACCCAGACACTAACCCTCAAAAAAGTCCAACAATTGGTCTAACTGCAATGCTTCGATATCGCCTTCGGGTTGTGGAGGTCAGACGGCAGTCGCTTCACGGAAAATATCGAAATTTAGCCAAAACCAACAGTTAGACTGGTACCTAAAGCGGACCCCAGACTCCAAAAAGCTTCGGATGCGACTGGGATTAACGCTAACATGATGACTACACCTAGACACTGAACTGAAATATATTGGGCCTCGAGTTAATATAACTCGAAAGTTGTTGCCCACCATAAAAAAAAAAAACGCAAAATACTACGGCCACTTGCTCCGACACGATAGATATGCGCTCCAACTGATGATGATGGGCAAGGTAGAAGGGAATAGGCGCGCTGGACGAAAGTGAAAATCGTGGCTGCGATAGATCAGGGAGTGGACCAGCATTACTTCCGTCGCAAAACTGTTCCGACTCGCGGTTGACCATAATGAGAAAAACGATGTCGCCTAACTGTGTGGAGTGTGGAGTTGTCGAAGACTTACACCACTTATTGATGGATTGTGTCCGGTACGAGTCTGGTAGAAATGAATTGTTCAGGGTTTTGAGGCTGAACAGACTTGAATTAGGCACATTCCATAAAATCCTGGCCCAACCAAATAGCGATGATGCGAAGAGTCTGTTTAGGTTCATGGCTCAAATTTGATAAATGTCTATTCAGGGTACGATGGGACTGACATACGCATTGCGGTTATAAATGTCCCTAAACAAAAGTAGAATAAAAAAAAAAAAAAAAGACCGAGTACAAGAAGCTGACGCCCAACCTTCAGGAATGAAGAGGCACTGGAAGAAGAAGAAAAGGATTAATATCATGACTGCGGATCGCCTTTGGTTATTTTGTTACCTTGTCCGGATTGCCTGCCAAGAGATTGCCGGCCGCGTATCTATACTAATCCATACTAAGATTATAAATGCGAAAGTAACTCTGTCTGTCTGTCTGTTACGCTTTCCCGCTTAATCCTCTCAACCGATTTTGATGAAATTTGGCACAGACAATCTTTAGACCCTGAGAAAGAACATAGGCTACCTTTTATCCCGGAAAAATTTGATATTCCCGAGGGAAATCTAAAAAGCGCGATATAACCGAACTCCACGCGGGCGAAGCCGCGGGCGGAAAGCTAGTATACATATAAAGCTGAAGAGTTTGTTTGTTTGTTTGAACGCGCTAATCTCAGGAACTGCTGGTCCGGTTTGAAAAATTCTTTTTGCGTTAGATAACCCATTAATCCAGGAAGGCTTTAGGCTACAAAACATTACGCTGCGACCAATAGGAGCGGAGCATATAAAAAAAACATATCGAAAGCTACGCGGGTTAAATCGTGCTGCGCAGCTAGTTTAAGATAACGTTGTAAATCAACCTAATATTTTTATTTCCAACGCGAGCAATTATTTGAGATCGTTTGATCATCACCACCACCATCATCATCATCAGCATCATCATCATCAGCATCATCATCATCATCATCATCCGCCAAGGCTTCTATCAACTAAGTTTGGATCGGCTTCCAGTAGCCCTAGTCTGCATTACCGCTGATACGATTATCAGAATGGTCGATCGTTGATCTCATAATGATCGATTTTTACAAGTTTCGTAATCTATTAACAAAATGGCTTCATTATGACTTTCCAGTTACCAATCACTGACACTCCACTCCATATTAATAAATGTTCATATAGAGTATTTTTTTATTATTATTATTATAAACTAGTGCTTGACTGCAATCCCGCCTGATGGTAAGCAGTGAGGCAATCTTTGATGGTAAAGCGCGCTAGTTTATTAAGCCCATTTGCTTAAAAAACCTTAGTGGATAGGAAGGAAGACGGCAGTTGAGCGAGGTGGTGCAATGTTAAACCCAACAACACGACCAACGACGCTACGCCAGAGGGAGATTGATATGGAGAGTGGGGACCCTCCACGACCAAACTCCCGATACAGCAACATTTGCCACATCGTACCCGGCACACATCGCAACACAACTGGTCAGACCTGTCCTCCGTACGGCTTCACCAGACATCATTCCGGAACACGACGAATCGCTTGGCGGTAAGACTTTGTCTGGTGGTGGTAACTTCTGCCGGCAGCCGATGTTATGGGTATTTAGAAAATCATTTCTACAAACGGGTTTTATAATAATGACAATACGGTAATGTTATTCTATCACCATTCCATTACGAGACGACTTAGATAATTGATCGATCATTATGAATTTAGCAGATTACCAACTTTTAAGCACAATGACAATGGAATCGCGTTGTAATGACTAATTTATAAAAATAGCGTAATTAAACGGTATTTAATAATTCAACCACGCGCTACACAAGAATGAACCCTTTATCCTATTTTACCTTCTCAATTGCAAATTACCACCTTTACAAAAAGTCCTGAACAAAGACTTTTAAATGTCACACAATGACCAAATAAACTTTTCAAACACCATCCCTTTGTACTCCACATCTGCTAAGCTGAAAATACCTATACAGTGTTGACATTCTCCCCCCACTTTTATAACCATCTCGCTCCAATGTGAGTGGAAAGAAAGAGACCGGTTAAGGGCTTTGGATGCGCACGCAGCTTTCCCAAAGCCCTTGCTACTAGCTGAAGTCGCTACGTTGTTCACTCCGCCGCCGGACAGCGTCGCGCGCGGACGCTTCGCGTTTAACAAAACTAAACCGTGTCATAAGTGCGTTATGGATATCGTGAATTCGTAAAATTTAATTAGTTACGTATTATTACGTTACGGTTTTAATTCGAAAAATTATTAAGTCGTTTTAAAATTCGGTGTGACAGTTATGATATAGAAGTTTTTTTTTTCGTAACCGTTTTTTGGGATTGTAACCGTTTCAATGATGGGCGTAAGTGGTTGTATGAGCGTGAGGCAGGCAAGGGGTTCGTGCCACTGTCCCGCGTGCCCTAGGGCTTCGGGCCATGGGGTACAGATGCCTCCTCAGACGCTCGTACTCCCCCCAATGGCTCTCGAGCCCGAAACCACCCCCGTTAAGGACAAAAAAGGATCCAAGATGAAGGTCCTGAAGAAAATTAAGAAAAAAATTGGATTAGGTAAGTTTTTTAATGGTTTTCTGTTGATATTAATGTTATACGTTGTTATTTTTGAACTGTCAATAGTTTTTTTTTTTTTTTAATAAGCTTGAGCGTCGCTAGCCGGTCTAAATAAAAACTCTTGGGATTGATTCTTATCAGTTCAACCGTCATTTTTACGTGCTTTATAATTTTGTAAGTACCGACATAATGGTAGCAAACTGTTGCTCAAAGGATTAAAGGTTAGACATTACAAAGTCTGTTCATAAAAAAAAAATCTTTAGTCTTTAGTATTTTTACCGATTTGGTTCATTGTGGGGGACCGATGGTCTTATTATAATTTTTAATCGGTATTCTGTTGTGTTTGTGGTTCATTTGACGAAATATCTTGGAACTAATATTGTGATATTGAAGCCAGATGTACCGATTACGGACAGGTGAGATAAAAATTATAAATAATAGGTTTTTTTGTTAGGATTTTTGCTACAGTTTTCATTAATGTTCAGTTTAATCTATCTATTATGGACTGTTTATTAAATATTATATTTAATCGAAGTAACTTTTTGTTGCTTCTTGATTACGGGTTAATACTCAAAGTATTTATCCATACTAATATTATAAATGCGAAAGTAACTCTGTCTGTCTGTCTGTCTGTTACGCTTTCCCGCTTAAACCTCTGAAGCGATTTTGATGAAATTTGGCACAGACAATGTTTAGACCCTGAGAAAGAACATAGGCTACCTTTTATCCCGAAAAAAATGGATGTTCCCGAGGGAAATCTAAAAAGCGCGATATAACCGAACTCCACGCGGGCGAAGCCGCGGGCGGAAAGCTTGTTTAAAATAAAGCAATTACTGGTACTTTTGATTCGTCAAATGGTCGCTCAGTCATAAGATGAAGCTAGTCGCCCATTATTTAAAAGAGTACCTAGGTCTCTATGGAGAAGAACGGGGAAGAATCTCTACGGATACGCTCTTAAATCAAAATAATGCGCTGTTTCTTTTGAACGGATTTTCCCAAGGTTTATGTGAGTTTAATATTAAACTTATTTACTTATAAACGATCAGCAGCGCCTTGTGGTCTCACCCGTATAAGTGGCTTTACCGTGGGAGTATAGGGATAATGGGAATATGTCAGGTTATTTCGATGTATAGCTTATACATATATCAATTTATATTTTAAAGAAATCTGACAGATTGTAGTAGCCTGATGTGTTGTACATCTATCTATACTAATCCATACTAATATTATAAATGCGAAAGTAACTCTGTCTGTTTTTTTTTTTTTTTTTTTTTACAAATTATAAACCAGCGCTTGACCGCAATCCTGCCTGATGGTAAGCAGTGACGCAATCGTTGATGGTAAAGCGCACTAGTTTATTAAGAGCCTATTCACTCTAGCCTTGAAGACACTCAAATTGTAGTCCGACGGAAACACCGCCGCAGGCAAATTGTTCCAGTCCCTCGATGTACGCGGTATAAAGGAGGAGGCGAAGCGCTTCGTCCGGATCGTAGTGGTGCCAACAACGTAAGGGTGGAAACCAGCCGTACGACGGGTCGTCCGCTGGTGGAACGGAGATGGGGGAATTAAATCTGTCTGTCTGTCGGTCTGTCTGTCTATCTGTCTGTCTGTCTGTCTGTTACGCTTTCCCGCTTAAACCTCTCAACCGATTTTGATGAAATTTGGCACAGACAATCTTTAGACCCTGAGAAAGAACATAGGCTACCTTTTATTCCGGAAAAATTTGATATTCCCGAGGGAAATCTAAAAAGCGCGATATAACCGAACTCCACGCGGGCGAAGCCGCGGGCGGAAAGCTAGTATACATATAAGGCTGAAGAGTTTGTTTGTTTGAACGCGCTAATCTCTGGAACTACTGGTCCGATTTGAAAATTTCTTTTTGCGATGGATAGCCCATTAATTCAGGAAGGCTTTAGGCTATATACCATCACGTGCGACCAATAGGATCGGAGCATAACTAACACCATGCGAACGAAGACGCTGGCGGCCGCTAGTTTTAAAAAATCTGACAGATTGTAGTAGCCTGATGTGCTGTACATTACCTCATCATCATTAACCTTTTATTGTCCCACTGCTGGGCACAGGTCTTCTCTCATACAGAGAAGGATTGAGCGTAATCACCACGCTTGCTCAATGCGGGTTGGCAATTTCAGACTTATAAAGTCCAGGTTTCCTCAAGATTTTTTCCTTCACCTTCAGTCATTCGTGTCCAAGATATAATTAGAAAGTACATATAACTTTAGAAAAGTTACATTGGTACTTGCCTGACCTGGAATCGAACCCGCACACTCATATTTGAGAGGCTGGTGTTTTAGCCACTACGACTATACATTACCTAAGTATAAAGAATTTTTTGAATTCTTTTCATCTTCGATAGAACAATAAGAATCTGAAACCATATTGCTTTATTTATCTAGTCTCTGCGTAGATTAGCAAAAAATGGCGGAATGAGCAAAAATGGTATGCTGCTCAGTGATAACACATCAAGCTACTACAATCTATCAAAATTCTTTATTAGATTTTCACCTTTATCGCTAAAGCATTAAGGCTCAAAGTTGATTGGGAATATTTGACAGTTTCGGGTAGCTTGACCTGCTGTCATCCGTACCGATCATATCTGTGATAGCTAAATCACCTGTTAGTTATTTTTGTTTATTTATTGTTGTTGATGTCAATAGTATTCTTAATTTATAAAAATAAGTAATTATGTTTGCAAAAAAAAAGTGAGAAGGCTTGACGTCTGATGGTTGTTGCATAAATATTGTAAAAAAAAAAAAACGTTCCGAAATCGTTTAATTAACATCTGTCATTTGACAAGTTGTTCCTTTTTTTAAAAATCAAAAACAAAAGAAGAATTGCACACCAAGGGAAATATATTTTTTGTGACAAATGTTTTAATTTAAAAAAAGAACTTGCAGAGCGCGTGCCATCTGCCTTGCGTGCTATCGAGGCAATGATCGGTTTTTTTTTACAGTTATTGACCACCTGCCTTTGCACCTTTACTAATTTGGTCTAGATATTAAAGAAAAAAATGTTTATAAAACAACATACGTCATTATTAAAAGTTTTGCTGTGATAGATATACACTTATTTTTTTTATTATGCCTTTTTTTGGCATGAGCTCAGGCGCGAATATTTTTTGTTCGATGGACCTGTACTACCAGGAGCCCCATCATACATAAGGGCCAACTGATTTTATAATTATAACTGATGCAATCGTTTATTACCATCAAGCGCGCTAGTTTATTAAGAGCCTATTCACTCAAAAAACCGAGTGAAAAACAAAGTGAAAGACGGCAGATGAGCGAGGTGATGCAATGTTAAACTCAACAACACGACCAACGATGCTACGCCAAAGGGAGATTGATAAGGAGACCATCCACGACCAAACTCCCGACACAACAACATTAGGCGCATCGTACCCGGCACACATCGCAACACAACTGCTCAGACCCGTCCTCCATACTGCAGCTTCACCAGATATGGTGGACCTAAGACTCGATGAGTAACATTTATTGTAGGAATAAATGCAATGACTACTACTCATGACCTCTCAAAAATATAGAATGGTAAGTGGTAACTCTTTCGTAAGGTTTTGTTAAGAGCAGTTTTTAATAGCTGTGGGGACAAATTGTTAGTCGAGATTAGGTATAAAAAAAACCTGCCAAACATGAGTCCCACTCGCTCTCACGAGGAGTTCCCGTAACGACTATCTTTAAAAGGCAACCCAAAAAAAAATCACGTTTGTTGTTTGGGGCCCCCCTTCAATATTTATTTTATTTTAATACATAACCAAATATTCTTTCAACAACTCTAGCGCAGCATCGTTAGTCGTGTTGTTGGGTTTAACATTGCATCACCTCGCTTAACTGCCGTCTTCCTTCCTATTCACTAAGTTTATTAAGTGAATAGGCTTAATAAAGTAGCGCGCTTTACCATCAATTATTGCATTACTGCTTACTATCAGGCGGGATTGACAAGCACTAGTTTATAATTGTTAAAAAAAAGACTTACATCTGGAAACCTATAGTAATTGTTCCACAAAAATTTTGCATAGAATTACGAAAGGCCACGTCCCGGAGCTCCCAAAAGTAAGAAAAAAAAGAAACACCATCTGGCGAAACGCTTAGTTTAAAATACACCTCGATATTCGACTAACACATCTGGTCTTTTTGTCAAAGAAATTGGTCCTTTCCGGAAATAAGGGCCGTCATCAAGCTTAGGTACTAAAGGAACTCGGAAACATCTGGTGCAATTTCATTATTCCATTGTTAGCCAAATTGTTTTTGTTTAACTTTGAACATGTGTCTTTTGAGCTTGAAGGGATTTTCCAAAGACAATGGTGGGGATTCTTTTGTTCTCAAAGTAAGATAAAGGAGATGTTTCATTTTGGGCCACCACTATGTACGCTAGATATAGAAAAAAAGGAAAAAAATGAATATTTTCATAATAATAATAATAATAATAATAATTTATTTGCAAGAATGTAGGTGTACAATAATAGTATGTTGTTCATAAAAATAAAAGTAGGCCCCTTTACATTCTACCATTAGATGTGGTGTGCAAATATTAAAATTTATCTAATTACAATGTTAAAGTCATCCCATTATATATTACTTATTAATGTCAATTTATAAAATGTCCATGATTTTTATTAAAATGTCAAAAAATAAATAAAAACTATAGATATAATTACATCAATAAATACAATAATCCTAATTCAATGTCATCATTCAATAATATAATTAATGTCACAATTTCTAATAATAATAATAAATACATTACATAAAATAGTCAAACAAAATCTTTTTCCAACAAAAAATCTGCAACACTATAATAAGCCTTGTCTACTAAAAAATTACGAAGTCTTTTCTTGAACAATGACAAAGTACAATCCTTCCAACTACTAGGTATTTTATTATAAATCAACGGTGCCATACAGCAGACACCCTTGCGCATCAGAGTTGTTCTAGCACCAGGGATACATAGACTGCTATTGTCACGCCTATTCCTTGGGAATGCATCAGCCATTCGTGTGAAGCGACCTGGGTTTAATTTTACGAACACTGCCATTTCCAAAATATACAAACATGGGAGGGTTAATAATTTATATTGTTTAAAATATGTCACGCAGCTGTCAGTAGTTTTTAATTTAAAAATAGATCGTATGCATCTTTTTGGGCCTTAAATGCAGTTTCTTTTTCTGTTGAATTGCCCCAAAAGATAACTCCGTATCGCAGATGGCATTCAACAATACCATAGTATGCAGTAAGGCATGCATCCAGATTTACAATCGCAGACAAGGTATATAGAGCATATGCAGATGAACTTAGTTTTTTACAAAGCAACTCAATGTGTTGTTTCCAGCTAAGTTTTTTATCTATTTCTAGCCCTAGAAATTTAGTACTAACGACCTCGTTAATTTTATTACCGTTATATTGCACATTGAGATTATCTATATCTGTCATACGTTGGTTAAATTGAATTAATTTTGTTTTACTTAAATTTATTTTCAAATTATTTTCTTCTAACCATTTAATAATCAATTTTAACGAATTATTAATGTCACTTTCATATGTATCTACACTTTTCGAAGGTATTGTCAAGGTACTGTCATCTGCATATAAAGTCAAAGGTTGTTCAATCCATTTCGGTAAGTCATTGATATATATTATAAATAATAAAGGACCCAGCACACTACCCTGCGGCACCCCGTAACTCACTCTTCGCACTTCTGATCGAAACATCTCATCATGTTTATTAAATAAATTTATCCTGTATAATTCGGTTATTTGTCGTCTATTTTGTAAATAAGATTGACATAGTGCTAAAACATTACCCCTTATACCATAAGCTTCTAATTTTTGTACTAGTGTAGGATGTAGGACATAATCAAATGCTTGCGTCATATCACAAAATATGGCGCAGACCGGGTTACGTTTATCAACATTATTAATGACATTGTATATAAAATCATATATCGCCATATTTATTGTTTTTCTTGGTCTAAATCCTTTTTGTTGGTCACAGAGAATATTATATTTGTCAAAGTATTTTAAAAGCTCTTTGTGAATATACTTTTCAAATATTTTCGAAATAATAGGAATCAACGAGACTGGCCTGTAATTTTCTACAAGACTTCTATTTTCCTTTTTAAATACTGGTTTAACAATGG